>JAVJIF010031365.1:0-100340 GCA_038442645.1 Agave tequilana
ATATGAAAAAGTGGGACGGGCTATAACCCAGCCAGCCAAACACTTGGGTCCACCCTGTCTACAACCTTGTCTAGTTATATATGGTAGATGTAAGACAATAATTCAAATCAACCACTCCAAGTGTATTATTAATTATTGTCTACTTGATTACATTTCTAGCCTGGTCTAAAATAGAATGATTTCGTCTTTTGAGAGCAGAGATTTGGCTTTGAAATTTTTATTATTGAATAATAATCTTTTCTTCCATTGGATGGAATAAGTATAATAAAAAGCTTTCTATCAATGATTTTTTTTTATTTTTCCTAATAAAACACCATGAAATCTACTTTTAGTACTTCAATCACAGATCTCCTCTTATTTAATCATTATCATCCAATATTGGCATCGTTCAACTAGTTTCGAATGGATTGAATCAGCATACCTCAACAATAAATATGACCGATATGTGTCAATATCGACCTAGTTTTCAAACCTTAATACTAAAAAAAAAATTTGCGAGTAATAGAAGAGGAATATACTATTATTAGTGTCGATGCACCACAATTAAGATCACCTGAGAAATTTAAAAGAGAATTTGGAAACAAAGATAGATTAGTTTAGGATATTTTGAGAAAAGAAAAGTTATTCATTGGATGCACAAAATGGACGGCTGAAAGTAGATATTAATTAGATCTATGACTTTAGACATAAAAACACTTAGATCCGATCATTTGATCATGATCTAAACATTTAAAATCCTCACACATTAATTTTTGTTAGGTTACGAATATTCTACACCGTTAAACTAATCTACTCACTATTTCAATCGTTCATTTTACACCTACTTAATAAATAAGCAAAAAATATTCAAAACACTTAAATTTTATTTTAAAGCACTTTTAACAATGTAAATCAAGTCTAACGGAGTAGATCTTCAATTTAAATGGCCTAACATTGAATTTGAATGTGAAGAATTCATCTCCATATCATTCTCAAAGGCCCAAGTTTATTTCTCTCTATATCTATATATAAAGAGCATTTTTAATACTCTTAGAGTATAACTAAGCTAGTTATGCTCACCTATAAAAGTGTGTGATATGTAAAAAAATATTAGATGATTCACTCAATCATCTTGATCTATATATTTTGAAATGCTTATAAAAATTTTTTTAAGTTCAATTGCTCATTCATCAAGTAGTTGTAAAGTGAAAGATTTCAATTGTTAGAAAACTGTTCATTTTCCCACCAAAAGTATATGCAAGTGATCTTCAAAATTCATAATTTTTATGTACAATATTTTTTTAAATATATAGATCAAATAAATGGAATGAATCATTTAATTTTAATTTTTTGACATGTATTTTTGTTTGTGAGCATAACTTTTCTTTGCATTTCACACACTTTTATAAGTGGACATAACTAGCTTAGTTAGGCTTTTTGTGTATTAAAGCTTCTCCAGACACACACATTTGTGTCATTTTGGAAGAATTCGAGACAGAATTTTTCCTACTCAAATACAATCCTACGATAGTCGAATGTAAGATCCACTCCATTGAAGTTTTATATAATTATTTCAAGTAACTAAAAAATCAAAAACATGTATTTTGAATATCTTTTGCCCATCCATCAAGTATGCGCAAAACGAACGACTTAAATAGTGAATTGGTTAGTTTAACAGTGTAGAATATTTGAATCTAAAAAAATTTGGATTGTGTAATTTTTAAGTGTTTAGATCATGATGAAATAGTCGGATCAAGAATTTGTATGTCTAAGGATATAAATCTAAGCAATATGCTATTTTCGGCTGTCTATTTTGCGCCTACTTGATGGAAGGGTAAAAAATATTCAAAATATATAATTTTAATTTTTAGTTACTTGATGTAAATCAACTTCAACGGAATGGATCTACATTCAGATGTCGTAGAGTTGTACTTGAGTGAAAATGATCGACCTCGGATCCTTTCGGAATGACACAGTGTGTGTGTCTATCATCCGTAGAGTGTGGCCGAGTAGCACGATCACTTGGTTTGCCCAAGTGGTCACGGGTTCGAGACCGCCCTTTGGAGAATTTGGGGTAGTAAGGCGCTGGATTTGATCCCCAGCAACCGCTGGCTCGAATTCGCCTCATTGACAAAAAGAATTAGTTAGGAGGTTGAACAACCACTGCACATATTTATCTGTAAAAGAATGGCACTCTGGGATACCCTGAAATTTACCTTCCATTTAATAATATATATATATTTATATATAATATATATATATATATATATATATATACTTGTGTCCTTCCAAAAAGATTTGAGGCTGAATTCTTCCCAGTCAAATACCAACATCGGACATTTGAATACAAGATCCACTCTGTTGAAGTTGATCTATATTATTTCATGTATCTATAAACCAAAAATCAAGTGTTTTGAATACTTTTTACCCATGCATCAAGTAAGGAAAACGGACGGTCTAAATAGTGAGTTGGTCAGTTTAACGGGTGTAGAACATTTGAAACCTAACAAAAATTAGTTTGTATGAGTTTTTAAATGTTTAGATCATAATGAAATGGCCGGATCGAGAATTTGTACGTCTAAAGACATAGATTTAACCAACTCACTACTTTCGGCTGTCCATTTTGCGCTTAAAATATTTAATTATTGATTTATAGATACTTGAAATAATTTACATCAACTTTAATAGAGTGAATCATGTATTTGAATGTCGGTTGGTTGAATTTGAGTGGGAAGAATTCGGGCTCAAATCCTTTTGGAAGGACACAAACCTATCTCTCCTCTACACACACCAAAATCCTTCTCACTCAAATTCAACCATCAGACATTCGAATACAAGATCCACTCTGCTGAAATGATCTATATTATTTTAAGTATCTATAAACAAAAAATCAAGTGTTTTGAATACTTTTTGCCTATCCATCAAGCGGCGCAAAATGGACGGCCGAAAGTAATGAGTTGGTTAGATCTATGTTTAGACATACAAATTCTCGATCCGGCTATTTCATTATGATCTAAACATTTAAAAATCCCTACAAACTAATTTTGTTAGGTTTCAAATGTTCTACACCGTTAAACTAACCAACTCACTATTTACGCAATCCGTTTTTTCCTTACTTGATGCATGAAAAAAAAAGTATTCAAAACACTTAATTTTTGATTTATAAATACTTGAAAATAATATAGATCAACTTCAACGGAGTAGTTGTATTCGAACGTCAGAGAGCTGAATTTGAGTGGGAAGGATTCAGGCTCAAATCCTTTTGGAAGGACGCAAGTCTATCTCTCTCTCTATTATATATATATTTGTGTAGTTCCAAAAAGATTCAAGCTCGAATCTTTCACACTCAAACACCAATATCCGACATTCAAATACAAGATCCACTCTATTGAAGTTGATCTATATTATTTAAAGTAACTAAAAATCAAGTGTTTGAATACTTTTTTCCCCATTCATCAAGCGGCACAAAATGGATGGCTGAAAATAGTATGTTGGTTAGATCTATGTCTTTAGACATACAAATTCTCGATCTGGCTATTTGATCATGATCAAAACATTTAAAAATTCCTACAAACTAATTTTTGTTAGGTTTCAAGTTTCTACACCATTAAACTAACCAACTCACTATTTAGGTCGTCCGTTTTTTTTCCTACTTGATGCATGGACAAAAAAGTATTTAAAATACTTAATTTTTTATTTACAGATACTTGAAATAATATAGATAAAACTTCAACGGAATGTATCTTGTATTCGGATGATGTATGGTTGTATTTAAATGGGAAGAATTCGGACTCGAATCCTTCGGAACTACACACATATTGAAATCTGTCGGGTATACCGGCACCCCCTATGGGATGCCAGTGTATATGAGAATAAGGGATATGAGCTATAAAGGAAATGAGCTTAGCTCATATCCCTTATTCTAATATACATATATATTTTTAGAAATGATAATTCTACTATTCATGCCAAATAAGGGCTGTATGAGCGTTTATCATGTGTTTGGCAAAGTTAGCAGGGAGTTAGCTGCTAATCCTGTGCCTTTACTCCCTTATCCAAATGGGGCCGAAAAAATGGAGCTCTGCTGACCCACAAGCTGTCCAAACTTGAGCAGCTGAGCTCAGACTTCATCTTGGACCATTATGTGGCCAGAAGCTACCCAAATTGTGGCCTCGGCCTTTGTTTTCTTCCCTGAACACATAACATCACATGCACAGCTTCTTTCTACAACCTATCGTCTCCTTGTCTAACCAAGTTGATGAGGCCAGCTTGTTCTCCAAGAAAAAAAATGAGTATTAGGTTGAATATTCCTCAAAACCCATCCTCTCCTCAATCATGTGAGAGGAAGTCCCTCTCACAACTAGGGATGAGAATGGACGTGTCTATGGGCCCATTGGACATGTCCAATAGAAATATTTCTACATGAATATGAATTTTCTCATTTTCTTATAAAATTTTTTCTATTGGGCATGTCCAATGAGGGTCCATGGGCACGTCCATTCTCATCTGTGCCCACAATATTTATGGAGACACGTCTTGAACTTATGACCTATTTTCCACAAGTTATAGACTTACCAAGTCTCCTCAAGTTCCTCCATGAAAACTACACAAGTAGCAATAAATATCAAGATTTTGACGCCACTATGTTGGTGTCATACCTGGCTTAACTAATTTATAAGAATAAAGAAATGAACACAGGTTGGCTATTTTCAAAGAAGTAAATAAATGATACAAAGGATGAACCATCATATATTTGGGTTGCCAGATACAAATGATATCACATGAAAATGATATGAATTCTAGAAAAAGATTCCAGTTGATCTTTACTTCATATTTAAATTGACTGGTCCAATTGGTGAATATTGAAGTTTCTCCCCAATTTTTTTGGAAACATCGACATAGGTTTATTATCACTTTGCCAATGAGCAAAGGTTGACGGATTCGAAGTTCAACTGGCAATCATATATTTAAGTGCATATGGATTCTAGGCAAAGATTCCAATTGAACTTATACGTATTTTAATTGACCGGTTCCGATTAGTGAAATCTCTGTTTCTCTTCTATTTTTTTTTTTCAGGAACATCGACAAAGGTTCTCATTTTTGCCAATGAGCAAAGATTGACAGACGCAAAGTTCAACTTGCAATCATATTTTTTTTAGGTTGCAAGAAACAAATGAAATCACGTGAAAGTGCATATGAATTCTGGCAAAGATTCCAATTGAACTTAATTTGCATTTTAAGCTGACTCATCCGATTAGTGAAATCTCTGAAGATTGTCTGCCAATTTTTTCGGGAACATCGATAGAGGTTTTATTATCACCCTGCCAATGAGCAAAAGGTCGGCATATCTGAAGTTCAAACTTGCATTTCTTTAAGGCTGAATGCGAGAGTTCCAATGTCAAACTCTGTACAATGATCATTAATATATTAGTATACCACCACTGTCGGTGGGAAACTGACTGATCGATCAGGAGAAGGAGGAGGAGAGAGAGGAAGAAGAAGGAAGGTGAGTTGAGAGAGGAAGAAGGAGGAGGGTGAAGACGGACAGACGGACAAAATTTCTATACAAGTCACGCGAGAAAACCTCCTTTCGGTCAGTTTTGATTAGTATGTCTCGTGATTACTTGCTTCTTTAGCTGCTTCTTTCTATATTTCTTTTTGCCATGGCTTATCTTTTACTATCATCTGTCTTTCCCTTTCCAGGTATCTGTTGTTTCCTCTGCTGGGCATTTGGGATATACAATCTCTCCTCCTTTTCTCTGGTATTTCTTTCTACAAGGTACGGTCACATATCATGTTTTCTCTGGTATTTCTTTCAATCAAGTATTTTTTTCAGTCTGGCCAATAGTAGCAAAACAATGTAGAAGGATTAAATGACTGTACAAGGAAATTTATCTTCTCATTAACCTGCCGAACACAGAAATGTGACACATGGTTTATGGGGATTAGTCCTCCCTTAAACCTATGTCCAATGGTGGGTTTAAGATCAAAACTTTAAGAAAAATAGTTAAGCTCAGAACATTTAGAGAAGATTGGAGAGTAAACCAGCAGATGAAACCTAAAAGTAAACTTGCTAATTCTTTGTTCTTACATTTCTGTGCAATGAAAATTTTGAATCTTCACTGTTCACTTGTTTCTTTCCTCTCAGAAGGATTCTCTCTTCTTTGGCTATTCTCTTCCTTCCAGTTTGCAGCATGGCTTCGCCTCCGCAAGTAATCCATCACATCTCAAGAAGCATTGTTAAGCCTAGACCTCAGTCTGAACCACGGCGTTTTGACCTAACACCATGGGATATTTACTTGCTCAATACGAATTACCTCCAATGGGGTCTCCTATTCTCCCACCTTCCGCTCTCTCTCACCACAAAACAAACTGTTGATTACCTCAGAACCTCGCTCTCTACGGCTCTCTTCCACTTCTATCCCCTTGCCGGCCATCTCAAAACTGAAACAGACGACTATGATGGAGTGGCTTTCTCCATAGAATGCAGTGAAGACGGTGTGGAATATGTCCATGTTATTGCCCACAGTGTGAATGTCAACGACTTGCTCCCTCCATTGACCGGCAGTTCTCCTTCCATCGAATCCTTCTTTCTACTCAATGGAGCCATCAATTACGATGGATGTTGCCTACCTCTTCTTGGCATTCAGGTGACCGAGTTGGCTGATGGCGTCTTTCTTGGTTGCTCCTTCAATCATGCTGTTGCTGACGGACGCTCATTTTGGAACTTCTTCAATGCTTGGGCTGAAATCTGCCGAGCTGAAGTATCAGGCGCCAAGCAATGCAAAATCTCTCACCATCCGGTTCACAACCGATGGTTCAATGGAGATATACATCCTCCAATCAAGCTGCATTCGTCCCATCCTGACAAACTCTTTGAGAGGTACTCTCCGCCTCCCGAACTGCAAGCAAGATTCTTCCACATCTCGTCAAGCTCCATTGCAAACCTGAAATCAAAAGCCAATGAGCAGTGCAAGTCCAAGAATGAAATCTCCTCTTTTCAGGCGTTATGTGCCCTCGTGTGGAGATCGGTGACTCGTGCACGTGGTTGCCATTCAATTACAAAACCAGCTGCCGAGTAGCTGCAAACTATGGGAGAGTGATGAATCCAGCATTGTCTCCCTATTATTTTGGCAATGCCACTGGCCTTATTAGTGCGACTGCAACTGTTGGCAAACTATTAGCCAACAGTCTTGGGCAGGGCGCATGGCTAGTGCACCAGACTGTTGTCAGCCACACGAAGGCTGCAGTTCTTGGTGCTGAGGGAGTGGACGGCAGGGCCTGATATCCACAGGCTCAGTTCATTTGATCCCAACGGCGTCACAATAGAAGGCTTGCCAAGGCTTGACGCCTATGCGTGTGATTTCGGTTGGGGGAAACCTGTGGCGTTGAGGAGTGGGATTGCGAATAGGTACGACGGGAAGGTGTCGGCCTATCCAGGTCGGACCGGTGCAGGAAGTGTGGACTTGGAGGTGTGTCTACTGCCGGAGTTTATGGCTGCACTCATGTTGGATGAGGAGTTCATGGCTGCAGTCTCAAGTGTAGCACAACCTGTTCGATCAAATATTTAGGTCTTCTGTATTTAATCTCTAACTAGGAAAAGATTAATCTCCAACTCAAGACTGAAGGTGGCATTTCTTTATGACTAATCTTGAACACAATGCAACATTAGTTAATTATGTTTACGTTGTGATACGATAGTTATGATTCGGGTTATGACAATAATTGTAGTGCATCGCTCAAGACTATAATCGACGTTGTGGAAACGTGGCAATATGTGCTACTTGCAAAAGAAAACTATTGTAGAGCAAACTAGTAATACCATGACAAAATAGTAGAAATAATAACATGAGGCTTTAATGTGGTTTGGCTCAAACTTGACCTCCATCCATGGGGAGAGAACTTGAGAGAGTTTTATTAATAAACTTGGTATAAGAGATTTAACCTTTTCCTTGATTTTCACAAAGAGTATTCGTCTTCCCCTTAAATCTCACAAGATTACAAGAGTATACCGTCTCTCTATGCATTATCACTTTCCGCTCTCTTTCTTAGCTTCCTCTGATATTCTTCAAGATACAATCACTGGATTACAATTTTATTTATAGGATGTTACAATACAACTCCTATTTGGACTATGAGATGATCTTGACCGTCAGATTTTTAAAGAATTTGATCAATCCTTGTAGGAGTTGATTTCCATGATTTAAAAGGATTTTACACCCTTTAAACGGTAGAAACAACCTTCATTGAATAGAAACTGAATCCTATTGAACTCCTTCAGAAAAAGAAACTCGAAAATGCCCAGACGCCTCATTAGTCGACTCTTAGTCGATTGGCCCCTTCAGGGAGTCGACTAATCTACCCAACAAAGAGTTGGGATCTTAGTCTAGTCGATTACTCCTTCATAATCTTCTCTTTCTCTATATCTGTCCAGTTGACTGTATAGTCAACTGGTCTGAGTATTAGTCGAGTGACTATTCTGACTCAGTCTTGATCTGCTTCTTTTACTTCAAGTCTTCTTCTCCAATTTGACTGGATCTTCTTGGACCATCATTTTTTTCCATTGAAAGAAAACTTGTTGAAAGTTGAAGAAGAATTACAAGTAAAGAACAATTACGAGAATCTTCTTCAGAGTTGTAGGGAAGTGTGCCAGTAGGAATCTATTCAGCGCGCGACCACTTTGTCCTTTTGGCGATACGGATGATAAGATTTGGATCTGCTACTAGGAATTCCTTTTCGCCTGGTTTCAAAAATTCCTTGAGATTAAAGGATTAAGGTGTTAAAATCCTGTATTAATCTTTCAAGGATGAGGAGGGAAAGAGTTTCCCTAAGCTCTTGAAAAATAAGAAGCAAGTCTCTTCTCTCTCGAAGCGTATGAGTGCGTGTTCACTTTGCCTCTCTTCACGGATGCCTATGCCTCAGCCTGTTAAGTGGGCTATTATAGACTCCACAGGGGTATGCCTCCCCTAAAAATCAACTGAGGTTGTTGAAACAGCCTGTAACGCTATCCGACGAGGCTAAAACAGCCTGTGGTGAGGCTAGAAAAGCCTCTAGCGAGGCTAGCCAATACCCGTTGGCTTTGGAGGAACCACGATCCTCTTAATTGTCTCCTCTAAGTGAGAAAATTAATGGGGTGTAACCGCCCATTAAAAGTGGCTATTAACCCCACCAACTTAGTGGGGTGTTAACTCACTAATCCCGCTCAGGGGATTTGAAATGGTCAATAGACCTGAAGTTTTGTCGGTTGGTGAAGCTATGCTTGTGGAAAAGCTAATCTGTTGGTGAACCTAGCCTGCTGTGAGGCTAAACTTCAAGTTTCTGGAGAAGCTGATCTTATTGGCGAAGCTAGCCTGCTGCGAGGTTAAGCTTCAAGCTTCTGGCAACGTAGCCATTTGGCGAAGTTAGCCAGTTTAGCTGAAATGATGACCTTTTAGGTTTATTTAAGCGTGTTTAAAGGTGGCTTGACCCGCTTTATACTTAGTTGGATGAGCAGGATTTGGATGACTGATCTATCCATCGTGGATTAATGCGAGTCTGGCAGATATGAACTGATTTTCAAATTGTCTGCGACTTGTCTTTTAGAAGTGTCGATAAGTTAGACATTGTACAAATCAGTTGAAAGTGCTACTTGAGATTTTTGTCTTTTAGAAGTGTCAACAATCATCAATCTCTTGTTGAAAATAAGGCAAAATTCCAACAATCTCCATTTTGACTTGCTTTTCAAGTCTTTAGCAAAACACCTTAAAATTTTGGATTATTAGCTTGATTCTTTACTTGATTGTAACCATACTGTGAAGTCTTTTACTCTTGCCCCTCTCCCTGGGGCTTTTGGCTGATTCACCGCCATGCCCTAGGTCATCTCGAGTCTCGCCCGAATGCACTTTTCTCTTTCCTGTTACATTTTAACCAGGTTCACATCCTATCGCTGTCTTCCTTGAAGTTTCACCTCACGATAAGCTCCCTTCCAAGCTTATCCTTGAAACTCCACTTCGAATTGAGTTCCTTTCTTTAGCTTGTATGTCCCTCCACACTTCTCTTTTTTCAGGATTATCTTGTCCCTTGGCTAACGGTGATAATGTCTTATTGCACTTGAATCCGATATCTTTCTTTGTTGAGCACCCTTATGAGAATAGTAGATTGTATCATGTCTCCGTGATATATCGGACCGCCTCCAGAGCACGCATCATCCCATCTCTGCATATAACATTGACTGTCCTAGTGTCGAGACTTCACAAAGCGAGCCATCCACCATTTTGACAGTTCCTTCTGTTGGAGGCAATGGCTTTCACGATGGCAATGAATAAGAATATATCAGAGAGAGGGACAAGAACACAGATCTATCAAAAGGCAACACAGAGAACACCATAAATTACGTGAAAACCCCAAAATAGGAAAAAAACCACATAGTCGCTCACAAATCCACTATTATTGAGAGATTATAGGGAGATTAAGAAGATGATCTCACAACCGCTCTGTACAATAGATCTCGAGATTTCTCGTAGATTCTGTCTCTCCCTAGTCATGACGCTTCTCTTTTTATAGAGAAAACTAGGGTTACAAGTTGTGACATTCCTAAAACTGCTCTTGACACGTGGCTTGAGCTTTCTGTATCACGAAGCTTCCAAGTTGGACTGCATTCGTTGCGCCTCATTATGCCTCAGGAATGTTCCTCTGCTCTATCGCTCGGATTTCTCCTCTTGAGACTCCAAGCGATCCTCTGAACATTTGAACATGCCTCCATTTGAAACTCCAAGCTCTCCCACACTTGCCTGTAGTACGCCTTTACGCAGGGAGTTAGTGAGGCAGTCCAGTCCTCAGGAGACTCTTCCCGAGGCCTCGCCCCGAGTCACTCAGGATGTACTTTCCGATTTCCTAACTCCTATTGCGATTGGGCCTCACGGTTCTTCCTGCGTAATACTTCTCTGAGGGTGATTCTCCATCAAAGTTAGCAATCAGGCTCCACAACTCCAACAATTTCCTTCTTTGCAATCAAAGAGTTGAACATCTCCTTATAGGAACATACATAGTATTATCAGAATCAAGTATCCAGCCTTTATTTTAAGAAGTATTGTCTTCAACGTGGGAAGCCATTAATACTTTGGTGTTAACACCGCTCATTACTACGTCTGCCTCTACAGCTTGGCCATCACTCTTGCCGATGCTTGTATTCATTCTTCTAGTGACCTTTCTGTTGACAAAAGTGACACGTCTTCGATGAATTCGGACTTTTCTTTTCTCCTTTACCTTCTCATGGCCATCAAACCTTATCCTTCCTGTGCAACTTGATTTGGCCTTTTTCTAATCTCATTAGATAAGAGAGTTGATGTGACCTCTTTCAAGATGAGAGTTTCCTTAGCGTCGAGCATGGTGATAACGATGTGATCATATGACTCTGAAAGTGAATTGAAAAGTATTAACACCATGTTCTCCTCGTCGATCTTGACATCAACAACTAGTAGTTCGCTGATGATATTATTAAAGAAGTTCAGATGCTCCAACACTATTGTCCCTTCCGTCATGCATAGCCCATATATATAAGAGAAAGAAGAATTGTGATCTTTGTACGCGTCGAAAAGATCGTGATTGCAAAATTCTTTTGATTGAATAGAAGATTACAACGGATACAATCCGATTACAAAAGAGAGGGAATCTCTTGATTGATTCTCCTCTTTATTTAAAGCTGGGTTCTTCACGTGGCGGTGGAGAGTGAGTCTTGTTCTCCATTGACCGGCCGAACATCAAGTTTCTCTTATGGATCCTCTCTTTGGATCTACTGGTGGAGTAGCACAGCTCCTATCAGTAATGGAATCTCAAAGAGATTTAAAGAACTTGACCTTAGCAAGTTAACAAAAAGAGTTGAACTCTTCTCAGGCTGCAAGAGCTTCGGGGCCGAACTCTGGTGAGGTAGCTATCCTCCTCTGCCCATGGCTTCTTGGATTCCTCCATCAGGACTCCCCCTGAGCCTCTTTTAGTAGAGGTCCCCTCCCCCGGGTCCCTTTTTTTTTAGAGTTGTATTCCTCCAGCACTCCTTCCGAGCTCCCCCCTTTTTTTCTCTAGCTATTCATAGCTATTTATAGAGGGATTGGGGTGTAACCAAACCCTTAAATCTCTCCATAATGGGAGGTTATTCCCCATTATGTGGAGAGAAAATGGGGTATAACTGACCAAGTTTGTGGCTCAGTTATAGCAAAAAATGCGGGTCTCGCGCTGGAGGCGGACCTCGCTTTAATGTTGAGACGCGGAGGTCACAGGCTCGCGTCTGTGTCAGAACGCGGAGCTGCTCAGGCTCGCGTTTGAGTTGAAACGCGACCTTCGCGTCTGACGACTTTCGCGTCTGACAAAGGATGCGAGGTCCGCGTCTGGCGACCTCCGCGTTTGGCTGAGAAAGGACGCGAGGTCCGCGTTTGGCGATCTCCGCGTCTGACATTGGAATGCGAGGTCCGCATCTGGCGACCTCCACGTTTGACATTGGAACGCAAGGTCTTCGTCTGGGAAGTTCGCGTCTGGGAGGTTCGCGTCTGAGACTGGAATCTATCTCCGCATCTGGGAGGTTCGCGTCTGAGACTGGAATCTATCTCCGCATCTGGGAGGTTCGCGTCTGAGGCTTTGTCCGTAGTAATTTTTTGATAGCCTACAGAACCCCCTCTAAAGTTTTCGAAACTCCGTGGTTGACTAAGACGGATTTCGGAATACTTTGGACTTCAGTTGAATCGGGACTTCCTGTAATCAGATTGGCATTCTTCTGAGAGGCAGTCTCGAGCTTGATCTTGTCTGGGTTCTGGTCTTCGTGAGTGTACTATTGAACTGTTTGAAGCCTCCAAGAAAGATCGTTTGTAATTTGATTGTCGGTGTACTGTTGAACCGGTGGAGTTGTCAATTGCCTCTGCCAGTATACTGTTGAACTGATTGCAGTAGCAGAGACATACTCTTTGTATTGGGGGGAAGAGAGGACACAGCTCTCACAGACGCAGTTCTGGCACACTGATCAAGTGAGACGCGAGCTTCACCAAAGTTGAGATGCGACTCTCAATTATTTGTAGAGACGTGGCTCTCAATTTCTGTAGAGACACAGCCTTTACTTGCTGTTGAGACGCAACTCTTAAGTTCATTGAGACGCGGCTCTGTACTTGAGACGCAAAGTTCACGCTCAAAGTTTCTTTGAAAGAGCTTTAATTGCCAGAGGTGTGATATTAACTTAGCAAATTAAATAACTCTACTGGGGGAATTTGAGAAGGTTACTGTCAGAGGTGTGATGTTAACTTGACAGTAAGATCTGGACTTGTATTTTGAACAAGTTTTGTGGACTTGCTATTCTATTGATGAGAATAACAAGTGGAGTTTGATCCGCTGGGAATTATGCCAAAGTCTATTGTCAGAGGTTTAGTGTTAACATGACTAGTACTCTGTTGGAAATGAAATTTGCTGTTAGAGGTGTGATATTAACATAACAACAATTGATTTTGCGATTTACGCAATTTAAGTGGACCTGTCATTCTATTAAAGAAAATGACAAGCGAGATTTGATTTGTTAAGGATCCATGAAGATTTTGACCGTCAGAGGTGTAATGTTAACGTAACGGGTTTGGGTTTACAATTTGAGCAAACTAAATTGTCAGAGGTGTGATATTAACTTGACAAAGATATGTGCTAGAGATGTGATATTAACTTAGCACCACGAAAGTCTCATTTTCACTGAGAAAATTGAGAGAAGATCATTGTCATAGGTATAATATTAACTTAACAATGAAATGCATGCTAGAGGTGTGATGTTTAACTTAGCATTGAAAGATCTCATTTTCACTAAGAAAATCGAGGAGATCACTGTCATAGGTGTAATGTTAACTTAACAGCGATTAATTTTGCGATATGAGCAACTTTGATCAGAAGTGTAGTATTAACTTGACCAAGAGATTTTGCGATTTATGCAGTTTGGTGGACTCGCCGTCCTATTGAAGAGGACTGACAAGTTGAAATTTTGGTCAGAGGTGTAATGTTAACTTGACCGGGATTTGTCTTGCGATTTGAGCAAGTTTGGTCAGAGGTGTGATGTTAACTTGACCAGGATATGTCTACTGTTAGATGTGTGATTTTGAACATAACAGTATTTTGAGTGGACATGTCATTCTATTGAAGAGAATTGACAAGTTGAAATTTTGGTCAGAGGTGTGATGTTAACTTGACCGAGATTTGTCTACTGTTAGAGGTGTGATTTTGAACATAACAGTATTTTGAGTGGACTTGTCATTCTATTGAAGAGAATTGACAAGTTGAAATTTTACCCCCAGGGAAACATCAAAGCCTTACTGTCAGAGGTGTGATATTAACATGACAGGTTTGATTTGTAATTTATTCCACTGAGAAAATTGAGGGAAATCACTGTTAGAGGTTTAATGTTAACTTAACAGTGAATATGCCAGAGGTATAATGTTAACTTGGCATGTTTGATCTGTAATTATTTCACTGGGGAAATAGTCACATGTTTTTTTTTGTGGTCCTACCATTCCATGGATGGGATTGGTAAGGGATTTTGGAGGGAATTTTAGGGAATGAGTTGTCAGAGATAACTGTTAACATGACAAATATTGATTTCCTTAGAAAATAAAGATTTACTGTTAGAGGTGTAATGTTTAACATAACAGTAATGGGATTTTGCAATTTAAGCAAATTAAGTGGACCTGTCATTCTATTGAAGAGAATGACAAGTAAGACTAGACCCGTCGGGGATCTAAATATTTCTTTACCGTCAGAGGTGTGATATTAACTTAACGGGTCAAATTGAATCTTGTCAGAGGTGTGATATTAACTTGATAAGGATGTGAGTTAGAGGTGTACTGTTAACTTAGCTCCATAAGAACTTCAGTTTCATTGGGGAAACTGAAGATATCACTGTCATAGGTGGTGTTAAACTAACAGTGGAGGTAATGCTAGAGGTGTGATGTTAACTTAGCATTGGTCATCTCGACTCCGATACGAAAGTTCGAGGGAAAGTCATTGTCATAGGTGTAATGTTGAACTTAACAATGAATTGGATGCTAGAGGTGTGATATTAAACTTAGCATCGCTCGTCTCAGCTTCGATATGGAAGCCTGAGGAAAAGTAACTGTCAGAGGTTTAATATTGAATTTGGCAGCAACTCAATCACTGTTAGAGGTGTAATGTTAACATAACAGTAGTTTGTCAGAGGTGTAATGTTAACATGACAGTAGTTGGTTTGCGATATGAGCAATTTTGAGGACTTGTCATTCTATTGATGAGAATTGACAAGTGGAGTTTGGAATGTCAGAGGTGTAGTATTAACTTGACAATCATTGATTTGTGACTCCATGTAGAGGAGCGACAAGCGAGGCTTGTACTCGTTGGGGAGTATTGAAACTTTTCACTGTCAGAGGTTTGATATTAAACTTAACAATGATTGTATTTGTGGACCTACCACTCTATGGAAGAGAATTGGTAGGGGATTTTGGTGGAAAATAAATGAACTGTCAGAGGTTTAATATTAACATGACAATCATTGATTTCCTAGAGGTGTGTAAAATTCGCTGTTAGAAGTGTAGTATCAATATAACAGCGGGAATTTTTAATGAGTTTCATTGTCAGAGGTTTAACATTAACTTGACAGAATCCACTGGGGGTTGAAAAATCTGGTTTGTCAGAGGTTTATTGTTAACATGACAAATCCCAGTTCATTTCATTGGAGGAATGAACATAGGTATTTTTGTGGCCCTACCATTCTGTGGGTGAGAATTGGTAGGAGATTTGGAGGAGAGGATGGGACCAAGTCCCTCAAGGTTTTTAGCAAACCTTCTACTCATGCTCGTGTTTCCACGTCGGAGAAAGGACGTGAGGTCCGTGTCTGGCGACTTCCGTGTTTGATTAAGAAAGGACGCGAGGTTTGCGTCTGTCGACCTCCGCGTCTGACATTGGAACGCGAGGTCTGCGTCTGGCGACCTCCGCGTTTGACTGAGAAAGGACGCGAGGTCCACGTCTGGAACGCGAGGTCTGCGTCTGGCGACCTCCGCGTCTGACATTAGAACGCGAGGTCTGCGTCTCTTGGAGGAGTTTGAGTTTGAAGCGTTACAAGCTAAAAACTGACGGCTCAGTCATCTGAAAGTTGCAGTAACAATCAAAGAGCATCGCCGAGATGAACTGCTCGCAATGGCACTCGAACCCATGGGATGAGAGCTTCTCAGTTCATATTTGAACTTGGCCGCTTTGGGGCTAAACGCGAACCTCGCCTTTCTGAAGTGAAACGTGATGATCTCCTTCTAGGCGCAGCCTCCTGCTAAACGCGTGACTTGCGCTTTTGAATAGAAACGTGAAGGTCATCTTTTAACACTGTCAGCGACTCTCGCACGCTAAGGTCATGTCCTGGCGCGGCCTTGGGCTGAACGTGGGTCGCGCGTTCTCGCGTTTTGGCACAGCTTGAGGCTGGACGCGAACTTCACATTTTGGCGCCGAAACGCGCAGCTCCTGAACGGAAGCATAGCGTTTTGTTGCAGAAATGCGGGGCTGAAAGCGAACTTCGCGTTTGGTACCGAAACGCGGGGGTTGAAAGTGAGCTCTGTTTGCTGATGGAGAACTTGACGTCTTTGTCGACGATCAGCAATCTGTTTGGCTCGCAGGAGTTGATGTGAACCCCCTGCAAATCGAGTTTGCTGAGCCTTGGAAGGAGTTTTGCGGCGAGATTTGCCTTCATCATCATTGGCCTCGCGGGTCTCGTAGGAGACATTGATGCGGGCCACATATGCTGTTACAGCCACTCCTGTCTGCTGACGATGAGTGCAATGTCTTCGCCGTCTCTCGGCATTCCGATTGAGTCGCCGAGGTTGTTGATAACCCCCGGCATCCGGAACTGGAAGTGCCTTGATAAAAAGATGGAGGAGAGATTGGTCTCTATTGCCATCTTAATCGTGGGTCATGGTGCAGGTCTCTAAAGAGACGTTGGGGCTGACCACGTTGTCTCCACGGGAGACTCCCGAAGCTTTGGGGGAGTTCAACTTCTCTTGGTCGAATTCGATCATAAGAGATTCGACTGTGGATCCAATCATCCGACGTCGGCTTGCGCCACTACTTTCTCGTTGGTTGAGAACAATAAAATGTCCCCAACGGAGTCGCAATCTTTTGTACGCGTCGAAAAGATCGCGATTGCAAAATTCTTTTGATTGAATAGAAGATTACAACGGATACAATCCGATTACAAAAGAGAGGGAATCTCTTGATTGATTCTCCTCTTTATTTAAAGCTGGGTTCTTCACGTGGCGGTGGAGAGTGAGTCATGTTCTCCGTTGACCGGCCGAACATCAAGTTTCTCTTATGGATCCTCTCTTTAGATCTACTGGTGGAGTAGCACAGCTCCTATCAGTAATGGAATCTCAAAGAAATTTAAAGAACTTGACCTTAGCAAGTTAACAAAAAGAGTTGAACTCTTCTCAGGCTGCAAGAGCTTCGGGGCCGAACTCTGGTGAGGTAGCTATCCTCCTCTGCCCATGGCTTCTTGGATTCCTCCATCGGGACTCCCCCTGAGCCTCTTTTAGTAGAGGTCCCCTCCCCCGGGGTCCCTTTTTTTTAGAGTTGTATTCCTCCAGCACTCCTTCCGAGCTCCCCCCCTTTTTTTTCTCTAGCTATTCATAGCTATTTATAGAGGGATTGGGGTGTAACCAACCCCTTAAATCTCTCCATAATGGGAGGTTATTCCCCATTATGTGGAGAGAAAATGGGGTGTAACTGACCAAGTTTGTGGCTCAGTTATAGCAAAAAATGCGGGTCTCGCGCTGAACGCGGACCTCGCTTTGATGTTGAGACGCGGAGCTCACATGCTCGCGTCTGTGTCAGAACGCGGAGCTGCTCAGGCTCGTGTTTGAGTTGAAACGCGACCTTCGCGTCTGACGACTTTCGCGTCTGACAAAGGATGCGAGGTCCGCGTCTGGCGACCTCCGCGATTGGCTGAGAAAGGACGCGAGGTTCGCGTTTGGCGATCTCTGCGTCTGACATTGGAACGCGAGGTCTGCATCTGGCGACCTCCACGTTTGACATTGGAACGCAAGGTCTGCGTCTGGGAGGTTCGCGTCTGGGAGGTTCGCGTCTGAGACTGGAAGCTATCTCCGCATCTAGGAGGTTCGCGTCTGAGACTGAAAGCTATCTCCGCATCTGGGAGGTTCGCGTCTGAGGCTTTGTCCGTAGTAATTTTTTGATAGCCTACAATCTTCACTACTGGAAAACTTCAGTCCCCTGCCACATGGAGGATCATAGATCTCACTAGGCAGATTATGAGTCAGTACGTCAACATCAGAAAGACCCCATCTGGAACATTTTCAAATGTAAAAATTGTTTGTCAGGTCTTTCTAATGCCGGAAAAGGACCCAGAATAGATAGATATCTTCTATTTCTCAGTATGATCTCTATCATAATCTCTATTCCCTTTCTAAATTCTCTGGAACTATCTAGGGCTATGAATTTCTCTATCAATTCCATTACCTTATCCTTACCTATGAGGTTCCAACATTTGATCCTTAATTGGCTTAGGAGTTGTTCCCGGGTATACTCAAAAAATGAGTTATTATACACCCCAACCCCATCCCTTGGACATAAAAAGGTAGCACCGAAGAAAGGAAAGAGCAATGGTCTGACTTCTTCTTTAGGGCGAGGTCCAAAAAACTCGAATTCGACATCAATGGAGAAGAAACCGGACTTGTTTGCTCACTCTTATTGCCAAAACTGTTGATCAACCACTTGTTGATCTGCCTTCCTCTTCAGACTGGTATTCCCGCCAAGGAGACCCTCCCTGACCGTCGACGGGATCACTCTTTTCGTCAGCTGGTGTTTGCTTGTTATCTGGTCCAGTGAATAGTCTCTTTCTAGAGATAACTGGTGTGCATCCAACTAGAGATTGAGCAATTCGTAGAAAGTGCCCCATTGAAGCACGCGACAACTGGCATCATTAAACCTAACCAAGCAAAAAGAAGATAAGACCTAAGACAAAAAGCACGACATACGAGAAAAGAAAGGACTAAGCAAGCCGCGAAGGCGATATTGTGATGAGACTGGAGGTGTTCGGACGGAGGGTATCGTCGGATGACTAATTTCATTATGGCCCCTCCAAACGATTTCAAGGTTGTCTAGAGTTCTTGGAACCAACCGACGTCCCTATGTCATACTTGGGCACCTTAGGCATCATGGATGGCAGAACATCATGCATGATCCCAAATGTTAATATGAAGACTAGTGTGCCATTTTATCTGCCTTGCAACTTGTCAAGGGAGTCAAGAAGGATGAAGAAGCTAGTTGGGGATGAAAAAAATGGGTCAAGTGAGGAGCTAAATCAAGAAAGACTCCCCTAAGGTTGGTTGCATTCAAAAGGTGTGTTTAGGGAAGTGTAAAATGGTGTTTAGGGGAGTGGACTTGGAGGTTTATTTGTCAGGTGAGAGCTTATCCTGGGTGGTTGGGTGGAGGGAGTGTGGACTTAGAGGTTTACTTGTCACCGGAGGATATGGCTTCCCTTGAGGTGGATGAAGAGTTTGTGGCTGTTGTATCACATACCCTGTGAGATGAATTCTTCATTGTGCTATAGAATGCTTTGGTTTTTGGAGGAATAAATACGATGAATGTAGCCATAGAGGTGAACCTTGCCTTACTGGAAAAGGTTCAGTATTTGTTGTCTATTGCATCGTTGAACAAATCGTTTTGGGCTGAAGCGATTGTTTATGCTAGTCATCTCTTGAATATGTTACCGACCACTGTGATAGGAGATAAGACTCCTTTAGAGATTTGGTCAGGTGGAGCTACTCGTGACCATGGTTCACTTAGAGTATTTGGTTGTTCGGCCAATATTGATGTCAAGAAAGACATGTTGGACTCTAAGATGAATAAATTGGTATTTTTGAGATACAAGGAAGACTGAAAATGCTACAAATTATGAGATCCAAAAAATAAAGAGTTTGTCTCGAGCAAACATGTCACATTAGATGAGCCTTCAATGATGAAGTCTACCGTCTCCCAGCAGATGGAGACAATGAAGATCAAGTCTGAAGTATCGCAACGGGTGGAGGTTGATACTACTCCACATTGTCCAGTAGGTTCAGTATCGTTTGGGATTCCATTGGTCATGACACCAGGTAGAGATCGAGTAGTAGGTATGGATACTGAGCATGTTGAAAAAGATGGTTCAGATGCAGTTAGAGGAACTAAAGAGAATCTGTGAAGGTGGATTGTAAAGAAGCATGTATCTCATATTGATGAGGTTCATATGACTCTACCAGTTGGGTTTGTTGCTGCAAAGAAGAGAGTTAGTTGAGCTTGATGGAGCTCATTAGGATGAACTACGAGAGGCTTAATCCCTTGGTTAAAGGGTACATAGGCAGCCGTGATGGCGCAGCTATTTGGAGGTGCAGCCGGTATGAAGCTATTTGGGTTATGGGGTTCTCAAGAATTGATAGCGGAAGCTAAAATTTGGACTTCACGTAAAGGTGAAGAGTTGGACTGCACGTAGAGGTGAAGGGTTGTGAGTTCGATGAACATTTGATCTTCAGTGAGAAGATAGTTAAGCTTGCATAAGGGGCGTGCATCCAATTTGTTGAGCTAAAGTTGGTTATGTGGTGTGCTCTACTCAGATTTGATTAGATGTCTTGAAGACATTTGGATTGGAGTACCAGTTAGTTATTGAGTCATTGTTAGCTCATGTTGGGTTCCTCTTGAGGTCATTTGGAATGGTGCTCTATTCTGTTGTTGAGTTGAAGATACGTTCGTTGGTCGGCTCATATGGTGTTGATTCTCTTCGGTGGAGTGTTGGGAATGCATGTATGGTGCATTCCGCTGAGATAGCTGAGCTGAAATTTGGAATCTTTATAATTGATATTGTAGTTTAGAGAGAGTTGCCTTAGGGACAACAAACTCAATTTAGATCCGGTGTGATTATTTGAAATCAATTGTAAGTTTGCTGGTGATTTGTTTTGGAACCGGTTGGTCCATTCGGTCATGTCAAGATTGTGTATCAATTTCACCGAGATCGTGTATCGACGCCCGGAGTGCTCAAGCCGAGATCATATGTCGACTTCGCCGAGATTGTATGTCGATTTCGCCAGGTGTTCATTGGAATTCGGCTCAGATTTGAAAAATCTTCACCGAGATGGAGAATGTAGAGAAACTAAAATAGGAGATAGAGTTTTTTAACTCTATGACAAGACTTCGGTCGACCGGCGGTCGACCGACATGCACAAGATTTGGATCGGTCTTCCGCTCGGTTGACCGAAGTTGATAGAGAGGAGAGAAACTCAACAGGTCGTCGACCAGGTGGTCGAGATAAATCCAGTAAGTCATGCAAGATTGCAGGACTTTGCGCGGTCGACCGGGCAGTCGACCGCACACTTGGGTCAGTCGACCGGCTGGTCGACCGACTGTCGGGTCAGAGGTGATTCTGGACCCGAACTGTTGTGGATTTGGGAGTTTGTTCTCCTCCATATAAAAAGAGGATGTAACCCATTTTGGGGTTTGGTTGATTTCTAAGTGAGTTCTTAAGAGAATCAATTGTAATCCTCTTGTATCTTGTGTAAACCATCAATAGATCTCTCTCTTCTGCCCCGAGGACGTAGGCACCTTGCCGAATCTCGTAAATTTACTCATGTAGCTTTTCAGATTCTATGTCTTACTTCTCCTGGCTTGCATTTGGGATTTAGGTAACTAGGGTTTTAGTGGACATTCCTCAGTTATCATGTTTTGCTGTAGCTTTTACTTCAATGAATCTATTTTCCTTATTTGTTCAAGCTCTTAGATGATCAAATTGATATAACCTTTAGGCAAAAAAAAAAAAAAAAATTTAGTGTCGTATAAAAGTAATTAGACCAGTTTCTTCTTCTCCTAGCTCCTGCCCTTGAATTCGAATCATGGCTGCTTCTCAAACCATTCATCACATCTCAAGAAGCATCATTAAGCCTACTCAATCTGCTAACAGACCATTGTGTCGCTATCGACCAAACACCTTGGGACATTTTCATGCTTAATACCAATTACGCTCAAGTGTAACACCCCCTATTCAATCAAGTATTTAGGTCTTCGATATTCTCGTATTTTTTTTTTGAGATAAAACTATGAGGTAAAGAACCTCTGGTGTTTCATTAATAAGAATTTAACGGAATATCTCCAAGATAGAAAGATATAAATTTGCTAGGAACACTTATACACAATTTGCTTCTTTCAAAAAAGAATAAGAAAACAGAACAAAAGAAAATGAAGCCATCGGAACGGCCTTAGCTCAGTCGTGACTGCTCCCATCTACTGTAGATGTGTCGTCCGCTGCTCGGACCCGTCCGTTCCTTAGTCGAAAGTCGTCCTAGTGTCGTTACAACATCTGCAGCTTAATCTGATTATCACATGACCTGGGCTCTCATCGTCAAAGTTGTGGCTCCACCTTTCACCGTATTTGCGACATCTGCAGCTCTGATCCGGTCATCTCATGATCGGATCTCCCACCATCAAGTCGTAGCATGTCCCTACCGCAGCTACGTCATAAAATCCTGTCAGTCACTCCCGCTAAAAACCAGCCATTCTTGACTGGACGCCTCCGTTAACTCTCACTGGCCCTTACCCGGATCTCAGAGTTATGAAAAAAATCCTTACTCTCGCCGTCCCGAATTCCTACGACGTCATTCTCATTGCCGCCTACAACGAGGGGATCACCAATCCCCCTTCTCCTCCATGAGGGTGCCAATCCCCCTCTCCTCTATGTGAGTGTTGGGACCAACTGCCCGGGTCTGACGTCACCACTGGCGACGCAGACAACAAGCACTTCCTCGACGACGTCTGCTTCGACATCTCAGAGGTTCTCTGTCTGTGCCAACTGCGGACGAACCCGATCTGAACCTCTCCTCTGCCGGATCCGGCCAGATCTGTAAGTGTCAAATCGGATCACAGAACCTACCCCGGATCTGAAGTAAGGCACCAGGTCGAATTCCTAGGGGCTTGGCCGGATCCGGTCGAATCTGTCAGCGGTCGGTCAGATCCAGCCTCGATCTTCGTATATTGTTATGTGTATCTCAATGCACTTGGTAGACAAAACTTATGCTGTAGTCGTAGTGTTCTCAGCTTCAACTATAGCTTGACCACAAATGAATTGTGAGATGGCTGCAGAGTTGCTTGCGTAAATTCTGCTCTACTTACAGATAATGTATTCTCACACTTTCTTGATCCTTAGATGTGAGTATTTCAGTTCATTGAATCTTTTCTTGCTACAAACTTTAAAGCTTGTTAGCACTGTTTCGAATATTTTTGATTTCGATATATATCAATAATATCATTTTGAGGTACCCACTATAATTATTAACTCTATGACTAATGTAGACAATATTGATACTAAAATTATTTTGAGTAATATCGATACCCGAGATTTTAAATCAAAACCATGCTTGCTAGCTTAACAAATCCAAACAAAACACTGTTTACATGAGCCTTGGCCTTGTAGTGCAGAAGCCATGCATTCATGAAGAGAAATTCTGCTAGAACATGCACAGAGAACATCAAAACATCGCACACACAGCAAACGTTCACAGCTCTGGAGAAACCACACTCATGAACTCCTCGTCGGACTCGAGTGCGGACATGACCTCCGCCGCCAAGTTCATCTCCAAGTCGACGCTTCCTTTCCCTTCTCTTCCCATGTACGTCGCCACTTTCCCGTCGTACTTGCTCGCAGCGCCGCTCCGCACCGCCAGCGCTCTCCCCCACCCGAAATCGCACCTGTACAGATCAAACCTCGGCGAGCTCCCTATCGTTGTGCCACACCGGTCGAATCGGCTCGGCAGGTTTATCACCGGTGTCTTGACCCACGCTTTCAGTGCACCTTGAATCGCACCGTCGGTGTGAGCTAGGATGCTCCGGTGCACCAGCATTGCGCCCCACCCGAGCCCATGGCCGAGTAGCTCACCAACTGTTGTGTTCACGGAAATAAACACCGCGGCACAGCCGAAGTATTCGTCAGGCAGTGGCGGGCACAACCTCGGCCTGTTGTTTGCCGCGAGACGGCAGCTTGTTTTCTGTTCGGGCGGCAGACCGCGGGCACGAGCTGTTGATCGCCATATCAGCGAGCAGAGCGCTTGCAATGCGGAGATTTCGCCGTGGGTGTTGAACTCGTCGTTGGCCCTCGATTTCAGCCGGGCCATTGACTGTGAAGACAAGTGAAAAATTCTCTCTCGGAGCTCTGGAGGTGGAGAGAACCTGTCGATGAATTCGTTAGGATTTGAAAACGGCAGTTTGATGGGAGGGCTTACATCTTCGATCAACCATCGGTCGACCATCCTACGCTCTCTTGCTCTATCACCAGCGTTTTCGCGACAGATTTCAGCCCAAGTTGTGAGGAAGTTCAAGCAAGAAGTACCGTCTCCAAGTGCGTGATTGAATGAGCAACCAAGAAAGACGCCATCGGCCAGCTCGGTCACCTGAGCAGCGAAAAGGGGAGCAAACAGGCGTCGTAGCTGACTGCCCCGTTGAGAGGAAGAAGTCGCGGACGAACACAGCCACTTCGTCATCGGCCACATCCGCGACGGTCACATTGTTAGCAGTAGCATGGATGAACTCAATTCCTTCCCCGGCGCCGAAGTCTACATATACGATGATGCCGCCGTCTCTCTTTTCGGTTTGGAGACGGCCGGCGAGGGGACGGTAGTGGCAGAGAGCTGCAGAGAGCGAGCTTTTGAGGCGATCGACGACTCGATCGCTAGAGGCGTCGTGGAAGAGAAGGCCCCATTGGATGTAGTGGGTGGACAAACAGGCCAAGCCCCATGGCGTTATATGGCAATGCTTGTTGTTGGTGTTGGATTGAGACAATGGTGAAGGTTTGATCATGGCTTTTGAGATGATATCAACCATCTTTGAAGGTGAAGCCATGGCTTGCGTGCAGTGATGAAGATGAGAGTAGTGATTTAAGTAGTTGAGGGGTGAAGCCTTTTTCGGGCACTGGGATGTTTTTTTGCTCTGGTGAAGGACAAGAATTTGCTGGAAGCACATTGAGTCTGACCTATGTTTTTTGTCGTTTTGGTTTTTGAAGCAGGCATCTGAGGCCATTTGTGAAGTGATGAGCAGCCATTGTTGGTCCACGCGAGAGGAATCCATGGAGACTGCACAGTTGAGTTCGCTTCAAATTTTTACGTGACTTGAGTGACACTTTTACGAGCCCAAACAGTAAAACTTCGAAGATTTTTTTCGGGCTTAGTCACACGAAAACTACCTTGAACTTTTTCTTGATTTTATAGTACTATCACAAATTTTGAAAATTAGAATAAATTATCATGTGTTGGGAAACAATTAGGGGTGGCCACCGGGGCGGGTCGACCCGCGTCGACCCGCCCCGACCCGTACTGTGCGACTCGTCGGAGTCGCACAGACGGGTTGGCGGGTCAACCCGTACCCGCCCCGTTAAGGGGCGGGTCGAAACGGGTTGACCCGTCCCGTGGTCACGGGACGAATCCAATTCGTCCCGTGACGAATCACGGGACGAGTCGGGTCGGGGAAAATTTCCCCGACCCCCCCTTCTTAATTTTTTTTTTTTTTAGTCCAATAATTTTTTAAGAACGTTAGAGGGGAAAATTATTATACGCCCCCTATATTAAAATTTTTTTTATTTTAAACCCTCAACGGCTCAAAACTGAGCCGTTGGGGTGAAAAACGAGGGTGCCACGTGGCACCCTCGTTTTTCACCCCAACGGCTCAGTTTTGAGCCGTTGGCACTAAAAATAAATAAATAAATAAAAACCCTAACCTCTAATCTTCTATAAATACCCTCTACCCTCATTCATTTTCATCTCACATTCTCACTTCATCTCAACTCTCTCTTCTATTTTCATCCTCTAACTCTAATTCACTCTTATTCTTTTACAATTACAAATCTCGACCAACTTTCAATCTAGTCTAATGGATCCTAACTGGAGTACTGGCAGTTCCTCATCCGAAGCCGGTGGCAGCTCTTCATCAACACACAATCCGTCAGCTGCCGCACCTTACACCGATGTTGGCGGTAGCTCATCATCAGCATATACCGCTTACCCACCATACAGCTATGCTCCACCAACATCCGCATTTGCTCCCTATCACAGTTCGTCAAGCTATGCATTTGACTACAGTGGTTTTGCACCATATACTCATGCTGCATATGCCAGTGATAGTGGTACAGGTCGACATTCTATTTCCTTCCCTCCTCAATATGCCTCATATTCTCAACTTTTAATGTCAACATCACCAATGCACGCACAATCTCTGGCTCCTTTTTTTACTGAAACACAAGAACAACACGATACACAACCAACACAGCATGACACTATAGTTCCAGAAACACAACAACCTGAACCAACTAGCACAAGCACAAGCACAACCACTAAAGAAAGAGCCAAAACTTCTGCAGTGTGGAACCATTTTGTCTTAAAATTTGTTGAAGGTAGAAGAAAGGCAGAATGTAAGTACTGTCATCAACTATTTGATCATAAAGAAGGATACGGTACAGGTGTTCTTAATAAACACTATGAAAAAAAGCATGCTAAAAGTCACGGTTTACCACCACAACAAGCACAAATATTAGCTGATTCAGGCACACTCTCCACTTGGAGATATAAGCCTGAAGTAAATAAACATAAGTTAGCTGAATTTATTGTTCGAGCAGAACTTCCATTTTCTTTTACTGAATCAGATGCATTAGTTGATTATCTTAAATCTGTTTTTGCTCCTGATTATAAGAGAATTAGCAGACAAACTATAACTAGAGAAATTGAAGATTTATTTGTAAATAGAAAAAATATTTTGAAGGCTCTTTTTACTAGTGATGCTAGAAAAATTTCTTTAACTTCCGATATATGGGAAGCTCTTAATCTTATTCATTATTTATGTGTTACTGCTCACTTTATTGATGAAAATTGGATTTTACAAAAACGTATTTTATCATTTTCTAAATTTTCTGAGAAACATTCTGCTACAAATGTAGCAAATTCAATTTTTCTTACTTGTAGAAATTATGGTATAGAAAATAAAATATTTTCTATTTCTTTTGATAATGCAAGTGAAAATACTGCTTCAATAAGACAATTGAAAACGATATTAGATCCAATTTTAAATGGTAAACTTTTTCATGTTAGATGTGTTTGCCATATATTGAATTTATGTGTACAAGATGGTCTAAAGCTCTTAGACAAATATATTTATAAAGTTAAAGAAATTATTTTACATATAAAACACAGTGGACCTAGGAGACAATCTTTTAAAGCTTATTGCCGACAATGTGGACTAAAGGAAAAACTGCTCCAAGCAGATGTGAAAACTCGTTGGAATTCAAGCTACTATATGATTAAAGATTGCCTTCCTTTTAAACAAGCAATTCAATTTTTTACAATAAATGAATGTTCATCTCTTTATATTAGTGATGAAGAATGGAAATTATATGAAAATTTTTGTAGTTTTCTAGAAAAATTTGACACTGCCACAAAAGCACTTTCTGGTACGTATTATCCCACATGTAACTTAGTTTTTTATAATCTTAATGAAATTGCTCAAGTATTTGCTGCATATAGAGATGATGATAGTCTTGTAGAGGCTATACATGATATGGAAGAAAAATTTCGAAAATATTTTGAAAATATGCCTTTTTTATTTTACTTAGCTGCAATTATGGATCCTAGAATTAAAATAGATAATTTAAAACTTTTATTATCTAATTTTATTTTATGTTTAAATTATGAACAAGATGTAGATAAATTATTTTTAGAAATTAGATCTCTTTTAGAAGAAATGTACTCATTGTACAGAGATGAGTTATTTCCACCTTCTTCTTCTGAATTTAGGGCACCTACACCATCACAAACTTCTTCTAGTAGTCTAGGTAAAAGATTATCTAATTTTAAAAGTATACTTTCCTCTAATACTAGAAAGAAACACTCTTCAGGAGCAGGTTCATTTGATGAACTTAATTTATATTTGAACACAATGCCTGCTGAAATAAATGAAAATGATGATGAACCATGGGAAACATTTGATGTTTTGTCGTGGTGGAAAGAACAGAGAAAACAATTTCCTGTTCTTTCTACCATGGCCCGAAATATACTAACACCTCCGGCCTCTACAGTAGCGTCCGAGAGCGCGTTTTCTGCAGGTGGTAGAGTTTTGACACCCTGGAGGAGCAGGCTGACGCCGAAACACTTGGAGATGGCGGTTTGCTTAAAGGACTGGTTCGATGCAGAAAGACGCACACAAGGAAAAGCTATTCTGGATGAAGAATTTGAACAAGACGAGGATGACGAATAGAGAACCACCAGAGTTTTTTATATACATTGTATGAGATGAGCACCAGAGTTTTGTTATGTATACGAGATGAGTTTTATGTACATTGTATATGTGATGAGCAATGTATATGATTTTTTCATATTAATAAAATAATTTGCCATTTTGCCTTACAAAAAAACTTGTAATTAGTGAAAATCAATTCTATTTTTTTTATAATTTTAGAAAATTTTTTAAAATTTTTTCCTCTTTTTTCCCTATTTTTTCCTATTTTTTCCTATTTTTTCTTTTTAACTTTAAATTTTAAAATTTATGAATTAACGAATTAAAAAAAAAAAAAATAGGCGAGACGGGTCTAACCCGTCTCGCCGAATCCGGTAACGAATCGGGTCAGGAGACCCGATTCGTTACCCGGGAATTGAACCCGTCCCGTTTAACCCGTGACGAGACGGGTCCAACCCGTCTCGTCCACGATTCGTTTGCCAGACGGGACGAATCAACCCGATTCGTCCCGTTGGCCACCCCTAGAAACAATCTATGCTTTGATATCAATTGTTGTGATTTCAAGGGAGGATGACCCCACGATCAAATCGACTGGGGTGGCGCAGTAGATACGAGCCACAGGATCTACAAGGCACTTGAAGAAAAGAAGAAGAAGAAATTTCAAAATAGATAGAAAGCCAATACACAATAAAACGTGGTTCCACCGATCAAACAGATCGTGTAAACATCCATAGGAGAAGGAGGGAGAACCTTTATTAAAACTTTAGGGAGTACAATAAGAATTACTTACACCTCACGGTGAGAAGTTACAAATTCTCGATGGCCGCCAAGAACAGCGAACCCTTAAGGCCAGGATTCTCTCACAAATTTCTCACCTAAATGAATTACACTCTTAGGATTTACAAATTCATAGAATTCTCTTGGAATACATTGAAGGCCACCCTGAGGGGTTATTTATAGACCATAGAACTCTCTTAATTCTAAACAAACTCCTTCAATATGAATAAAGGAAACTTGAATCTAACTCGGACCCAAAACACCTTCAATCAGAATAAAGGAAACTTGAATCCAACTCGGACTCTAAACAGATCTAGAAAAGAAAACTGCCAAATTAACCTTTACGACGTATTCACGTCATAATCCTAACAATCTCCCCCTTGACTTGAATACGTCCAAGTCTGAGAATAGCCACCATGCTCCATGTGCTCGCATCCACGCACAATTGAACAAACTTGATTTCATCTCCATCTCACTCACTTTTCTTCAAAACCTGCTCATGGGGTTCACATCTTGATTAGATCGAATAAGTTCAGGCCCAACTTGAACTTTATTACCCAATGATCTCCTTGATCTACACAAGCTCTATGAGAATTTGCTCCACCATAAAAGTAACGATCTAAACTATCTTATTACGCGCCTAGTCTCAATCTCCCTTTGGAGTACAATTGAACATCCGAGCTCAAATTCATCGTAGTCTCCGATTATTTCACAACTACCATTTTTGAAGCCGAGGATAACTGCAATCCACCAAGTGTAACCTCGAATTCCGCAACATATACACATTACCGACACGTTCGGCTTGAAACATCACATGAGCCTCTTTGGAAACTTTCATAAGATCACATTTCGAACTGAAATAGAACACGTCTCTATGTAAGGCTCCAAAAGAGATAAGATTATACCTTGATTCGAGAACATAGCGGACGCCTTGAAGAGTATTGATGCATCCATCATGAGACCGAAACTGGATTATTCCTTCGCCAATCACCTAGCTTGTAGCAGAATTCCCCATGAAGACTTCTCCCCCTTGAACCGAAGTGTAAGAAGAGAACATCTTCCTATTGGAACTGATATGCTGTGAAGATCCAGAATCTATGAACCACCTATCTTTGTTACTAACTAGTTTGTCTGTAATAGATAGAACGTCGCACTGTTCTTCATCTCCTTCAACCATTTCAGTGATGTTAGCATCTGGTTGTTTCTTCTTTCAAAGCCAACACTCAGATCTAATGTGCCCTTTCTTGCAACAATAGTTGCACGTCAAATTCTTGTGTTTTGAGTTACCCGTAGAATTTTCATTATTACTCTTCTTCCTTGATTAATGAACTTGCTCGGAATCATCATGATGAGACTCACCCGTTAATTGTGTGTCAATTTTGTCCTTATTGAGCAGATGCTCCTTGACCTCATTGACCTTGATTGTTGACTTATCTCAATAGATGATAGTTTCCCTAAAGCTCTTATATGAAAAAGGTAAAGAACATAGTAATAGAAGTGTTTGATCCTCATCTTTTATCTTAACCTCTAACTTATCTAGATCATTGATAATAGAGAAAAATTCTACAATGTGAGACTTGATAGGTGTACCTTCATGCATGCGGAGAAGAAAGAGACGTTGCTCCAGAATCAACCGATTCGCCACCGACTTCTTCAAATAGTGGTCTTGAAGTCGCTCCCACAGCGAAGATGTTTTCTCCGTAAAAAATTCATAAGTAAAGCTGAATAGCAGTCAAGACTTTCTCATCCAGCTCCTGTCAAGTTTCTTTCTTCCTGTTTTGAGGCTTTTTCTCCCTCTCGAGTAGTGTTTTCTTCAACCCGCTCTGGGTAGGGATGGCGTTCATCCTAATCTGCCACCTGCTGAAATTGATGACGCCATCGCATTTTTGAATATCGAACTTGATTGCAAACATCTTCAAGTTATCTTGCTCTGATACCAATTGTTGAAAAATAATATGTATGCTCTGATACCAATTGTTGTGATTTCAGGGGAGGGTTCCCCACTACCGGATCGACTGGGGCGGCGCAGCGGATACGAACCACAAATCTACTAAGGTAACTTGAAGAAGAGAAAAAAAAAATTTCAAAGTAGACAGAAAGCCAACACACAATATAACGTGGTCCACCGATTAAAAAGATCGTGTGTACATCCACAAGAGAAGGAGGAGAAACCTCATTAAAACTTTGAGAGAGTACAATAAGAATTACTTACAACTCACGCTAAGAAGTTACAAGCCCCTGATGGCCGTCAAGAACAGCGAACCCTTGTGGTTAAGCTGATGGGTTTTAGGTATTACAAACAAACTTAGACTTTTAAGGGAGCATGCAACCTAAAACATGATCTATGTTTTCACAATTGAACCTATAACTTTGAACATAAAAGAATCCTAATATTCTAGTAAATAATTAAAATTACTACAGAAGAAAATAGAATTACATACCTTTTAGTTGTTATAGTAAACAACTAAAATTTTTCCTTCAGATCTCTTGGAAGCAAGCACCACAAATGTCGTGCCTCTGATGGAATCACACCCAACGATTCAAAAATTTAACTAAGTATGGATGAACTATCAAAGAGTTCTTCCAAGAGGAGAAAAAGGAGGCTAATACTCAAGCCAAGAGGTTGTGAATTAGACTGAATCCCTAAGGCTCTATTTATAGCCTTGGATAGCCTCCAGTTTTCTTATCCCACCAATGTGGGACTAATTTCCCAAAGGAAATTTTGTTCTCCTTTTAGTTATACTCATTTTTGAATCTCGAGGGCAACCCAAAAGGACTATGCTGCTATCAATTATAGTTATTACTTAGACACCTAATCCAACAGTCTCCCACTGGGATAAGTCTAATAACTTCCTAATTGATCAGCAAATTGTAGCTTCCAAAAGCCATTGTCGAACTCTGACCTAGTCAGTTTCGTGTCCTAAGATAAGAGATCATATAATCCTTCGTTCTACAAGATATCATTTGAACATGAGACATGGAACATAATCAATCTCTTTGTCCAGTATTTTGTTTCCCGATTTCTGATTTGTACTGACATAGAACTACTAAATGAACACATCAATTTAGTCCTGGTCGGGCCCGACACTATATGTCAACTTCAAATCACCGAGGGGCCCAAAGATATCGCTTTTCCCGTTAGGGCAAAAGGAACGAATAAACTTTGACCTATATGCTTGCACCATTTACTCATCAAATCATGCACAACAATACGTTTTATAACATCAAGTTACTGATGCGTTTACATATTATCAACGCACAACTGACTTGTAAACCACAACTCATATATCTCCATTTAAAGATTATAAGATATTATCGTCTCAGAATTACTCGTGATAAATTCCATGAAGTAATTCTCTGAGCGTGGGTTAATCCAATACTTAAATCTCTATTTCAAAGTACTCATGAACATTGCAGCAATACCATTGCTATGTCTAAAACTCTTTAGACAATCCACAACTCTATTCATGACAGTCTTTATTCACTACTTACTTCCAAAAGTATGATCGACTGTGGAATTCGAATAATCAAATTATTCGGGAAGTAAAACATGCAAAATGAAACACAATAATAAACAATTGACAAAAGGTAGTAAACAAACTCATAAATAATTCTCTATTATTTAATCACCAAAAGTCAATCACATTTACTTTGTTATAAGTTTCAAACTAACTATCTAACTGCTAAAACCAACATCATCTCTCAGACCAATGCTCCTAGCATGCTGATTGTGTTTAACCCTACTCAGACCCTTTGTGAGTGGATCTGCAGGATTATCTTCAGATGAAACCCTCCTCACTACAACGTGACCTTCTTCTACCTTGTGTCTGATAAAATGGTATTTTCTGTCAATATGTCTAGATCTGCTATGATCTCTTGGTTCTTTTGTTAATGCAACCGCTCCTTCATTATCACAGAAAATATCCATTGGCTCCTTGATGGTTGGCACAACTCCAAGATCTTCGATGAACTTTTTCAACCAAATTGCCTCCTTTGATGCTTCGCTTACCGCTATGTACTCTGATTCACAAGTAGAATCAGCCACTGTGTCTTGCTTGAAACTTTTCCAAGTAACTGCTCCTCCATTTAAGGTAAAGACCCAGCCAGATTGGGAACGGAAGTTGTCTCTATCTGTTTGAAAGCTGGCGTCACTATACCCAGTTACTCTCAATGTATCACAGCCACCAAGTACTAGGACCCAGTCCTTAGTCCTTCGCAGATACTTGAGAATATTCTTAACCGCTACCCAATGAGCTTTACCTGGATTTCCCTGATAACGACCGACCATGCTCAAAGCAAAGGACACATCAGGACGAGTACATGTCATAGCATACATGATAGAACCAACAGCAGAAGCATATGGAATTCTACTCATTTCTGCTATCTCTTCATCTGTACTCGGACTTTGAGTCTTACTCATTTTGGTATTACTCTGGATGGGCAGTTCTCCTTTCTTGGAATTCTCCATACAGAAACGTTTCAGTACTTTATCCAAGTAGGTACTCTGATTAAGTCCAATTAGTCTTTTACTCCTGTCCCTTAAAATTCTTATTCCTAGAATGTAGGCAGCCTCTCCTAGATCCTTCATAGCGAAACACTTTCCAAGCCAAGACTTAACATTTTGCAAGGTTGGAATGTCATTTCCTATAAGAAGTATGTCATCAACATACAATACCAGGAAGGTGACTATGCTCCCACTAGCATTGACATATACACACGACTCATCCTCACTTCTAGAGAAACCAAACTCTTTGACTTTCTCATCGAAGCAAAGATTCCATCTGCGAGACGCTTGTTTTTAATCCATAGATGGATTTCTCAAGCTTGCATACTCCATTGGGAAACTTTGCATCCACAAAACCTTCTGGCTGATTCATGTATACATCCTCAGCCAACTTTCCGTTTAGGAAGGCAGTTTTGACATCCATCTGCCAAATTTCATAGTCATGAAATGCAGCTATGGCTAGCATTATCCTAATAGATTTTATCTTAGCCACTGGTGAGAAGATCTCATCATAGTCAATCCCTGGGGTTTGAGTAAAGCCTTTCGCCACCAGTCGTGCTTTGAATGTGCTTACATTACCATCCATGTCGATCTTCTTCTTGAAGATCCATTTACAACCAACTGTCTTCCGACCAGGTTGTTGATCAACCAAGTTCCAAACTTGGTTGTCATACATAGACTTGATCTCGCTGTCCATTGCCTCTTTCCATTTGGCTGCCTCAGGGCCTGCCATGGCTTCCTTGTAGTTCGTCGGCTCATCCAAATTTACCAGTGTATTGTTACTGATAAACGTGTCTCCATTTGCAGTTATATGGCAACCATAGAACTCAGTTGGCTTGCCAACTCTACTAGAACGCTTAAGAGGTAATGAAGTGTCAATGGGTTCAACTGGAATCTCTTCCTCTGGTTGAACCATAGTGGTTTCAAAGGTTCCTTCATCTGCTGGCTCTTGAATTTCTTCAAGGTCAACGGCGCTCCCACTGTCCTCTTTGCATATGAGCTCTCTCTCTCGAAAGACTCCTCTCCGTGCTACAAAGACCACATTCTCACTAGGTCTGTAGAACAGATATCCAAATGACTTCTTCTGTGGATAGCCGATGAAAACACATCGCTCACTACGAGGTTCAAGCTTGTCGTGAGTTTCTCGTCTAACGAAAACTTCACAACCCCAAACCTTAATATGTGCTAACGAGGGAACTTTTCCTGTCCACATTTCGTGAGATGTTTTGGCAACCTTCTTTGTTGGAACAAGATTAAGAATGTGGGCGGCAGTTTCTAAGGCATACCCCCAGAATGATATTGGAAGTGAAGCTCGACTCATCATGGAACGCACCATGTCTAACAAGGTTCGATTACGTCTCTCAGCCACACCATTAAGTTGTGGTGTCCTAGGAGGTGTCAATTGTGAAACTATTCCACATTCCTTGAGATAGTCATGGAACTCGATACTAAGATACTCTCCGCCTCTATCTGATCGGAGCATCTTTATCTTCCTGCCTAATTGATTCTCGACTTCTTGTTTAAACTCTTTGAACTTTTCAAAGGTTTCAGACTTATGCTTTATTAAGTAGATATAACCATATCTGCTATAATCATCAGTAAAAGTCACATAGAATCGATTAGCATCCCTTGTGGCTGATCTGAAGGGTCCACACACGTCTGTGTGTATGAGATCCAACAAACCTTCACCTCTTTCACAAAATCCAGTGAAAGGTGATTTTGTCATCTTACCCAAAAGACAAGATTCGCATGTATCATCTGACCTTAGGTCAAATGATTCCAACACCCCATCCTTTTGGAGTTGAGCCATGCGTTTTTTGTTAATGTGTCCAAGACGGCAATGCCACAAGCACGCTTTGTCTACACCATTAGACGAATCAATTTGAAATACACTATTACCTAAGTTGTCTACACACATCACAGTTTCATACACACCATCGCAAGGTAAAGCTTCAAAATAAAAATTGCCATTTTTATAAGCAGAAATAGAACCATTCTTATCATTAAAAGAATATCTAAAACCTTGTTTGAACAATGCATGAAAAGAGATAATGTTTCGTGTCATTTCTGACGAGTAGCAACAATTCAATAAATCTAAATTAACACCATTATTAAGCACTAGACTATAAACTCCAATCTTGGTGACAGGTGAAGATCGCCTATTCCCCATGATCAAGTTCATTCTACCATGCTCCACATCCTCACTTTTTCTTAGTCCCTGCAATACAGAGCAAATGTGAAACCCACATCCTGTATCAAGGACCCAAGAATCAGAAGATGTTGCGTTAATAGACGAAATAGTGTATATACCTGCAGTAGATGGTTTTACTTTCCCATCTTTTAAATCTTGCAGATACTTTGGGCAGCTTCGTTTCCAATGTCCTTTGTCGTTGCAATAGAAGCAAGTGGCCTCTTTAGGATCAGAGACAGGGGTAATATCAGAACTGGTTTTACATGAGACTTTCCCTTCCAGTTTTGCTTGGGAGGACCTTTCCTCTTTTTCCCCTTTCCTTGCCCAATGGCCAGAACGGTAGTATTAGCAGGAGTGGGGGATCACTCTTTCCCTTCATCCCAGTTTCAGCTGTCCTCAGGAGGTTGTGCAATTGAGCCAATGTGGTCTCATTGTTGTTCAAATGATAGGTCAAGATGAACTGATCATAACAACTTGGTAATGAGTTCAAGACTATGTCAATAGCCAACTCATCATCAATATGCACATTTAGCCTCACAAGGCGTTCCACGTATCGCTGCATCCTTTGCACGTGGCCGCTGACAAACTCTCCGTCCTTCATCTTGCTTGATATGAGGGACTTTACTATCTCGTACTTTTCCTGACGAGCTCGCTTATGGTACTTTTCCATAAGGTCTTTGTTCATCTCGTACGGCCAGTAATCCTCATAGAATTTTTGCAGTTCAGGAGTCATGGTAGCAACCATGATGCAAGCAACTTTTGTTGCATCCGTGTAGTGCTTCTTATAAGCAGCTAATTCTTCAGGAGTGGCCTTCTCTTCGTCAATTTCAACAAGTTCTTTGTCAAGGACATACTCCTTGTCCTCGAAACGAAGAGCCATTTTGATGTTGCGCATCCAGTCATTATAGTTGGTGCCATCTAATGTCACCTTTGAGCAGATGTTCAACAAAGAAAAGTTGTGATTGGAGGAGGAGGAACCAGAAGTATCGTTAGGGGCAGACATTTCTAAAAGAAAGATAGTTTGAGTTAGAAAAAAATAACCCTTAATATAACAACTCAAAATTGAAATATCGAGGCTAGGATCCAACTATGGAATTCACAACTTAGAAAAGGGATGCCGTAATCTAATTGCAAATTTCATACAGGTAAGTCTTTTGAGACTCATTGAAACTATTCAATGGCATGTTTAATCTCAGATTATGCTCTTACATTTGTGACTGGGATACCGAGGATCACAAACAAGATGTGAATAACCATGCAAATATACTTGGTAACTTTCATGTCATTTATCATCTCAATTGATGTGCTGGTAAACCACACACGCTCCATCAACAATAACAATTTATAAGATACCCATTACTGCTCTTTATTAGTCCCTATTAGTGTGCTGGTTAACCACACACGCTCCACTAATGACTTATAAGGTGTAATGTGCAATTTCATGGGTTAACATACAATTTCACATTTTTTTTCTTAAAGTAACTAAGATTGGGAATAAAATTTAGTTACCTTTTATTATCATTATACCTTTAATGAGAATCAATGTATATATGGTAAATAAAATTTAGTTACCTTTTATTATCATTATACCTTTAATGAGAATCAATATATATATGGTAAATAAAATTTAGTTACCTTTTATTCTCATTATACCTTTAATGAGAATCAATATATATATGGTAAATAAAATTTAGTTACCTTTTATCAATTCAACAATTATAGCAAATTCAATTGAAAACAAACCTGCTCTGATACCACTGATGGGTTTTAGGTATTACAAACAAACTTAGACTTTTAAGGGAGCATGCAACCTAAAACATGATCTATGTTTTCACAATTGAACCTATAACTTTGAACATAAAAAGAATCCTAATATTCTAGTAAATAATTAAAATTACTACAGAAGAAAATAGAATTACATACCTTTTAGTTGTTATAGTAAACAACTAAAATTTTCCCTTCAGATCTCTTGGAAGCAAGCACCACAAATGTCGTGCCTCTGATGGAATCACACCCAACGATTCAAAAATTTAACTAAGTATGGATGAACTATCAAAGAGTTCTTCCAAGAGGAGAAAAAAGAGGCTAATACTCAAGCCAAGAGGTTGTGAATTAGACTGAATCCCTAAGGCTCTATTTATAGCCTTGGATAGCCTCCAGTTTTCTTATCCCACCAATGTGGGACTAATTTCCCAAAGGAAATTTTGTTCTCCTTTTAGTTATACTCATTTTTGAATCTCGAGGGCAACCCAAAAGGACTATGCTGCTATCAATTATAGTTATTACTTAGACACCTAATCCAACATAAGCTTCTCTCATGAATTCTCACCTAGATGAATTACATCCTTAGAAATTACAAATTCATAAGATTATCTTAGAATATATTAAAGGTCACCCATAAGGGGTTATTTATAAACCATAAAACTCTCCTAGTCCTAAATAAACTCCTTCAATAAGAATAAAAGAAACTTGAAACTAACTCGGACTCAAAATCCCTTCAATCAGAATAAAAGAAACTTGAATCTAATTCGGACTCAAAACAGATCCAGAAAAGATAAGTGTCCAATCAACCTTCACGACGTATTCACGTTGTACTCCTAACATCATGAACTATGTCTTTTATGTCATCTCTCTCTCTCTCTCTCTCTCTCTCTCTCTCTCTCTCTGCTCTCCTCTTCTCCCCTCGTCGCTCCTACCAACACCACATCAGCAGCAACACGTCTGCACCGTTGTCACCAAAGCAATAGAAGATGGAAGTGTGTTGATTCATAGATGAATCAATGACTGCAATCTGTTGAGTTATTTCGTGTGCATGTGAGCTCGCGTTTGCTTGTATCTTGAGAACAAGTTGCAGCCTTCTGCTAACAGCATTATACAATAGCACTTGAACCATACACCGATCAATTATTGGAGAAAAGTTCAGTCGAACAGATGGTGAAACTTGAATTCAAGATGACTATTTAGAAAAGTAGTACCTTGGGCATCTCCCCCATAACCATTCACTTGGGTAGTACTTTCCGTTTTTGTTTTTTGTAAACGCAAAAATAAGCAGAAAACATATACTACCTTCAGTCATCTCCCAAGAGGAGATTCAAATCTTCTTCATCGATTTCCAAGTCTTCTCTTCAATCAAAACAGGATCAAACTCTGGATTTGCGAACTGTTTACATCTCAGGTTCTCTACGGACTGAGCCAATTAGCCCATAGAAACAGCCCTGCAACAATCCAACCAACTTCAAGCTGGTGAAGAAGTAAAGCACACGAGTTCGATAAATGAATGAGAATGAGCATGAGCATGCCTGTTTCTTTCGGAGGGGTTGCCCTCTTATAGTGTTCTATCAAAGTCGTCTTCTCAAGTACTCTTTTGCCTTTTAGCCCGCTTCGAGTGACCAACTAGGCTGGGCCAGTTACCCAGGCATAGGCGCGTGGGCTATTCCTAACACACAAACATGAAACTAGAGAAATGTTGAGAGACTATAAAGCCTGCTTCTTTGATAACATACACTAAATGCAAATTGAAAAGCAATAGCATCAGAAATATGAAAAATACCATTTCACTGTCCCCCAGAGGCATAAGCATGAAAATTAACTATTGATAACAAACCTGGACAAATACTCCTTTTTCTGGCAGCTTTAGGTCCACAACTACACTACTTTGCTCCAGATTCCAGCTTCAAATTCAAAAATTTTGAAACCCTTGTGCTCAGGCAAGATCACTGAAACTAAGCATGGAATTTCTTCTGCCTTCTACTTTTACAGCTTTATGCAGGCCATAGAAAAAAGCCAGCTTCCTATTATGATATGCAGATGCCTGTAATAAAGAGATGTTGCATTCTTTTGCTAGCAGAGCCTCAATTCAGAAGTAAGATTGCTGATTTCACAATAGCAGCCAGACTGCATCTTCTCTCTGATATGCATCACATCATATTGCACATCTACAAAAATAAACATAAAAGAAAAAGCCCAGAATTTGATCTATTAGATCCACATTGCATTCTCTACTACGATCGAATTTAAATGCACTATTTAAACCATACAAGTAGCTTTCATGTGGTCGTTTATGGTATGCTGATACGTAAAATAATTTTCATACAAGGAACAATCATATACGTAATATGCATACTTGGTTTTCATAAAGCACACATGGAGAAAGATGGCAAAAGACAATTACGCGGGAGTTAGCTTTCATGAAAGAGCTTCTTTTCTTGTGTTCATAACCTTATCAGGAATGGATACCTTGCTTAGTTACATCTGAGAAATTGGACAAAGGTTCCTTGCTACCTGAGCAAAAGAGCTAAAGGTGAGAATAAGAACGAAAAAAAATCAATGACAGAAAAATTGGTTTTTGGGGGTCCTACTATTTCCATACCTGAATCCATATAAATGATAATTCTCTATTGATGCAGGCTCCATAAACAATAGCAAGCACAACCATGCAAGCCAATCTGTGCCTCAGAACAGCAGGCCCAAATGCGGTGAACAAACACCATCCCCTTCCCTTCTGCCAGGCAAGCTCTGTCCTCCTGCGCCGCCACTGCCAACTTGCACTAAATTTCTCCCCATTGTCCTGCAATGGCCTCTGGGCTGGTCCTAGCCGGAGGCTAACTAATATGGCAGTACATTCCCACAAGACTCATCTAGAAGATGGCTCTGACAAGAATAAGGCTGAAAAGGCAAGAAGGGCCATAGCAAAGTCGACAGCAGCAGCAGTGGTTCTGGCGTGCATGTTGGGGGCAATGTGCACCAGCTGGAACTCCAGAGCTTGCGCATTCTCTTTGTTCGGCTCTCCCCCACCGAAAACTGATGAAGCTCCCACCTCGACCCAAAGTATGCACAAACTCAGGCTCCAATGCCGGCATACCCTACAGCGGAGCAATCGATCAAAGCACTGCGAGAAATATTTGACGGGAAATGTAAGGATACTGACAGCCAGAAGCCAGCACCGATACCAAACACATTGATGGAGATTTTAAATAATACACTTCCTGGAGATGATCCCAGAAAGGTGAGGTTCTCCTTTTTGCACTCTCTAGATCAATGCAATGTACAAACTACAAATTAGGCTAATTTAGATGCAGATATCGAAAGTATTTCGTTCTGTTTACACTGCTTAAAACTTTCCCTTACTCTTATTAATGTACCAACTACAAAATTATTTTCAATTAGAAAAAGGTAAGGTACAAATCCCTTCGGTGATTTTCTTTTTTCACTTTATCTTGTCATGTGAACAAACCATCGCCTAGAATTTTTATTTTATTTTTTGAGAAAAATCCCCAATGGCATGCCATTAGGGTAGCTATAACGGCCGAGAAAATTTTCTAAAAGATAATTTCCCTTCTTATTCTACCAGTTTTATACTCACAATAGATTCCATGAATGCACAGACAGAAAAGAAAATAAGCATATTGTTAACAGACATGTGATACATGTAATACATTGAATCATTTATGAATAATATACAGAAATTTCTTTCTCCAAATTATCACATGTGATTAATGCTTTTCTTTGCTGTAGAAAAAATACCTTGATCAGCTAGCAAATATTGTAAAGAGAGAGGCAGCAACAAATTCATTAATTGAAGAATGGGAGCAAAGACCAGAAAACGAGGCATCATATAATATGGGGCTGGTACTGATTGATTTACTGATTAATCAGGTAGTTCCATACATATGTCTTTCTTTCAGCAAGCCGTATATTTCTCTGTAGATTACGTATTGTCGGCAATGAGTAAATTAAACTAACGAGGGAAATCTGGATGGGTGTACATGCATGTTACCTAAAAGGAAAAACATGCGGATGGATAAATTTCTACAAAGATATCATAACTTCTCTACAGTAATACTAATCAAGCTGCCTATATTAACATAGACTATAAAATATTTAACATCATGCCCACAACTGAAATGCACATGAATGCTGATTCGAAACTAGAGAATGAACTTCTCTGTGGAAACTCTAACCAAGCTGCCTATATCAAGATGGGCATCACAACAAACTATTTAACATTATACATGCAACTGAAATGCACATGAATGCTGATTTGGAACCAGATAATGGTTCTCACCATTCATCAGGGTTATCTTTGTCATCAAACGAAACATTTTGGTGAGTGTACTCATGGAAAAACATACTGAGATGTCTGGCATGAATAACAACAAAGACAGATGTAATCCAATAGACGATGATCTTGAGTGAAGTAACTTTCCGCATTTTCTAGTATAAAAGTTTCCATACTGTATTTTCACCTTCACATCGTTAGTCAAATCCAACACATGTTCTGCTAGAAAATGCATAGTAGTTACTTCACTTCTATAAACTATAATGTTATTTAGTTATAGATACCTAGCCACTATAATGCCAACATGAAGTTATAGAGAAATGGGGGTTATTAGGTTAATCTGCAAGCATTGCTCACTGCTGAATTCAAGAGGTCTACCTTCAACACAGATGACATTTTTTATACTTGTTGATCTCTCTTGTTGCAATAGCTTGTATCAGATATGAGGAAAATGTGGGGAGAGAGAGGGTAAAATCTTGTTAATAGAGTTTTTTAAACTCCGTTGGAGTTTAGCCAAAGATCGATGCAATTAATGATGTCAAATACGATAGTGTATCAGTCGTATCAATAGTGGATTGCACAGGAGGAACCAGACTAGTCGACCAGGTATTTGGCCTAGTCGATTAATGATACAAACAGAGAGTTGACAAATCTGTTTCATTACAGACTAGTCGACTAATACGAGTAATTAGTCGACTTAGTCGACTAATGCGGATGCGCGACCTGTTTCCAAATCTGATTCTGAATTCGTTTTTGATCCGAATTCAGTGTTTTTGATTTTCTTTTCTTCGTGGCTTCTTTGGTTATATATAGAGGGGTATTGTCTCCAATATTTATAATATGTAATTGATTAATTCAATAAGAACTCTCTCCCCTTGTCCCGAGGACATAGGTAAATTATTGAATCTCGTTAAATCTTGTATTCTCTCTTTCTTTCCTTTATTTACTTGTTCGTGTGATTGGTGACTATTCTCTGGCGTTGTTATTCTCTGTTACTTGGATTCCCAACGAGTGGTATCAGAGTTTTTCGGGTTCGACGGGGAGTTTTTCCTTCGGGTGGAGCAGATCAATTTGGAGATTGTCTACAGTTTCGTTCGAAGGCAAAGATCTGATCTTTCCTATTTAGATTTGTTTTCACTAATCGTTTTCTGCATTTTATTGAGGAATCTATTGAGAAGATGGCTGAAGAAAGTCAATCTACGATGAAATTCATGAACTCACATCCGATGAAGATCGATGTGGTAAAGTTTGATGGCACGAACAATTATGGGATGTAGAGGTGTGAGGTGATGATGCAATGACGGCATCAAACCTTAAAGACACTCTACGATTGAAAGAAAAGCCGAAGGAGACTTTTGAAAAGGATTGGGACAAGATGAATACGACAGCGTGTGGTCTTATAAGGTCTTATTTGACACACAAGACATTAAGTACCATGTGTTGTATGAGACGTCTGCAATGAAGATATGAGAAATTCTCGAGAAGAAATATCTGACGAAGAGTATCGAGTTTCGACTACATCTAAAAAGGAGGCTTTATCGTTTTCAGTTAAAGAAGAGACTCTATTTCTGAGCATATGAATGACTACACAAAGATTCTTACAGATTTGATTAATATGGATGTGGCTATTGAAGAAAAGGATAAGGTGTTAATTTTTTTGAATTCTCTTCCTGATGAAGAGTATGAGTGTTGATACTCTGATAAGACAAATTCCCAGACAGCAGCTCAACCGGTCAGAACAATGTCTAAACTTATCAATATTTACAAAAGACGAGTCGCGGACAAGCTGACGACCAATTTTTTCCCATCCTCAAGGGACAAAGTAATAACTTGAACCTTACTGATTCAGTGAAGCAGATTATAAGCCGAGTATTGCCTTTGAAGAGGCCTAACCAGGCTTATGAGGCTAAATCAGTTCAACACTTAGCCTCGCATGAACCCAAAGGGATAGCTTCGCTTGAAGCCTTACAGCCTTGTTGAAGGGCTAAAAATACTATCTTCGCCTGAAGCTTCTATTAAGCTTCACATGAAGCTCTTTAAGAGCTCCACAAAGAACTAACTTATAGCTTCGACTGAAGCCAATTTCAACTTCGCCTGAAGCTTTCTTATAAGCTTCACATGAAGCTTTTCAAGAGCTCCACAAAGAGATAACTTGTAGCTTCACATGAAGCTAATTCTAGTTTCGCTTGAAGCTAATTCTAACTTTACCTGAAGCATTCTAATAAGCTTCGCATGAAGCTCTTCATAGCTCCATAAAGAGCTAACTTGTAGTTTCGCCTGAAGCTATGTCTAACTTCGCCTGAAACTTTCTTATGGCTTCGGACTGAAAAGTTGTGCTAACTTCGCGCGAAGCTAATTTTAACTTCGCTTGAAGCTTTACTCAGTCCTGCTGGGAAGAGCTTACCAGGTCAACATTTGACCAAGTCATTAGTAGGCTAACCCCACTACTTTAGTGGGGTTAATACCACTTTAAGTGGGCGGTTACACCCGCCCACTTCATCCTACATTAAATGAAGACAGCCGGGTCAAGCGGCTATAAATAGGCTTGCGTGAACCTATCTACCTTCGCGCGAGGCCTGTATTTAGCTTCGCATGAAGCTTTATAGCCTCGCGCGAAGCTCAAAATACCCTCTGGCGCGAGGCTAACAGACTGTTACCAGTCTTGCTAGATTCTATGGGCAGTTATACCCCTAAGAGCATATAAATAGCTCACTTTTGGATGAGCTAACGGTAGTCACAAAAAGGGTACGCACTAGAGCGAAGAAAGAGGCACGTACTAGAATCAAGAGAAAAAGGCCAACACAACGGTAGAGCCAAGAGGCTGAGCTATCTACTCTCTCGCTTTCAAGAAATTCAGAGAATCATTTCTCTAATCCTATAAGGATAAATTTAGGGTGCTAATACCCTAAGATCTTCCTCTCTCAAGAAATCTTCGGAATCAGGCGAGAAGAAATTTCATAAGACTCAACTGATTGCATCGTCAACGGAACAAAGTGGTCGCGCGCTGACCAGACTTCTACCTGCACACTTTTTCAGAAATCTCAGTAGAAAATACTTGTAATTTTTCTTTTACTTGTAATTTTCTACACACTTTTGTATGTTTTCCCCTTTGATCTTTTAATAGAAACAAGATAGTGACTCCGCCGGAGAAATGTATTCTTCACTGCTGAGAATCAAGTGTAGCAATGTGAAGTTGGGTTTACTGCAGAGACAATGGTCATCAATTTTGACTAAGAGAGATTCGAACAACTTCTCTTTGGGGGTAGCGCAAGTCCCCTGCATGCGCGCAAGTACAAGAAGGTCAACATAATCAGAGCCCCTCCGGTTACCTCTTGGAAGCAAGTCTCTTTTGAGACAAGTAAGGTTCTCAACAAGCCTATTACAGTGTCATGCGAGGTTAAACAGACTCTATAAGAGTCTAGCACAGTCTCAACAGAGACTAGCATAGCCTCGCGCCAACGTGTTAACGCTGCGCATGAAGTTATAAAGGTTTCTCGCGAACCTAAAATTGCCTCTGCTAAGGCTATTTGGTTTAAAAAATACAACTTAGCCTCATGCGAGGTTAGAGATAGATCTCTTGATTCAGCTTCCCGTGAAGCTAAAATAGTCTCTAACTGCGAGAGTATTTCAGCTCTTCAGAGAGCTAAGCCTCTCCTGTCACGCAACGCTAAGGCTAAAGCACTTTGTGCTAACAGCGAGACTACTGCAGCTCTGCTTACACCATCAGCACTTCTCAAACTACGCCCTTGGACTCTTTTTTAGTCCATATATAGCGTTTTTTAGATGACAGACTCTAGTCTCCCCCTGAGCAATATATCTCGAAGGTTACTCCATATACAACTCCTCTTGATGATCCCCATATAAGAAGGCGTTCTTGACATCCAGCTGGAACAATGACCATGACAAGTTAACAACAATAGAGAATATAATTCTGATAGAGTTCATCCTGGCAACTGGCGAGAACGTCTCAAAATAGTCGATGACATACGTCTGAGTAAATCCTTTGGCCACAAGCCTGGCCTTATATCTATCCACAAAGCCATCTGGGCGGTACTTTAGAGTATATACCCAGCGACAACCAACAATCACCACATCTGTTGTCCTGAAATCAACTCCCAAGTTTCTCTAAAAGTAAAAGCTTTCATCTCCTCATTCATAACCTGTTTTCAAGGAGGTACCAATAAAGTCTTTGTATAAGACCTGGGTATAGACTCAGAAGACAAAGAAAGAGCAAAGTGGCGAAAAGTAGGATTTAGTTTATCATAAGAGACGAAATTAGAAATAGAGTGATCAGTGCAAGACTATTTACCTTTTCGAAGGGTAATAGGAATATCAAAATCAGAGGGAGAAACTGATGGTGGAAGAGTAGGACCGTCTTCCGGAGAGGGATAGTCGGAATAGGTTCGGAGGCAGGAACCTTTAGGTGATGAGTGTAGACATGTCTGAAATCCCGTACTGGCTTTAATGCAGGTGAATTTTTAGTTTCTGCTGACGGTACTGGCGAAAAAACAGTAGAAGTAAGTGTAGGTAATGACACAAACAGTGAAGGAGGAACAGTCTCAAATACGGTGAGGAACCTGTGCAGAGAAATATGAAACAGACTCAAAGAATGGAACATCAACAGACACCAAATGCTTCCTTGTGGAGAGATTATAGCACCGGTATCCTTTTTGAGTTTTAAAATACCCAACGAATACACACTTTATACATCTAGGGGATAACTTATCTAGCGCAGGAGACAAGTCTTGAACAAAATAAGTGCATCCAAAAACACGGGGAGTCATGGAGAAGGGGTTTTGTTAGAATAAAGACAAAAAAACAGAGATCTTTTATTGAGAACAGAAGAAGGCATCCTATTAATTAGATAGCAAGCACTTAACACAGCATCAGACCATAAATATTTCGAAACACTCAAATGGATCATTAAGGTTATAACAACATCCAGAATATGTCTATGTTTTCTTTCAGTAACTCCATTTTGTTGGGATGTATGAGAACAAGATGTCTGATGAATAACGCCATTTTTGGAACAAAAATTAAATACATCCTTTTTTACATACTCCAGGGCTTTTCAGTAGAAGCACGTGAATAAAAGTAGAAAACTGATTTTTTATTTCATTAAAGAAAGATTCAATTACATTGGACACTTCTGACCTCTCTTTTAGGAGATACAACCACGTCATGCGAGAGAAGTCATCAACAAAGAGTAGAAAATATCTAAAACCCTTAATAAAGGGCATACGACTAGGTCCCCAAATATCAGAGTGGACCAACTCAAAAGGAGAATTACTACGACTATTGACTCGACTCGAAAAGGTAGCACGATGATGCTTACCTAACTCACAAGACTCACAACCTAAAGAAGAGCTAGAGGACTCAACAGGAATAATAAACCGGATCTTTTGTAACGAAGGATGACCCAAGCGCCAGTGCCACTGTAAAACCAGATCAGATTGAATTACAACTAAAGCCCGTAGAAGTCACTCGATCCTCCAAATAGTATATGCCTCCTCGCTCATGCCTCAAGCCAATCCTCTTCCATCGACAGGTCTTGAAACATACAATGAGAAAAGAAAAATGTTATTTTACAGTTATTTTGTTTAGTAAGCTGACTGATAGACAAGAGACAAAAAGAAAAACGTGAAACATAAAGGACATCAGTAAGGGCCAAGGATGGAGTAACCTGAACTACCTCATTGTCTAGTACAGGTGAATGAGTATCATCAGCAATTTTAACAGAGGGGTGGACAGTGAACATATTTAGGAAACAAACTTTTGTGTAATACCTGTCATGTGGGATGAGGCTCCAGAGTCTAATATCCAGGGCTTTTGAGGAGAGGCAGTATAGGTGTGCATATCTGAAGCAAATGCATGAGTTGCTGAAAGATTGATCTGAGAGAACTCTAACTGTCGAAGTCAATCATACTCTTCATGTGTAAGTACAACTGTGGAAGATTCAGGAATAGTAGAGAAAGTGGATGAATAGTCCTGAAGAGTGCTACGCGGAGTAGAAGAATCAGACTCAGATAGTTGTGCCCACTCAGGTCGACTAAATTTCTCCCAGCACTTCTCAGAGATATGATTACTATGTCCACAATGCCTGCATTACCGAGAACCTTTCTCAGAGGCACTCTGTCTGCCTCTATACAATCCACGTCCACCTCCAATAAATCCGCGTCCTCGTCCTCTAAAATCACGGCCACGATCACAACCACGTCCAGAAATCATGGCGGACTACTCAATGGAAGGTGCAGAGGAAGCATCAGCTCCAGTAGATACTCGCATAACTCTGGAAAAGTGACAGTCAATGTGGGAATACTATCTCCTCCCAGAATCTGACTCCGCATCTGGGATCGTAAAGTAGGACTCAAACCACACAGAAACTTTGACACTACGAGATTCTGACGATACTCCCTCAGTATCGCCACATCAGTAACTGGCTGATGCATTTCTAACTCATTAATCAGACCTTTGAGTTCACCATAGAACTCAGTTACAGATTTATCTCTCTGTTTGAGCTCAAACAGGCGCTCATAAATCTTGAACACCCTCGAGGAATTCTTCTCATTTCCATACATCACCTTCAGTGTATCCCACATGTCCTTAGCAGTAGGCAGGAACATGACACTATCACTAATCTTCTCCTCCAGACTGTTAAGAAGTCATGTCATCACGGAATAATTTCTACTAAGCTAAGTCACATACGTGGGATCTGTATCAGCAGGTGGAGGCTGTAGGAAGTGAGCCAATTTGTTTTGAGTGCTAATAAATATGCAGAACGCCTGCGCCCATAACAGGTAGTTAGAGCCATTCAACTTCACTGTAGTCCCCAACATTATATTGGGACAGAAGTTTCAGCCATTGAAGAAGAGGTCATAGTAGAAGATGAACTCGTAGTCTCAGACATAATATCTAGTCAGAAAAATCACTAGAAAGATAGCCAGAGTAGTAAACAGCCAATAATGAAGAAAAGCATGTAACTTAGGTACCAGATAGTAGCATATAGAGGCTTAAAAACAATACGATATCAGATTTAAAAATCTAATTTTTAAACAGTAGAGAGAACAGGTCTCACTAGAGAAGGCTTGTAGAGCATCCAAATAGGAAAATCAGATGTAAAAATCTGATTTTTAAACAATTAACAGATCAGATCTCACCAAAAAAGTCTTGTAGAGCATCAAAAGATCCAAATCAGCTCTAAAAACTGATTTTTGAGTAGTTAGAGTACTTCATTGGACTCTTAGAAGGCACGCGGCAACCCTTGGGAAGGATCAGAAGGTGGCTGCACCTCTTTTGCCTTTTTAGATGGCCGGCAGCAATGGAAAAAGGGGGCGGCAGCAGTCCTTTGGTGGTTTTGGAGGTAGGCGGCAATAAAAAAAGGGGGCAGTAACTCCTTTGGTGGTTTTGGAGGGAGGCAGAAATTGTTTGGTGTGATGGAAGGAGATGGAGAGAAATTTTGATGAAAAAGAAAGAAGATGGGGGATATTTTTTTTTTTTAGCGTTTGGGTTTCTCTGGCTTTGATACCATATAGAGAAATAGAAAACTCTAAAAGTAGATTATATTTGATGAAAGAGAGTTATAAGATATATATATAGAATATAAGGAGGGTATATGGGTAAAGATGGGTAATTTTCCATAATCCAATAACCCAAATACTAATGACTTAACTTAACAGGAGCATACCGCCTGTCAAATCCAACTGGCGACACACTTATAATGCCGATCAATAGCAAATTCTTGAAGAAATATTACCCGTGATCAAGTTAACACTACACCTCTGATCATTAAGTGTCCCCTCGTATTCGAATTGATTGAATGTCAGAGATAATGCTGCATGGTGTCAACATTGAAGACACTAGAAAGGATTCCATGAGGAACGTCAGTCTCTATCTGACATCCTCATGAATTTCTTATTTTTCTCTTTAATCCCCGGCAGGATTGTATAAGAGAAAGCTCGATAGGTGCAACATGTTACTTAAAGTAACAAAACGATCCTACGCCTATAATGGCCAAGGATAGAGGAAAGTATTGGCCTTTAAGCCCAATGAAAAGTCCTCGACAACTCATTATACTGAGAAGAATAGCATGGCTAGCCCAACTCAAACGGTAGTTGGTAAAGGCATACTAAACTTATTGATAGCTGAGGATTTGCTAAAAATCCTAAAGGACCTGATCCCATCTTTCCCAATAAAGTCCCCTATCAATTCCCGTCCATGGAATGGTAGGACCATAAAATGTTGTATTCATTTCATCAGTAAGATGAATCGCAGGTCAGAACTGTCATGTTTAAAGCTCACACATCTAGCAGTAAAACCTTTAAGTATCTCTAACAGGTCTTAGTAATGTTCCCAGCAGATCAACTTCACTTGTCATTCTCTTCAATAGAATGACAGGTCCATTTAAATTGTTGTTATATTCAAACATTTCTAACAGTAAATGAAACTTTGTCAAGTTAACATCATACCTCAGACAAGTTACTTTTACAAATCCCCAAGCGGAGAAGTTGTCTCGATCACTAAGGACAAAATCTCCTTCTAAATTCCCCAGCAAGGAATTTAGTTATTACGTTAATGATTATCTCTGACAACTTTTTAAGGAACAATCATCTCCCTATCGAATCTCTACAGAGTTCTTTATGTCACGTTAACGATTACCTCTGACATTTTAGAGAACGCTAAACTCTCTATAATCTCTCTTGGGATTGATTTTCTAACCCTCTAGCGAGTTTTCTGATAGATTTTCCTTGAAGTCTTTTATTATTTTTTTCAGTCCCTAGTAGACTCTTCGATTGTCACGTTAACATTATACCTCTGACAATTTCTTTCAAAACTCCTTCAAGGAAACGCTAAATTCCCCACGGAGTATCAAATCACATTCCTCAGTGAAACAACTCTTTTGTCATTACGTCCAGTTCATCACCTCTGAACGGCAGAACTTTAAGCTTGGTGACTTCTCAATCGGTTATGTCTATGTTACCTCTAAACCGATAGATAGCCAGGTCTCATCTTTTAATCTGATAGGGACTACCTTTTTCTTGCCGTCATGTCCAGTTCATCACCTCTGAACGGTAAGGCTCTGAGTCTAGTTACTCCTAATCGGTTATGTCCAGTTTATCACCTCTGAACCAATAGATCCCTTCCCTTTTATAGTACTCAAACTGTTATGTCCAGTTTACCACCTCTGAACAGACGAGTCCATAACCTAGTTCTCTTTTCCCCCATCAAGGCCGAGAGTTCTCACTGTCAGGTTAATACAACTACCTCTGAACAACAGATTGTGAGTCTGCTGTCTCTTAGTTGGTCATGTCCAAATTACCTCTGAACCAACAGGTGGCCAGATTCAATTCACCCTTGCAGTCTTTCGTGGGCTAGCTGCTAAGTTAGTACGACTACGTCTAGCGGGGGATTAGAATTTAGTCTGTCTTAATCTATCATGCCCAGTTTATCACCCCTGAATAGATGGGTCCCTAAAACTGAGTTTAACTTTTCGTTTACTATTATGTTCAGTTCGTTACCTCTGAACAGCAAACACATGGAATTTGGTAATCTCTAATCAGTTATGTCCAATTCGTCATCTCTGAACCGATGATTACCCAATCTTACTCTTTTTTCACTGTTATGTCCAACCTATCACCTCTTAACAGTGAACCTTTTGATTCCTAAATCTACCCTCTTTTAATCCCCAAAGGATTCTCATATTTGACTAATTTTATCATGTTCTTAACATCTGAATAATTTCAGTCACAATTATAATTCCTTCAGGAATTATACTTGGTGAATTTTCACCCATTTAAGTTCTTTTAAAGAACTTGTATACCAAGTTTCATTCTACAAGAGACTCATATTACCTATGGGTAATTACACAGGCAAACATGAAAGAAAAGCAAATGAGTCAAAAGTAAATATTTTACTGATTCAAAAGAAGAGATACATTGAAGATACATTAAATTTGTCTTTCATATGATATGAGTTTACTCTCAAGAGAAGACAATTTTTTTACTCTCTTCTGTCTTAGCGAGAGCTTGCGACTTCAGATCTTCCTAGTTGAAAGCCACCAATTAAGTCAAGCGAGCCTGAATCTCCGCTATCGCTGCCTTTTTCTCTGCTTCCAGCTTAAGGATTTGATCGCTCTAGGCGTTCAGCTGTTCTAACCGAGCAGTCTCCTCAATACGCACTGTCCCAGCTTTAGATATGAGAAAGTTGGCCCTTTTTATCATTACCTCTGCCATCTCAAGCTGTTCATCGGCATCGGCAAGTGCGTTATTGGAAGCATCAATTGCATCAACAATCTTGACCTTTTCAGCCTCCGGGGATTTCAACTGCTGGGACTCTACTTCCAGTTCCTTTTGCGTCTTTGCATAAGTTTTGCATATGTTTAGAGAGACGCTGGAGCTCCTCTTCAACTAAGAGAGTCAGATCCGAGCAATTCAAACGACGCCACTCGCCCACATCTTTTTCGAGATCCGCCACAATTAGCTCCAAGGAGGCAGTTTGATCGGTTCCCCCAAAATCTTTGATGGTCGTTATGTTCCGAGTGAGGACCACCTTCAAAAACTCAAACGGACTGGCGGAACCTTTCAACACCAAAGAGATGCATCGCTTCAAACTCTTGTAAAAGGTGTCGACCATCTCCGCCATGAACTCCTTCTCTACCTCTATCACTCCGGGCGAGCGAGCAAAGCCTTGAAGGAGAAGTCTCTGTAATTTTGGAGGTCACGATCGTAGAAGGCGTCGCAGAGGCAGCCGACAGCGGAATAGGAGAAACAGGCAGCAGCCGAAAAGTCTTCATAGAGACAAGTGTGCTGGCAAAAAGAGAAGTAGGGCTAGTAATCATTGGATCCGGCTCAACAACCAGGTTTGAGAGCCTGGGCTGGTAATTACTACTAAGCCAGTGGTAGCTAGAGCTGAAAGTGTGACAGGAATGAAGACAGACCCACTGGTAGACTCAAGTTGAAGAGCCGGTACGGTAGAAGGAGCAGACGTCGCCCCAACAATGGTCATCAAGACATCACTGGATAGGGGTTGACATTGGATGATATTATGATAAAGGATATCAATCCCCGCAACATCCAATATGATGGAAGCAGCTGCCTCCTCTTGAGATGGCCCCGCAATCGGAGCAGTCACTGCTAAGGTTTCTGCAAAAGCTTTGAGTTTAAAGAAAGAAGAAACGACATATGAAAAATTAATTGTTGGACTTTTACAATCATTACATGAAGGAGCTGAGGTGTCAGCAGTAGTCACCTCAGTGTTGATCATCATAGCAGGGGCAGTCTCCGTTTAGAAAGTAACCTCAGCAGCAGCATTGTCAGCCGAAGAACCTCGACGGTAAGGACTACGGGGAATTCACTTGCTACCGGGCACATCCTCTAGTGCAATTTCAGGAGGCGTCACACTCTCGGCAACAGTGGTTTTAACAATACTCTCCCGGGTAGCTAGTTCCCCGGCAGGTGATTCAAGGATTGATCCTTTCTTCAGGGAATTATAGAATTTCCACGTCGTCAGATTCATCTCCCTGGGTAGCGGCCTTACCCTTTTCAGGCTCTTGATCCCCAACGCCTTCAGGGATAAAGTATGTCGCTTCATCTCCCTCCTTATAGGTGAAAAGATTGTCAAGTTTTTCCTCTCCTCTACCCAGAGTTTCCTAGCCTGCATCTGAGATTAAGAAACAAAATAGCTAATCACGAAAGTGAAAAAAGGATAAAGGAAAATAATGTGAAGAAAATTAAGCTTACCGGCAACCTGAACAGGCTCCCTCGGAGTCCCTTTCTGACTAGGCAGTCTGATAATTAAAAGAGGAGGGACTTCTGCTACCGACTGACTCTCTGCAACAGTAGAGGCTCTTTGAGTATCTCGGCGAGCCCTCTTCACCATTTGCTTCTTACGAGACTGGCCACAAGCAGATTCCTTTCAGGTAGGCTCTTTGTGAGCAGGCTCCTTTGGCTCCGGTCTTTTCCGCTTCCACTTGAAGTGAGTGTCAGGGTTTTCTTCCTCTTCCTCTTCCTCTTCCTCAAGCGGAGCCTTTCCTGCACCAATAGTAGCTTCTTAAGCAGCTTCTTCACCAGCAACATCTTCCAAGCGAGGGCTCTTAGTATCTGAAGCTTCACTTCTAACTTCAGCCAAGAATTCTGGAAGGCTCGGAACCCGAACTCGCCTCCCCTGGTCAAGCTCTATCGCTTTCTGCTTCAGTCGTTTAAAAATGAGTTTGGTCCCGGACGAGTTGATATTAAACCCTAATAGGTTAGAGTTGGAAGTTTTGTACTATTGATAGAACTCTAATGATGCTAGAAGATTAGGGGTTTTATATGGCATACAAAATCAGGCCTCGATGTAGCCGATGATAAAATGTCTCCAGGCTTTCGCACTGTCGATTAAGCTACCCATGAACGCCGGAGGGGGTTGGGGTTGCCGACATAGAGTTGATCATATCCAAACTGACGAACAAATCGGATGGGTACATATGGCTCCAGATAACATGTATCCCCGCACCGATATACTAAGTGGGATGGTCTGATACTGACTAACCACTTGAATACACCTTGCCCGAGTGAAGAACTCCCTTCCCCGACATCGTGGAACTCTTCGCCATATCCAGCACCGGGAATGAAAGGGAAGCATCAGAAGAGACTGTACGCGTCGTAATGACGTAACAACTTCCGGCAATGTAAGTCTGCAACCATTGTAATTTCTCAAAGCGACGAAGATGCATGAAACGTACACCTTCTGGCGGCTCTTCTCCTGGCTGAATGATAGTGGGACAGTGCAATGCGAACCAAGCCATCAAATATGCATAAGGCGTCTCCTCCCTAAGGCAAGGCCCATCACTAGGTAGAACTTGTCCTTTACCCCTCTTGGTAGCTGGCGGCCTACAAAAAGCTTCTATCAACGCTCGGAGACCTCGCTGGATAAAGCAGATCATGGCGAGGAGCAGTCAAGGGTTTGCCATGAGCGAGTTGAACGGCAGGGAACAGCACCCATGATAAGATTCTGTCATGTGGAGGAGACGGAACCATACATCTTCAGGCAGACCGATAAGAAGTCGGCAAGAAGGGTTTTACTGGATATGGGCTGACTCGCTTGGCGGTGGAAGCTCTTGAACTCGTCACCCTTTTCGTAGATATCATCGTCTTCATCCAGGACGACATCTTTATGTCCACTTGATATCATCTTCCAGATGATATCGTCTTCTGATATTAGAAATTGAACTTCCTCCAGGATTAGTGTCCAGAATGGAGAATAGATAATCTGCCCAAACCTTCATCCCATTCGCATTCCCTCGAGCATTATGGACGTCCATACAAATATAGAAGTGACAAATCAACTTTCGATATGTCTCAAACATCTCCAGGTTGTCCTTTTCCATTTGCTCCAATTCTGTTGTACAAGGGAAATACTCCTCATATGGCATCGAACCCATAGGGAGATTGGATATTTTCCACATCTCATGCAACGTCAATCCTAATTCACCGACGGGAGTGAAGAAAGCCCCCGAAGCTGGACAGTACAGCTCGAAGATGGCAAAGAAGTTGGGCATGCTTATCTCGATCTCATGACAAGTTGCCCTGACCGCCTCGTGGAGTCTAGGCCTCTTCAGATTCGCATCAAAATGCTTCAGGACATACAACGTCAAATCCCTCCAGCATGGCTTCTGAGCAGGATGTACCCAGTCGGGAGCCCTAAAATTCATAGCCGGGTAATTGCCTTGAACATTGACGAACTGGTTAAGGAATGTCTGAGCCATTGTCGGGTTTTCTCCAACAGGGATGTTTTGTCTTATTCTCCCAGGGTGCAGACCAAGTACAGCTCTGGGTGATCCACATCGATTGTAAGCATTGAGCGTCAGGATCCCTACATATACCGAATCGGTGGACCTGGTTACCGACCATCTCAATCTTCCGCGGTACCGTTACTGATTGGAAGTACGAGAGGGGAAGTGCTGCCTGCTAGATGGATGATAATATTTCTCACCCTTGATGGTGAAAATTCATTGACCCTCCTCGGTGAGAAGTTGTTGGTCAGTATCAGGTGCTGCATTCCTGAACATAAAATCAGGTCTCCGGTACACTATTCGATTATGATCTTCAATCAGGGCGGTGGTCAAAATGCTCCTGGTGACACGCTCGTCAGCTACAAGAAGCAGAGCGTCTCTTTCCGGCGAACTCCTTCCACTGAAGGATGAAGCTTGACAGTGGAACTGGAAGTGCATACTCCCATCATTCCTCTGACAGACCCAAACAGACTATTTAATGGCCCCGGTCTGTAGTGTACTACAAGTAAGCAGAGACAATCATGTTAATACTCGAAGAAAATAAACATGTAAAGAGCTTTTAGCTGTGCCAAACAGAGCTAGCCTCGTCCCAAAAGGCTAAGGCATAACTTCGCCTATAAGGCAAGCTGGCCTCGCCCTAAAAGGCTAAGGCATAGCTTTGCCTATAAGGCAAGCTGGCCTCGCACCAAAAGTCTTAGGCCAGCCTCGCCTGAAAAATGACTTCGCTTGACTAGCGAGTTTTAGCTTCACCAGGAAGCTTGAAAGATAGCTTCGCCTGGAAGCTTGAAGAGGAAAACCTTTAGTTTTTCAATTTCGCCTATGTGAAGATTAAGAAAAATTCAATCCCTAAAATAGCTTGTAAAGCTAAAATCAAGGGAGATAGACTTCCTAATATCACCAATTTTTGGGTGAGTCTCTAAAATACCGAAACTCACCAGCTATGGGCCGTTCGATGGCCGGAGGTGCGGTCTCCACCGCTTCAGAGGTTTCGAACTCCTTACCGACACGATGATGAGATGCCATTTGATCTCGGATTGAAGAGATTGAAGAGATTTGGAGGATGAAAACCCTAGTGGATATTCAAACACGAAGAGGAAGGAAGAAGATTCTCTTTAACCTCGCCTAAAGAGAGAAAATGATTTCTCTAAAAAAGACTGCAAATGTCCTATTTATAGGCCCCACATTGCCGTTGCCGCTTTAGATCCTGAAGCGCAGGCGAGGCTAAAGCACTCGAGTGCTTCGCCTCGTAAAAAGAAGCAACCTCCCTCAAGCGCAGGCGAAGCTAGCGCTAGGCGAAGCTAATAGTTTGACTTCGCTTTACAAGCGAAGTTAGCCCATGATAACCCTAGAGGCGAGGCTATTTCAGCGATGAGGCGAAGCTAGAATCCAACTAGCTTTGCCTACCATAGTCTCGCCACGAAGGCGAAGTTAAATCCACATCTTTGTGGTCTTTTCTTCAATAATTGAAGCAATTCAAAGTATTTCGAAATCTGAACTATCCCATTACAGATTTACGAAAATTTTGAAGGGGTTTTTGTTGACACTCTGAAAAGACAAATTCCCAAACAGCAGCTTAACTAGTCAGAACAATGTCTAAACTTTTTGACATTTACAAAAGATGAGTCGCGAACAAGTTAACAACCAATTTCTGCCTATCCTCAAGAGATAAAGCAATGACTTGAACCTCACTGATCCAGTGAAGCAGATAGTAAGCCAAGTATTGCTTTTGAAGAGGCCTAACCATGCCTATGAGGCTAAGTCAGTTCAGGGGATAGCTCCGCTTGAAGCTTTACAGCCTTGTTGAAGGCTAAAATACTAGCTTTGCCTGAAGCTTTCTATTATGCTTCACATGAAGCTCTTCAAGAGCTCCACAAAGAGCTAACTTGTAACTTCGCCTGAAGCCAATTCCAGCTTCATCTGAACCTTTCTTATAAGCTTCACATGAAGCTCTTCAAGATCTCCACAAAAAGCTAGCTTGTAGTTTCGTTTGAAGCTAATTTCAGCTTCACTTGAAGCTAATTCTAGCTTCGCCTGAAGCTTTCTTATAAGCTTCGCATGAAGCTCTTCATAGTTCTATAAAGAGCTAACTTGTAACTTCGCCTGAAAAAAATTCTAGTTTCGCCTGCAGCTTTCTTATGGCTTCACACTGAAGAGTTGTGCTAGCTTCGCGCGAAACTAATTTTAGCTTCGCTTGAAGCTTTACTCAACCCTGCTGGGGAGAGCTTGCCATGTCAACATTTAACCAAATCATTAGTGGGCTAACCCTACTACTTTAGTGGGGTTAATGTCACTTTAAGTGGGCGGTTACACCCGCCCACTTCGTCCCACATTAAGTGGAGACAGCCGGTCAAGCAGCTATAAAGAAGCTTGCACGAACCTATTTAGCTTCGCGCGAGACCTGTATTTAGCTTCGCATGAAATTTTATAGCCTCGCACGAAGCTCAAAATAGCCTCTGACGCGAGGCTAACTGACTGTTACCAATCTTGTTGGATTCTAGGAGCAGCTACACCCCTGATAGCCTATAAATAGCTCACTTTTGGGTGAGCTAACGACGGGCACAAAAAGGGTACGCACCAGAGCGGAGAAAGAGGCACACACTATAATCAAGAGACAAAGGTCAAGACAACGGCAGAGCCAAGAGGCTAAGCTATCTACTCTCACGCTTTCAAGAAATTCAGAGAATCATTTCTCTGATCCTACAAGGGTAAATTCAAGGTGCTAATACACTAAGATCTTCCTCTCTCAAGGAATCTCTGAAATCAGGCGAGAAGGAATTCCTTAAGACTCAATTGATCGCATCGTTAACAGAACAAAGTGGCCCGCACTGACCAGACTTCTACCGGCATACTTTCCCAGAAATCTTAGTAGAAAATACTTGTAATTTTCCTTTTACTTGTAATATTTTATACACTTTTGTAAGTTTTCCCCTTTGATCTAAAAATAATAATACCTTCATCCTCACATTAATTAATGGAAAATAATCACTTAACTATAATGATGTGTTGGCTGTTCTTGTAAATTATAAAGTGAGGAGGAAGGACAAGCAGTTATCTTTCAATGGTACATCAGTAGAGGTGTTGATGGTAAGAGGCAGAGGTTCCAATCGGAAGGGAAAAGATGAGCATGAGAGATCCAAGTACAGACCAAATTTTAGAGATTTAAAAAAGAATCAGTGTGTCTTCTGCAAAGAGATAGGGCACTGGAAGGTTAATTGTCTAAGGATTAAAAATAAGTAGTCGAAGATCGAGGCAAATGTCGCACAGGTGATCAGTACACAAGCTGGTACTTCACAGGCAGGTGGATCGGACTCAGACTCATCGGTATTCTCATTCTCCATTACTACTCTTACTATTGGTTACTTAGGTGATTTTGAGTGGGCATTAGAAACAGAAGCTACCTATCATGTGTGCCTGAACAGGGATTGGTTTTCTAACTTTGAGAAGCTAGATGGATGTTTCACTGTCATGGGTGATGATCATCCATATAAAGTGGAAGGGATAGGTATAGTTTGTATCAAGATGTTTGATGGGATGGTACGAGAACTGAAGAAAGTGGGGCATGTACCACAAATGAAAATGAATCTTATCTCTGTTGGTACCTTGGAATCATTAGATCATTAAGAGGTAGTGTTCTCAAGATAACTAGAGGCTCAATGATGGTGTTGAAGGGTGTCCGACGCTATAACCTATACTACTTGATGGGTAGTACGATTACAGGGCGAGTGACGACTTTTATTTCTTCAGGTGATGTTTGAACACAGGTTTGGCATATGAGGCTTGGACATACAGGGGAAAAGTCTTTGCAAGCTCCAATAAAGAAGGAATCATTTGAAGTTGCATCTACTTTCAACATGGAATTGGGCAAACACGGCATTCTGGATAAGAAGACAAAGGTAAAATTCGGCACCACTACTCACCGCTCGAAAAATCTTCATGATTGGGTTCACATTAGTATTTGGGGTCTTGTCAAGACTGCATCGCTTGGAAGTTATCGGTACTTTGTCTTTTTTATTGATAATTTATCTAGACATTGTTGGATATATCTCATAAGACAGATTTGAAGCCCTAGGTATGCTGGTGAAGTAGAAGGATATGATAGAGAAACAGATTAGTAGAAAAATTAAAGAGCTCCAAATTGGTAATGTTGAAAAATACAAGAACCAATTCCTTTGGCCAGAACACTGGTATTGGTACTCACTTCACAAATGGAATACATGAGTTTGCTAAGGAAATTAACCGCTTCTTGCTGGAGGAAGTACGGTCTTTGTTGTCTAATGCACGATTAGACAAATCATTTTGGACTGAGGCGATTGTATATGCTAGACATCTCATAAATAGACTATCATCGACTGCGATAGGAGGCAAAACTCCTTTGGATATTTGGTCAGGTGGAACTGCTCAGGATTATGATTTGCTGCGGGTATTTGAAAGTCCGCTCTCCTTTAGTGCCAAAGATGACAACGCAAATCCGCGAGCAAAGAAGTTTGTATTTTTGGGTTTCAAGAGAAATATGGAAGGCTACAAGCTATGGGACCCTGAATCAAGAAGATTGTGTTGAAAGCATGTCACATTTGATAAGACTTCATTATTGAAGTCTACCGTCTCTCAGCGGGTGGAGAGGACAAAGAACAAGAATGTATTACAGCAGATGGAGGTTGATGTTACTCCACTACCTCCAGTTGGTTCGGTATCAGTAAGGACTTCACCGGATGTGACACCGGGTGGAGATCATGTAGCCAGTTTTGATGCTGAACAGGTTGAAGATATTGATGAGAACGTCAAATTATTTGCAGTTACTGAAACCAAGATAACCACGAAAGTGGGTGAAGAAGCATGAATCTTAAGTTGGTGAGCGTGACAAGCTCAAATTGAAGGCCGTTGTTCTTCATGACGATATTAGTAAGGAGGTTCATATGACTCAGTCAGCTCGGTTCGCTGCTGAAGATTTAGTTCCAGTTGTGTGAGCTAAATGGAGCTCGTTTGGATGAAATATGTGTGACTTGATCCCGTTGGGTATGGGTATGTGGCAACCACAATGGTGCAGCCAAATTGGAGTTGACATGGTGTTATGTTGTGTTCGGCTCAGATTTGAAAAATCTTCACCGAGGTGGAGAATTATGGGAGAGGGTAAAATCTTGTTGATAGATCTTTTTAAACTCTGTTGGAGTTTAGCCAAAGATCGATGCAATCAATGATGTCAAATACGAGAACGTATCAGTCGTATGAATGGTGGATTGCAGATGAGGTACCCAGCCTAGTCGACTAGGTATTTGGCCTAGTCGACTAATGATACAAATAAAGAGTTAGCAAATCTGTTTCATTACAGACTAATCGACTAGGATATTTCCTAGTCGACTAATAAGAGTAACTAGTCGACTAATGTGGATGCGCGACCAGTTTTCAAATCTAATTATGAATTCGTTTCTGATCCGAATTCAGTGTTTTTGGTTTCTTTTTCTTCGTGATTTTTTTTAGCTATATATAGAGGGGTATTGTCCCTAATATTTAACTCTCTCCCCTTGCCCCGAGGATGTAGGTAAATTGTCGAACCTCGTTAAATCTTGTGTTCTCTCTTTTTTTGTTTTGTTTACTTGTTCGTGTGATTGGTGACTATTCTCTGGTGTTGCTGTTCTCTGTTGCTTGGATTCTCAACAGAAAAGAAAGAGAAAATATAAAAAGCTTAAACCCACAACTTTGAATCAAGAATAGAAGATTAATTAGTAGATCTTTTATTTCATTTATTGGGGCCTTCATGGGTTATTTCCATTCAATAAAACTACATGGACATAAACGGTCATTGAAGTTTAGCCTGTGGAATCTCTACGCATTAATTCAGGCATGAAACTGTTTTAGAAGTCTAGGACTATTAGGCAGATTTAGTACTTGAATGCGATCATATACCTAAGTATCTGCAGACACTAGCGAAGAAATCTACCAAAGGGCAAGGTATCATCCACATACTACAAACTAACAAAGGAATGAATTTCTAGATCCGATTCCTTCCAACAGGCCTTCGACTCTGTATCTAAGATCATATGATCAGGCCATCAACTCATCTCCACAAGCACAAAGAGAAGTGGGGACAAGGGATCGCGCGCTTGACACTAACCCTTTTGCACTTGACCACTCTCCTAGCTTGTTTCTCACAAGCATATTAAGCTGTTGAGACCGAAACGAGATTCGGCAAGATGCCTACGTCCTCAGGGCAGAAGAGAGAGAGCTATTGATGATTTATACAAGATTTACAAGAATGATTATAATTGGTTCTCTCAAGAACTCACTCAGCAAGATCATCCATAGAATAGGTTCAAGTCCTCTATTTATAGAGAAAAGAAAAAAAATCCCAAAACAGCAGCAGCTCGGGTCCAGATACTGCTCTGACCCGACTGTTAGTCGATCGGCCGGTCGCCCGCTCCAAGTGCGGCCGATCGCCTGGTCGACCCCAACTATCTTTTAGATTTCAGAGTTGGGCCGGTCGACCGGCGATCGATCGGATTCAAGTCCCAACTCTCTGTTAGATCCTCAGAGTTAGGCTGGTTGACTAGCCGGTCAATCGCCAACTGGGTTTCTTCTCTCGTGCAACGTCGATCAACCGAGCAGTCAACTAATTTCAACTCTTAAGTGTCGATCGATCGCCCGATCGATCGAACCTTTGTCAAAGAGTTTAAAAACGTTAGTATCCTTATGTTTGATCCTTTCTCTCTCTACATTCTCTACCTTAGTGAAAAATTTTCAAATCTGACCTGGATACCAATGAATCTAACATCGCTCCACGATTGACACACGATCTCCACCAAGCAGATCAAATGCGGATGTTGACTCACCATATGATTCTGATGAATCTCAAATATAAAGTTACAATTGATTTCAAATTATCACAACGAATCCAAATGATTGATGCGAAATCAATCCAGATTAAGTTGTCATCCTCTCAAGCAACTCTCTCCAAACTCCAATATCAATTGTAACGATACCAAATTATCAGCTCAGCTAAACCAAACGAAATGCACTATACATGTCTTCCCAACACCTCATCAAAGAGAAATAACACCATATGAGCCGACCAACGAACGTGTCTACAACTCAGCAATTGAATCAAACACCATTCCAAATGACCTCAAGAAGAACCCAATATGAGCGAACAATAACTCAACAACTGATTGGAACATCAATCCAAATATCTTCAAGACGGTCCAATCAAATCTGAATAGCGCACACCAAATAACCAACTTTAGCTCAATAAAGTGGATGCAAGCCCCCTTATGCAAGCTTAACTATCTTCTCACCGCAAATGTTCATCGAGATCACAACTCTTCATCTCTACATGAAGTCTAAATTGCAGCTTTCCGCTGCCAATTCTCAAGAACCCAAATAGCTTCATACCAGCTGCACCACCAAACGGGTTACGCCATTATGGCTGCCTACGTACCCCCTGCCCAAGGGATCAAGGCTCTCGCAGTTTATTCAAATGAACTCCACCAAGCTCAACCAACTTCCTTCTTTGCAGCAACAAACCCAATAGACTGAGTCATATGAATCTCATCAACCTAAGATCCATGCTTCCCTACAACCCACTTTCGCGGATTCTCTTTGATTTCTCTAGTTGCAATTGAACCAACTTTTTTAATATGTTTAGTATCCATATCGGCTGCTCGATCTCCACTCGATGTCACGACCGATGAAATCCCAGACGATACTAAAGCAAATGGACAACGTGAAGTAGCATCACTCTCCACTCACTGCGATAACACCAACTTGGACTTCATTGTCTCCACCTACTGGGAGACGGTGGCCTTCGCCATTGAAGCCTCATCCAATGTGACATATCTGCTCGAGACAAACTCTTTGTTTGTCGGAACCCATAACTTGTAGCCTTTCAAGCCTTTTTGTACCCCAAAAATACCAACTTGTTCACTTTAGAGTCTAACATGTATTTTTTTGACATCAACATAGGCCAGACAACCAAAACTCTAAGCGAATCATGGTCACGAGCAGCTCCACCTGACCAAATCTCCAAGGGAGTCTTACCTCTGTTCGCAGTCATCGGTAACATATTCAAGAGATAACTAGCATAACAATCGCCTCAGCCCAAAATAATTTGTCTAACGATGCATTAGACAATAAATACTGAACCTTCTCCAGCAAGACACGATTTATCTATTTGGCTACACCATCTTTCCCATTTGTAAACTGGGTCTCAATACCATTGTTCTGACAAACTGTAGGAAAAAAAATTCTTACTCTTCAACATGATCATACTGGAGCACTTTGATCTTCCTACTTATCTGATTCTCCACAGCTTCTTCCACTTCACCCACAACTTTAGGACTTCAACTCTTTGTCTCATATGGTATACCCAATAACGCCTAAAATAATCATCTACAATAGAGATAAAGTACTGATGGTCTCCAACTGATGTTGTCTTCGTAGTATTCATGTGAACACAATCAAGAAGACCATCCAAATGGTGAGTAATGGTGTCAAATTTCACTTTTTTCTTGTCCAGAACACAACTGTCATGTGCTTCCAAATGACAGGTCGATGCACCTTTCAATGCATAATCTGACTTCAAACCAATTTGTCCGAGCCCTCTTTGTCATAATCTGGTAGAATCGCCATCCAACTGTTCTGAAGACGCTTGATCCAGTAATTGCACTACCCATCAAATAGTACATGTTGTTGCATCTAATGCCCTTCAAAACAACCAATGAGCCGCTAAACATCTTGAGAACGCCTTCTCTAAGAGTCCCTCTCAAGACTTTCGCTTCCAAAGCTACAACTGAGATCAAGTTCTTAGTCATACGAGGAATATCTCACATTTTTTAACTCTCTCATTGTCCCATCATAAATCTTGATACGAACAGTCCTCTTACCAACCAATCAGCATGTGTGATCATCTTCCATGGACATCAAACTGCCATCCAGCTCCTCAAAGCTAGCAAACAACTCCTTTCTGGGACAAATGTGGTAGGTAGATCCTGTATCCAATATACACTCAGATAAATCTGAATGACAACCTGATGGTATAATAGAAAGTGAAAAGCAAGAAGTGTCAGAATTATTACCATCTAACTTCACGACATTGAACTCTAATCATGACTCCTTCTGCGACTTATTGAGCCTTGAACAATCACTTTTTCAGTGTTCTTTCTCTTTACAGAAGGCACAATGATCTTTATTCAATTTGTGATTATCAACCATGGGCTTCCAATTGGATCTCTATTGGTTTCCTCTTTTCGGTTTGGACTACTTCCTCTCACGGTCGATACCTCTATTGATGTGTCACTGAAAGAGCATTTCTTGTCTTTTCTCCTAAGGTTCACAAGGACAGTAATCACCTCACTGTAACTAAGGAATATTCTCCCATTTATCAAGATAAGCACAAAGGTCTCATATCTCTCATCGGGGAGAAACTCAACAATATCAACGCTTTGTCTTCATCCTCGACTACATCTAAATTTGTCAAATCTAGAGAAGCTTCATATTGATGTTGATGTGATCACTAATGAAGGTTCTTTTCTTCAACTGAAAACGGTAAAGTTTTCTTTTCAAATGCAAGCCGTTCTCGACGCTCTTCGTCAAGTACTTGCTCGCGAGAATCTCTTAAATCATTCATCACATCATACTTTAGATCTTATGTTAAGTAAGACATAATGACGCCACACGTTCTATTCATTTTCTTCCAAACCTTCTCATGTACTTTCACGGATCTCTCTTAAAGTTCAAGAGTATCCTTCAAATTTTGCGCATTCAGCTCAATACCTTGCATTTTCACAATCTAAAATTGTTTGTGCTATCAAACTTCACGACATCAATCTTTATATGATGAATATTCTAAATGTTCTTTACTATAAAAGAATCACCCCCATCGAATATTTCTCCGGCCATTTCTCTAATGGTCTCAACCAAACAAAATGGAACAACTATGGAATGGAACTACAAATGATAAAGTTTAGATTTTTACATCCAATTAAAACTCTAAGAAGAGTTTTCAATTGATCTCTCCACCAAAAGATTGAAAATGAGATCCAATATTATAAAATCCAATTTTTATCCCACAAAAGTATCAGATCTACAAGATCTAAGCTTCCAATCAAGATCTACTCCACCAAATAAAGCTCAAGCGTTGTTTAGAGCTCTGATACCACTTGTTGATATCGAACCAGCCGAAGAACACAAACCTTATATCACAAACACCACATAAAGAGAGAGACTGAGATTTACGAGGTTCGGCAAGATGCCTACGTCCCCAGGGGCTGAAGAGAGAAATATATTGATGATTTACACAAGATTTACAAGAAGATTACAATTGTTTCTCTCAAGAACTCATTCAGCAAGATCAACCCTAGAATGGGTTCAAGTTCTCTATTTATAGAGAGAAGAAAAAACACAAAATAGCAGCAGCTCAGATCCAGCTGTCAATCGACTGCCCGGTCGACCTATCCAAGTGCGGTTGGCTGCCCAGTCAACCACCCAGAACCCCAACTCTCAAAGTTGGGGCCGGTCGACCGGATCCAAGTCCCAACTCTCTGTTAGATCCTCAGAGTTAGGCTGGTCGATCGCCCGGTCGACCGCCAATTGGGTTTCTTTTCTCGTGCAACATCGATCGACCAAGCGTTCGACCGATTTCAACTCCTATGTATGTCGGTTGACCGCTCGATCGATCGAACCTCTGTCAAAGAGTTCAAAAACTCTTATCATCCTTTTTTTTTATCCTCTCTCTCTACATAAGTTTGGCACAGATAAATTAGGATTTAATCCAATGGATCCACGTATGTCCAAAACCCCTAGAGCTAGGGTTTCAAGTAGGCATTTCCACTCAACTTTGTCATAAGCATTCTCAAAATCTAATTTAAGTAAAATAGCCAAAACCTTTTAAGTGTGACAGATTTGCCCCGCCTCTTAAGCAATTGCTACTCCAACTAGCATGTATCGGCCTGCAATGAATCATATTTATTATTCACTTGCCAAGTCCTAAGAAGAGGTTAAGTCTATTATTCTTCAGTACTAGAGGTAATATTAATTAATCCATTGAGAAGATATAGAAAGAATTTTACATAATTATTTAATAAAATCAAATGGATGTAGACACATGGAAATGCATTGCATCCGTCAACATAATGCATCCATGTCTTGTATTGAAATTATATAAAGAACTATAGAAAAAGTTATGCAGGCATAAATCTTGTATAAAAGCACTGTTAGGAATTAAAATCATTTTTTTTCTAAACATGTCCACATTGTGGTTGAAATATTTATTTGACACCTTCGATTCCTCAAAAATCTCATTGCAGGGCAATTACAAGAGAGCTCACAATGTTTGCCAGAAGATAATAAAAAATTATGACATGAAATCTGATGTCAGGCTTCAAATCCGCAGGGTAAGTTCTATATCTTGTTGTAGATATTATTTTGAGATTGCTCACTAAGAGGGTTAAAAGATGGAACTTATTTGGAATCATTTTTTTTTTCCCTTCTATTATTTTATTATCATGGAGATTGCAATCTAATGAAAGGTGACACGTTGCAGGTCATATTAGACATGATGCTTGCTAAGGGATCCCAACTCAAGGAAACAGAATCAACAGTGCTTAAGTTTATCGAGCTTAAACAGAGAGAGCTTGGTCCACCGATCTAGAGTATCATGCTGCTTTTTGTAAGGAAACAACAGGCATTATCTGTTACTTGAATGCCCCTTTTTTTTTCAAGAAACAATTTCTGCAAGCAAGTCTTGCATATGTCTTTGCTGTGATATTTAGAATAAGTCACTCCTTTGGATTCTGACCTACTTTGAACCAAAAAGGAAAAAAAATTGCACGCCAATATTATAAGGTTGAGAATCTTGAGATTGAATTCCCCTACATTTATCTCAAACAAGAAGGCCAAATAGGTAACTGGGTTTTTGTCTGAATTAATTGGGCATCGATCTTGGACACCATCTTTTTAGCAAGTCATGTCTAATATTGAGTATGAGTTCAACCGAGGAACACAAGGCTTAAATTAACCATTCAACATGAAAAATTTAATGCAAGGACTATCTCATGGAGTCTACTACTTCCCACGAATCACAAAAGAGCCAAAAAGATGAGAGGATTACTGTTAGGCATTTCATCGAACAGAAGCTGAGCATCCTCTTATCCGAGTCCACAGCCCCTGGAAAGAAGACCCAAACATATGTTAGTTAAAAATTTTAATTGCCATTTCATTCTCTTTGTCTGCAATCTTTCTTGATTTCATCTTTGCTTTGATTAAAAAAATGTTAATTTTTGTAAAATATGAATCTCTCAAGTTACCGAGCTGAGAGAGAAAGAGAGAGCTCCGGGCATGTATGCTGGAAACTGGGCATGAAATTAACATCATGGGCATCACAACAATTTTTCACTTTGTATTTGAGATTATTATTTCACTTTGTATTTGTGATTATTGCTTCAAAACATGCCACCCCCGTTGCTAAGAAATTTTCTCCATTATATAAGAAAGGACAATTTTTGGATAAATATCATTTTCGAATTTACCTTTTAAAACGGATGTCTCTCAATTTTACTTCTCAAACCGTTCTGACGGGCAAATTGGCGCTAAGTAGGTTTTGTGTAATTGAGACCAGCCAGCACGGTGGGTTTTGGGTGTTAGGAATATAAAGAATATATGTGAATCTTTGAATTGAATTATGGCGAGATCCGTTGATAGAATCAATTAGATAATGGTTGGAGTGTGTTCTCTTTCCATTGGGGATGGACGGGGTATATTCACATGTTCAATTCCGACTTCGAATGAATGAGATATTCAAGTCTAAAGTTTGTCTAATTCAAAGTCAAAATGGGACTAAAGGTAGCGAAAAGCATTTAGTCCTACATTAGCCATGGGATAGAAGTTTGAAGTATTTAAATAGAGAAAAATGGGAACAAAGGGTGTGCACTTTAGGTACTTGGAGTTTTCGCGCGCGATTAGGGGAAAACCATACCCGGCGGGCGCCGGGCTCGGGTTCGGGTTCGCTATCCGGCCGGTTCTTTTTGAACTGGGTCTCACGGGTATGGGTTACGCGGAGCATGCCCGCTCCGCCATTCAGATCCAAACCGCTCAACATAACGGCTGTCAGCCAACCGCCGCGCAGTTAGGCGGTTGAAACGAACCGTTGCAACTGTTCAGTTGGGTGCGGACCCTTTTACCCCTCCCAGAGCGCTATAAATAGCGCTCCATTTTTTCAAAGTAAAACACACCAACAGCAACAGAAGCAAAAGGAAAACAAGTTCTCTGCATTCTGAACTTCTGACACTCAGTTTCAGAAGTGACTTCCAACGGGAAGTGGGAATTCTGCAACTCGGATCCCGAAGCAACTTCCAAGAGATTCTGCAAAATTTCTTCTGAAAGAGGGCTCAGAAAATTCAACAGATTCTTTAATAGAATTGTTGTCTGAATCTGGGACTTCTAAAGAAGAATATTCTTCTAGCTTCCTCCTTCCTCTACAGTGGGTGCTCCTCCAAAGTAAAGACAAATATTCTCCCTGAAATTTGTCTTGGTCCTGCTGCTTCAATAATCCTGTGAAGGTACTGGTTAACTACGGTTCGACCGTACGGTGATTTGGTAGTGCTATCCAAATATCGTGAAGGAGTGTTGTATCTTGGGAGACCAGCGTCCAGTAACCCGTTAGCACCGGTGCGGGGGACGTAATTGTCTTAAGGAGATTCGCTTTAAGCGTACCTCACTCCAAGTACTATATAAGTGAATTAATTTCCTTTATACAGGGGTTATACTGATATTCAGTATATTGAGACTGACTTATACTAATCTGATTGGTGTTTAACCAAGGAGGGTAATTGAAAGGTGGTTCTTTAATTAAGGAACGTTCTATTGAACGGAAAACCTCCCACCTGATATTAACCGACCTGGCCAATTAGATTGGTGATATTTCAGTGATATTGATTAGTTGTCAGATTGATCCTAGAAACTAACAATCTTAAGACAATTATGTGAAGTTTCTTACTTCTGTTCTGCTTGAACTTGCAGAAAATGTCTGAGACTAATTAAGATAGCTCAAGCAAGACACCAAATATGCAGATACAAACTTTGATGTCTACTCCACTTCCTAACCCGAAGCCGGAGAAGTCAGGAAAATTTGATGGCACAGAATTTAAGAGGTGGCAACAGAAGATGCTCTTCTATTTGACCACTCTGCATCTGGTCAAATTCCTGCAAGAAGATCCATCAGAACCCGGAACTGATCGGGACTCAATCCTTGCAATCGATGCATGGACTCAAGGTGACTTCCTTTGCCGAAACTATATTTTGAATGGACTGGATGACTCTCTTTACAATGTCTACAGTCCTGTCACAACGGCAAAGAAGTTATAGGCCAGTCTTGATAAGAAGTACAAGACTGAGGATGCCGGTACCAAGAAGTTCGTCGTAGGATGATTTCTGGAGTACAAGATGGTGGACAACAAGACTGTGATCAGTCAGGTGCAAGAGTTCCAATTTATCTTGCACGAGATAGAGGCCGAAGGTATGATTCTACCTGAAACTTTTCAGATTGCTACTATCGTGGAGAAACTCCCACCTGCGTGGAGAGATTTCAAGAACTACCTGAAGCACAAGCGCAAGGAGCTGAAGTTGGAAGATCTCATTGTGAGGCTTCGAATTGAGGAGGACAACTGAAAGTCCGAGAAAAGGAGCAGTAAGAACTCCTATGAAGCCAAAGTCAATGTGATCGAAGACTCAAAGGGGAAAGCGTCTACTTCCAAAGGCTTAAAGCGGAAGAAGACTGCCCAAGGGTACAAAGGCAAGGTCCAAGAAGGTAAGAACATGCGCTTCAAGGGAACCTGCTACATCTGCAACAAAGAAGGGCATAAGACGAATGAATGTCACAGCCGTCTCAAAAAGAACAAGAAGAATCATCCACAGGTAAACCTGACCGGCAATGCGTCGCCAAGCCTTTCAGCTGTGGTGACAGAAGTGAATCTGACAACTAACAATAAGGATTGGTGGGTAGACATTGGGGCTACTCGGCACATCTACTCTGAGAAATTATTATTCTCTGAATATCAAAAACTAGAGCAAGATGAGCAACTCTTCATGGGAAACTCAGCCATCTCCAAGGTTGAAGGAAAAAGAAAGGTCATCCTAAAGTGGACATCTGGGAAAGAGCTTACTTTGAACGATGTGTTATATGTTCCAGATATCCGCAAGAATCTAATCTCTGGATCAATACTTAGTAAGAAAGGATTTAGAATGGTTTTTGAATCAGATAAATTTGTACTTACTAAGGGTGGGATGTATGTGGGAAAGGGTTATCTTGTTGATGGACTATTTAAAGCTAATGTTGCAGTGGTGGACAAAAAGTCTGTGTATTTATACCCAAAGCTTATAAATAAAGGAAAATCTTCTGTTTATTTGCTTGAGTCTCCTACTTTATAGCATGCTAGATTAGGGCATGTAAATTACAAGTCATTAAAAAAACTTGTCTAATTTAGGATATATTCTTAAACTCAACTTGAAAGAAATTCGCAAGTGTGAGATTTGTGTTGAGGCCAAGTTAGCGAAAAATTCTTTTCACTCAATTGATCGAAATACAGAACATTTAGGGTTAATTCATAGCGATCTATATGACTTGACGTTTATGCCAACTAGAGGCGGGAAAAAGTATTTTATTATTTTTATTGATGACTGTACAAGATACTGTTATGTGTATCTTTTAAATAGTAAGGATGAGGCAATAAATATATTTATAACATAATAAGCCAAAATTGAGAATCAACTCAACAAGAATATCAAGATTCTAAAATCCGATAGAGGCGGAGAATATGAATCAAACGATTTTAGTGAGTTATGTGCTAAATTTGGTATAATCCATCAAACTACAGCACCATATACTCCTCAGCAAAATGGAATTGCTGAACGGAAGAACAGAACTTTGAAGAAGATGATCATTTCCATGCTCGTAAGTTCTAGAGCTCCGCAGAACTTGTGGGGGGAAGCTCTGTTAACTACAAATTATATTCTAAACAAAATACCCCACAAGAAACTTGGTCTTATACCATTGAGTTATGGCATGGAAGAACACCTTTCTACCATTATCTCAAAATGTGGGGGTGCCTTGCAAAGGTACTAACACCATTACCTAAAAAGACTAAGTTGGGAGTAAGAACAATGGACTGCATATTCATAGGCTATACCTTGAATAGTAGTGCCTATAGATTTCTGGTTCATAAATCGGAGATACCAGGTATTCATGTAAACATGATTATCGAATCTAGAGATGTTGTGTTCTTTGAAGATATTTTTCCATATAAACGGGAAACTGTAATACCCCGTTTCCAGAATACGTCCTTAGTTGCGTATTCAGCTTTTCGATCGTATTTTTCGATTTACTTCCTGTATTTGACCGATTTCAATTTCAAATATCATTTTCCAATATATTAGATTTTCTATGATTTTCTGGATTTTTCCTGAATTAAAATAAATTTCTTCAAAACCGGTGTCGACCAGTGTCGCTGATCGATTCGTGGATTTTTATTTTACAAACGGTTAAGAATTTCTAGAAGAGTCTTTAGACCTTATTTCTTAGAATGATATTTCCTACTTAAATACTTTTTCTGAGAATTTTATGAATTTATGAAAATTTCAACGGAGTCGGTAAATTACTGATTCCGGGATTTTTAGTTTTAAAACTATAAAGTATTTCTTCAAACGGATTTCACTATACGTCTTCATATATTATTATTGATTTTTGGTAAAATTTACGGGTCGTTCCGAGATACTTGAATTTCGGACGATTTCGGTATTTCCCGAAATGTTTTCCGCATCCTCGACTTAAACCCGGGAACTTGTATTTTCTATATTTTATTTTCTAAATCCAAGAGAAATATCTTCTCCTTTATGATTTATTTTCTTTTTCCTTTCCTTATTTCTTTCCTCCACAACCACAAGTTTTTTTCCATTTTCCAAAATTTCATTTTCTCCAAAAATTTCAACTCCACACATTTTCTCACCTACTTCCTCATTAAATGCCCATCTTTTCTCTCTCTCCCATGGCCGGCCAAGTGGTGGCTAGGAGAGACACCTCACCTCCCCTTTTTGCACAAAACCCCCTCTCAAATTCTTTATTTGCATCTCCTTTACAAAATCAAATCCTATATAAGTTTTCCTTTACATTCTTTTACTCTTTTCTTCACTTCACCAAGAAAATAGCCTTCACCATTTCCTTCTCCATCTCAAACCCTAACTCCAAAGCTCACCTAGGTTTTCATCTCCATCTCTAGCAACCTTCTCTACCTTGAATTTGGATCGCATCTCTCTTCGTCGGAAGTATCGCCAAGGATCGAGTGGGTGATACCGTCGACTACGATCTCTTCCGAACTCGCATAGAACTTCGACTAACCGTTCGAGGTGAGTATATTTACTCACCAAGACTTGTAAACTCCTTTGTGTACTTGTGTTGACAAATCATGCACACTTGTGACATAAAAATCATATTTTTAGACCCTCAAACAAAACCCTAGAAATCTGTTCTGTTTGCTGTTTTCCCACGATTAGTCGACTAGACCTAGGGACTAGTCGACTAATCCACTTTAGTTGAAACTTAACCTTTTCTGATTTCACAGTTTTAGTCGACTAGACCAGATTTCCAGTCGACTAGAGACCCCTAGTCGACTACCCATTTCTCCCCAGTCGACTCCTGTTTTCCTGAAATAAAACATCAACTCTCTGTATCTCAGACTTAGTCGACTTAAGTATCCATTAGTCGACTAGTAGTTCCCTGTTAGTCGACTACCCTTACAACCCTAGTCGACTAACTTTCCTGAAACAGAATCCCAACTCTCTGGAACCCAGTTTTAGTCGACTCATCCAGACTAGTAGTCGACTTAAGACCCCTAATAGTCGACTAACCCTTCCACCTAGTCGACTAATTCTGACTGTTTGACTTAGTTGATTCTGTTCTGAATTTGGATCTTATTGTTGATACATGTATGGCATATTATTTTTGTTCATGCTTCATAACTGGTATTACATGACATGTTACTTGATGAATCTTACCTCATATTACTTCATGACTTGTTATTGTACATTATCATTCCATAACTTGTTAAATAGTGAATATCACCACTTATCATGCCATCACTTGAACCAAGCATGATACACTTGACTTTTGTATAAAATGGACCAACTTACATATGGGTCGGGGAAAACATGCGGATATCGATATGTGTTCGTGTTTACAGTGGCTTTAGGAATGTTGTGCAACTCATGTTCCGGTCTGACCTGTGGGCCTCCAGGGGACCGAGGGGAGTGCTTGCTCCCTCTATTACTGGTACCATCATGATAAGGGCATACATAAGTCCCTCCTGTTTAGCCTAGCGGCTGGCTTCCGTCACCAAGCAACGGAACAATCCTGGACCGTTATCCCGGGCATGTACGGGGTCCACTGTAAACATAGTTCGTCGATACAACCGCTGATTTCCAATAACAACCTTGCTTTACTAGGATATGGATCTATGTGCTCTGGGACGCTGGGTCACATAGCTAGATATCACAGTAAGACAAGTAATAATAATAAGATGTTAACTGTAGATCTAATGTATTAGGACTTTATCTCTTCATGCTTTTCATACTTGTTAGCTGATATTCCTTATATGGTTTCATACTACTTATTCATGTCTCTTAGCCACTTGGCTATAGTTTGTTTATTGTATATGTCTTGACTCCTTGGATTTGTACATTCAGATTCCGAAGCTTGGAACGAAGTGGAGCCATCCACAGAGGACCAAGCTTACTTTAGTGAGCAGGCGGACTAGTTCCAGTCCCTTCGTGCCAGACTTACCTTTTGACTCACGAGATCCTCTTTCTACTTGTGAGCTTTTTGTATACATATTTGTATATATTTCTTTTGGACTTGGTTATGATGTAATACACATGTAATGTGTAATACTTTTAATATCCTGTGATAACTTTGTATGTGTACTTCTTGAGTTGGCATATGTATTGATACCACGCTTTGTCGTGTACTCTATTTCTTGTTGTACTTTTTGCTTAGCGTATATACGTGTGGGGCATTATCTGACCTACGTATATACGTCGCAGTGACGTCCCTGTATTCGTGGAATCGGGGCGTTACAGGTTGTATCAGAGCCTAGGCTCTCACACCTGAAGTACAATCGAGCGGCAAATTTTAATAATTTGCTGATGCCAACTACAATATACAAAGTTATTAAGTCCTTCTTGATTCCTTCCTCGATTCATTCCCTTGTATCCTAAACTCCTTCCAATTGTTTTCAAATTCCAGTTATCTTTCCCCAACTCGGTATGGAGCGAAGGACGGGCCGTAACCACTCGGGGCAAGCTTCGAATGGACCCACGGGAGAGAATGTGGATATTTTGAGGGTCATTCAGACCATGATGGAAAACCAGCAGCAGCAGACTGAACTCCTCAGGCAAGAATTGGCAGCACCGAAAGAGCAGAGGCCGGGAAACATTTCAGACTTCAGACGGCTGCAACCAGCTATCTTCACGGGAGACGAGAAACCATTGGATGCTGAACAATGGTTGACGGATACCACAGATCTGCTGAATGCAGCCAGGGTACCAAAGGAGAACCAAGTTGAGATCGCCAAGATTCAGTTGAAAGATGTTGCTAGAACTTGGTGGCTTGCTGAAGAGGCCAGACTGGAGAAGCCTGTCACCTGGGACACATTCTCCAAGAGCTTCTATAACAGATTCTTCCCTGCTACTGCTCAGAAGGACATGGAGGAGCAGTTCATCAGACTCCAGCAGTGGAACAAGTCCGTGGATGAGTATGCCGCGGAATTTCTCAGACTCAGCCGCTTTGCTCCGTACATGGTAACGGATGAGGAGAAGCGAGCAAGCAGGTTCCAGCAGGGCCTGCAGATGGACATACAGGTCTTCTTGATGCCCCAGCAGCTGAAGACTTATTCTGAGGTTCTCACCATAGCTCGAGAGGTGGAGCGTGGGCTTGAGAAGAAGAAAGTTGACCAGATGGGGAGCCAGACCATGAAGAGGCCATTTGTACCAATGGGAAGAGGAGGCCCATATAGAGCAGCAAAGGTTCAGAGACAACCATTCAGACCAGCTCCTTACCAGACGGCCCAACCATTTACATTCTGTAGCTATTGTCAGAAGCCGGGCCACATTCGTCAGTATTGCCGGAGGGCAAATGGGTTGTGTTTGGTGTGTGGATCACGGGATCATTCTATAGAGACCTGTCCACACAGGAGATTGGGGGTAGCCAACCAGACTTTGCCAGCACTTCCAGGACCCAATGGACAGAGAGTGCTACCAGGGCCACTTGGGCAGAGGAATCAGGGACCAGTGATGAGTAGAGCTCTTCCCCTTCCGCCACAGCATGTTGTTCGCCCAGTCCAGAGAGGAGCCAGGACTGCAGCAGGGCGTGGTAGAGGTCAGGCTTACACTCTTACAGCAGAGGAGGCTGAGACTTCAGAGGAAGTGATAACAGGTAACATCAGAGTTCATTCAAAACCTGTTCTCGCTCTCTTCGATTCAGGTGCATCCCATTGTTATATCTCAGACCATTTTGTGGCTTTGCATTCTATACCTGTTAGATCTTTAGACCACAAATGGGAGATTAGTACAGGGAATGGGGTAGTCATATCTTCTAGAGTTTGTACTGATTGTCCAGTAGAACTTTGTGATAAGATCTTGGCCATAGATATGATCGTACTAGACACCAAAGGGTACGACGTAATCTTAGGCATGACCTGGCTCAGTCAGTACTATGCAGTTATTGATTGTAGGGAGAAGAAGATTAATTTCAGAATCCCTCATCAACCGGAGTTCCAATTCAGTGGAGAAGTGAAGTCTACCAAGGGAAAGACTCGGATGACTACTTCGGAGGTTCAGAAGCAGAAGGTACCGGTGTGGGATGAATTCCCAGGAGTGTTTGCTGAAATCTCAGGGCTGCCACCTGAAAGGATGATCGAGTTCTCTATTGACACAGTTCCAGGAGCAGCTCCTATATCCAAGGCTCCGTACAGGATGGCACCGACGGAGTTAGAGATTTTGAAGAAGCAACTGCAGGAATACTCAGACAAAGGATTGATTAGACCAAGTACTTCACCCTGGGGAGCTCCAGTGCTATTGGCGAACAAGAAGGATGGTGGTAAGAGGCTTTGTATTGATTATAGGGAATTGAACAAAGTTACCATCAAGAACAAGTATCCTTTACCCAGGATTGATGATCTGTTTGATCAGCTTCATGGAGCCCGTGTATTCTCTAAATTGGATTTACAGTCGGGTTACCATCAGCTGAGGGTGAAGAAGGAGGATATCCCGAAGACGGCATTCAGGACCCGTTATGGCCACTATGAGTTTCTAGTTATGCCTTTCGGAGTCACCAATGCCCCTTCAGTTTTCATGGATTTGATGAACCGAGTGTTCTCGCCCTATCTGGATCAGTTTGTTGTTGTTTTCATAGATGACATCCTGATCTATTCAAAGAACAACAGGGAGCATGCAGAACACTTGAGAATTGTATTGCAGACTCTCCAACAGGAGCAGCTTCATGCTAAGAGGAGCAAGTGTGATTTCTGGTTGGACAGCATAGCTTTCCTTGGACACATAGTTTCAGCAGAAGGGATTTCAGTTGACCCCAGCAAAGTCCAGGCAGTGAGGGATTGGCAGATTCTGAGGACGGTGACTGAGATTAAGAGTTTTCTTGGACTAGCCGGATATTACAGACGCTTTGTCCAGGATTTCTCTAGGATTGCAGCTCCATTGACCAGGCTCACCAGGAAAGGGGAAAGGTACATATGGACAGAGGAGTGTACCGCAGCATTTGAGCAATTGAAGCAGAGGCTCATTTCAGCTCCAATCTTGAAGACTCCCTCAGGAAGAGGAGGGATGGTCATATTCAGTGATGCATCAGGAAAAGGCCTGGGATGTGTACTTATGCAACATGATCATGTTATAGCATATGCATCTAGGCAACTGAAGACTCATGAGCGGAATTACCTAACTCATGACTTGGAGCTAGCAGCTGTGATATTTGCATTGAAGATCTGGAGGCATTATCTTCTGGGAGATAAAGTGTTGATATACACGGATCATAAGAGCCTCAAGTATATTTTCTCGCAGAAAGAGTTGAATATGAGGCAGAGGAGATGGCTTGAACTGATGGCGGACTATGATATTGACTTGCAATATCATCCAGGCAAGGTCAATACAGTTCCAGATGCACTGAGCAGGATGCCAGAGAATAGAGTGCTTGTCCAGCTCACTCAGCAGAAGGAGTTGATTCGAGACTTCATCAGATTGGACTTGATGTTAGTTCGAAGGACTGAGAAGGCAGGACAGTTCATGACTTTGCAGATTCAGTCAGCATTGATTGATGAGATCAGGGAAGCTCAGAAGGAAGATCCCAGGTTACAGACATTCCGAGCTCAGGTAGAGGCGGGATTGAGAACTGATATCTGTATTCATCCAGATGGTACCTTATATTTTAGTGGCAGACTTTGTGTTCCCCAAGGGGAAGTTAGACAGAAGATTTTGGCAGAAGCACACAGTTCAGCATATTCCATCCACCCAGGGGGAAACAAGATGTATCAGGACTTGAAGAAGCAGTTTTGGTGGAATGCTATGAAGAGGGAGATAGCTCAGTTTGTAGCCAAGTGCTTGGTGTGCCAGCAGATAAAGATAGAGCATCAGAGATCAGCCGGACTTCTACAACCTTTGCCGATACCCGAATGGAAGTGGGAGCACATCACCATGGATTTTGTCACGGCATTACCTCGAAGTCCTAAAGGTAATAATGCTGTGTGGGTAATCATTGACCGTCTCACCAAGTCAGCTCACTTTATACCATTCAGGGTGGGACAGTCAACGGAGGTCTTGGCAGACAAGTACATGAAAGAGATAGTTCGTCTGCATGGAGGTCCAGTCAGTATTGTATCAGACAGAGACACAAGATTCAGATCTCATTTCTGGGAGAGTCTCCAGGAAAGTTTGGGAACTCGTCTGAAATTCAGTACATCATATCATCCTCAGACAGACGGACAATCTGAGAGGACTATCCAGATTCTTGAAGATATGCTAAGGGCCTGCATGATTGAATTCCAGGGATCATGGGAAGACCATCTTCATTTGGCTGAATTTTCTTATAATAACAGTTACCAGGCAAGTATCAAGATGGCACCATTTGAAGCATTGTACGGAAGGAAGTGTAGGTCACCGATTTGTTGGGATGAAGTCGGTGAGAGGGGATTTTTGGGGCCAGAGATTCTGATTCAGACCACAGAGAAAGTCAGAATCATCAGAGACCACCTCAGGACAGCTCAAAGCCGTCAGAAGAGTTGGGCAGATTCTCAGAGAAGGCCATTGGAGTTCCAGGCAGGAGATCATGTGTTCTTGAGGATATCACCTACCAAGGGAGTTATCCGGTTCGGTCTTCGTGGAAAGCTTAGTCCAAGATATATCGGCCCATTCGAGATTTTGGAGCGAGTGGGAGATGTGTCTTACAGATTGGCCTTACCTCCATCTTTGGACGGAGTGCACAATGTTTTCCACGTATCTCAGTTGAGGAAGTATGTCAAGGATGATAGTCATATTTTGGATCATTCCGAACTGGAACTACAGCCAGATTTATCATATCAGGAGAAGCCGATGGCCATTTTGAATAAGAGTGTGAAGACACTGAAGAACAAGGCTATACCATTAGTGTTGGTGTCTTGGAACCGGCATGCGCCAGGAGAGGCCACTTGGGAACGAGAGGACGTTATCCGGGAGCGCTATCCTCAACTCTTCACATCTTGATTTGGTAAAAAAACTTTTTCCTTCTTATTCTTTTCTATTGTTATCTCTCTTCTTTCCTTAACTATCTGTTACCTTCCCTGTTACCTTTCACCTTATGAAATTTCGAGGACGAAATTTTTGTAAGGTGGATGGATTGTAATACCCCGTTTCCAGAATACGTCCTTAGTTGCGTATTCAGCTTTCGATCGTATTTTTCGATTTACTTCCTGTATTTGACCGATTTCAATTTCAAATATCATTTTCCAATATATTAGATTTTCTATGATTTTCTGGATTTTTCCTGAATTAAAATAAATTTCTTCAAAACCGGTGTCGACCAGTGTCGCTGATCGATTCCTGGATTTTTATTTTACAAACGGTTAAGAATTTCTAGAAGAGTCTTTAGACCTTATTTCTTAGAATGATATTTCCTACTTAAATACTTTTTCTGAGAATTTTATGAATTTATGAAAATTTCAACGGAGTCGGTAAATTACTGATTCCGGGATTTTTAGTTTTAAAACTATAAAGTATTTCTTCAAAGGATTTCACTATACGTCTTCATATATTATTATTGATTTTTGGTAAAATTTACGAGTCGTTCAGAGATACTTGAATTTCGGACGATTTCGGTATTTCCCGAAATGTTTTCCGCATCCTCGACTTAAACCCGGGAACTTGTATTTTCTATATTTTATTTTCTAAATCCAAGAGAAAATATCTTCTCCTTTATGATTTCTTTTCTTTTTCCTTTCCTTATTTCTTTCCTCCACAACCACAAGTTTTTTTCCATTTTCCAAAATTCCATTTTCTCCAAAATTTCAACTCCACACATTTTCTCACCTACTTCCTCATTAATGCCCATCTTTTCTCTCTCTCCCATGGCCGGCCAAGTGGTGGCTAGGAGAGACACCTCACCTCCCCTTTTTGCACAAAACCCCCTCTCAATTCTTTATTTGCATCTCCTTTACAAAATCAAATCCTATATAAGTTTTCCTTTACATTCTTTTACTCTTTTCTTCACTTCACCAAGAAAATAGCCTTCACCATTTCCTTCTCCATCTCAAACCTAACTCCAAAGCTCACCTAGGTTTTCATCTCCATCTCTAGCAACCTTCTCTACCTTGAATTTGGATCGCATCTCTCTTCGTCGGAAGTATCGCCAAGGATCGAGTGGGTGATACCGTCGACTACGATCTCTTCCGAACTCGCATAGAACTTCGACTAACCGTTCGAGGTGAGTATATTTACTCACCAAGACTTGTAAACTCCTTTGTGTACTTGTGTTGACAAATCATGCACACTTGTGACATAAAAATCATATTTTTAGACCCTCAAACAAAACCCTAGAAATCTGTTCTGTTTGCTGTTTTCCCACGATTAGTCGACTAGACCTAGGGACTAGTCGACTAATCCACTTTAGTTGAAACTTAACCTTTTCTGATTTCACAGTTTTAGTCGACTAGACCAGATTTCCAGTCGACTAGAGACCCCTAGTCGACTACCCATTTCTCCCCAGTCGACTCCTGTTTTCCTGAAATAAAACATCAACTCTCTGTATCTCAGACTTAGTCGACTTAAGTATCCATTAGTCGACTAGTAGTTCCCTGTTAGTCGACTACCCTTACAACCCTAGTCGACTAACTTTCCTGAAACAGAATCCCAACTCTCTGGAACCCAGTTTTAGTCGACTCATCCAGACTAGTAGTCGACTTAAGACCCCTAATAGTCGACTAACCCTTCCACCTAGTCGACTAATTCTGACTGTTTGACTTAGTTGATTCTGTTCTGAATTGGATCTTATTGTTGATACATGTATGGCATATTATTTTTGTTCATGCTTCATAACTGGTATTACATGACATGTTACTTGATGAATCTTACCTCATATTACTTCATGACTTGTTATTGTACATTATCATTCCATAACTTGTTAAATAGTGAATATCACCACTTATCATGCCATCACTTGAACCAAGCATGATACACTTGACTTTTGTATAAAATGGACCAACTTACATATGGGTCGGGGGAAAACATGCGGATATCGATATGTGTTCGTGTTTACAGTGGCTTTAGGAATGTTGTGCAACTCATGTTCCGGTCTGACCTGTGGGCCTCCAGGGGACCGAGGGGAGTGCTTGCTCCCTCTATTACTGGTACCATCATGATAAGGGCATACATAAGTCCCTCCTGTTTAGCCTAGCGGCTGGCTTCCGTCACCAAGCAACGGAACAATCCTGGACCGTTATCCCGGGCATGTACGGGGTCCACTGTAAACATAGTTCGTCGATACAACCGCTGATTTCCAATAACAATCTTGCTTTACTAGGATATGGATCTATGTGCTCTGGGACGCTGGGTCACATAGCTAGATATCACAGTAAGACAAGTAATAATAATAAGATGTTAACTGTAGATCTAATGTATTAGGACTTTATCTCTTCATGCTTTTCATACTTGTTAGCTGATATTCCTTATATGGTTTCATACTACTTATTCATGTCTCTTAGCCACTTGGCTATAGTTTGTTTATTGTATATGTCTTGACTCCTTGGATTTGTACATTCAGATTCTGAAGCTTGGAACGAAGTGGAGCCATCCACAGAGGACCAAGCTTACTTTAGTGAGCAGGCGGACTAGTTCCAGTCCCTTCGTGCCAGACTTACCTTTTGACTCACGAGATCCTCTTTCTACTTGTGAGCTTTTTGTATACATATTTGTATATATTTCTTTTGGACTTGGTTATGATGTAATACACATGTAATGTGTAATACTTTTAATATCCTGTGATAACTTTGTATGTGTACTTCTTGAGTTGGCATATGTATTGATACCACGCTTTGTCGTGTACTCTGTTTCTTGTTGTACTTTTTGCTTAGCGTATATACGTGTGGGGCATTATCTGACCTACGTATATACGTCGCAGTGACGTCCCTGTATTCGTGGAATCGGGGCGTTACAGAAACAAATAAGACTTCTGGGAAAAGAACACATGAGATGGCGTTCAGGGACGAAAGCCCTGAGGAACCGATTGTTATGCGGAAATTGAACCAAGAAGAAGTCAGAGATCTAGAATCTCAAAATATTTTGGTCCAGATTTCATAGCATATGTTATTGAAAGCGATTCTCAAACATTTAAAGAGGTTATGTCTACCCCAGAAGCACAAATGTGGAAAGAAGCTATAAATAGCGAAATAGAAACCATACTAAGTAATTATACTTGAGAATTGGCAAACTTGCCTCCTGGCAGTAAACCAATTGGGTGTAAGTGGATTTTCAAAAGTAAATTAAAACCCGATGGATCTATCGATAAGTACAAGGCTAGATTAGTAGCCAAGGGCTATCGACAAAAGGAAGGACTTGACTACTTCGATACTTATTCACCAGTAACAAGAATAACTTCCATTCGGATGTTGATTGCAATTGCAGTATTGCATAACTTAGATATCCATCAAATGGATGTTAAGACTGCATTCTTAAATAGTGAATTAAATGAAGAAATATATATGGAGCAATCTGAAGGATTTATAGTCAAGGGCCAAGACACAAAGTGTGTAAATTGGTAAAATCCTTATACGGCCTAAAGTAGGCTCCAAAATAATGGCATGAGAAATTTGATAGTGTCATGATCAAAGATGGATTCACTATCAATGAATGCGATAAGTGTGTTTACACTAAAACAGTTGGAAATGTATGTATCATTGTTTGTCTTTATGTAGACGACATGTTGATACTTGGACTAATATTGAAATTATTAAGTCCACTAAAAGAATGTTATCCAACAGTTTTGACATGAAGGATCTGGGGGTTGCTGATGTAATTTTAGGAATTAAAATCATCAGAACACCAGATGGAATCAGTCTATCTCAATCTCACTACGTGGAGAAGATGATCGAAAGATTCAAGGATCATGCGATAAAGGAGAATACAAATCCTTTTCTCCCACACATCCACCTTCTAAGAATACAGGACTGGAATACGCTAGTTGGAGTATTCTCAGATTATCGGAAGTATAATGTAGTTGATGAATTGCACTAGACCCGATATTGCTTACGCTGTAAGTAAGTTAAGCAGATACACTAGTAACCCTAGTGATGAACATTGGACTGCTTTACTACGAGTATTGGGTTACGTATCACATACCAAGGAATATGCCTTGAGATATGGAAAGTATCCACCTGTACTTGAAGGATACAGTGATGCTAATTGGATTGCAGATTCTGAGGAATCAAAATCAACTAGCGGATGCGTATTTACTCTAGGAGGAGCAGCAGTGTCTTAGAAATCTTCCAAAACAAACATGTATTGCCTGTTCCACTATAGATCAGAATTCATAGCCTTAGATAAGGCCAGAGAAGATGCAGAATGGCTTCGATAATTTTTGGAAGATATACCATTATGGCAAAAGCCAGTGCCCGCTATATGTATACACTGCGATAATCAAGCAGCTATATCTAGGGCACAAAATGTTATATACAATGGTAAGTCTAGACATATTCGTCATAGACATAATATTGTTAAGCAGTTGCTATCAAATGAAATTATCTTTATTGACTTTGTCTCGTCAAAAGATAATTTAGCAGATCTGCTTACCAAAGGTTTAAGTGGAGAGCGTATAAACTGCGCATCGAGGGGAATGAGTCTAAACGCCTAACCTTACCGAGTAAGCTTAATGGAAACCTCACTTAGCGACTGGAGATCTCACGGACTAAGTTCAAGAGGAAAAACTAGTTATGATTAACTCAGCAAGTAAGCACTTAGGAGCTTGACTTCAATCCATTCCTAAGGTGCACATAAGTGTTTTCTACGTGTAACCCCCGTTCCTGGAATACGTACTTAGATACGTATTCTTATTTTCTATCATATTTCTTTAATTTAATTTTGTATTTGTTTTTATTTTATGATTATTGGTGTGATTGTTTTGTATTGGATACGGATTCGTGGACTCAGAGTCAGCCCTAGTCTGGACTGGGGGCCCGATCCTAGTGTATTGCTCGAACTGACATTTCTGATAATCTGATTTGACCGATTTCAATTTCAAGCATCATTTTCTAATATTTTAGATTTTTCATGATTTTCTGAAATTTTTCAGAATTTTTCTACAAAATCTCCAAACCGGTGTCGGCCGGCATCGCTGACTGATTCCCAGATTTTTAGTTTTTAAATGGAGTTAAATTTTTAGAAATGACTTTTACATTACCTTTTAAAATCTTATTTTAACTAAAAACGTTTTTTGAGATTTTTCAGAATTTATCGAAAATCCACCAGTTTTGGTGTCGACTGTATCGCCGGAAGATTTCAGGATTTTTAATTTGAAAATTATATTAAATTTCTCGAATCCGATTTCATCAGACATCTTAGAATAATATTTTCTTTTTTTGAGAATTTTTCGGAGCGATTCTGAAACAGTCAATTTTTACCCTATTTAAATAATATTATTTTCTTTCTCCAATTCTTTTTCCTTTCCCCATCCCAAAGTCAACACTGACACAGCCACTCCCCCCAATCACATCACCTGTCAGTCCATGTCACATCACATCAATTTCCCTTTTAAATAACAATTCCCCCTCCTTTTTCAACCATTCCTTTTTCTTTTCTTTTTCTTTTTCTTTTTTTTCCTTTTTCTTTTTCCTTCTTCCTTTTTTCTGTTTCTCCCCCGGCGCTCGACGATCCCCCTTCCTCCGGCGTCCCGGTGGGGCTGAGCGCCGCCGATACGACGCCGGCGGCTGAGCGCGACCGGGGGTCTCCTGGCCCCTGTGCACGGGCGTGGAGGGGGCGGCACCCCCCTCCTTTCTCTCTTTTTCTCCCCCTCTCTTTCTCTTTCTTCCTCTCTCTGTTGGCCACGCCGGCGGCCACTGGCTGGAGAGGGCGGCCAACCCCCCTCTTTCCCTCCTCTCTCTCTCTCAGATTTCTCTCTCTCCCCTCTCTTTCTTCCCTCTCTCCTCTTTCCCTCTCTTTTGGGGTGGCCGGCAGCCACCCCTGCCTGCGCCGGCCACGGCGGCCGGCGCAGCTCCTTGTGCCTCCCTGGCCGCAGCCAGGGAGCAGCAGACCAGCCCAGGCCAGAGCCTGGGCTGTGCTTGGGCGAGGGGAGCTGCTGCTCCCCTACTCTCTCTCCTCTCCCCTTGTCTCTCTCTCCCCCCTTCCCTTCTCTGTTGGACGCCGCCGGCCAGGTGTAGGCTGTCTAAAATGACTAACAGACCAGCCATTAAGGAAGCAGAGTCTCAAGCTCTAGACGCGAGAAATCGATGCTCGCGTCTCAGCATTAAGACGCGTTGGCTCTACACCCGCGTCTCAACGTTCAGACGCGTCGGCCCGAAGCCTGCGTCTCAGCATCAAGACGCGTCGGCCCGAAGCCCGCGTCTCAGCATCAAGGCGCATCGGCCCGACGCCCGCGCCTCAGCATCCAGACGTGAAGGCCCGAAGCCCGCGTCTCAAGGCGCGTTTGGCTCGACGCCCGCGTCTCAAACTCCAAGGCGCGTTTGGCCCAACGCCCGCGTCTCAGTTGCAACTGCCCTGAATGCGGGGCCAGTCACCGCGCATGTAGCGGGTAGTGGCCCCTCATTCGGGAGCGTTTTCAGGAGGCACCTTCACCCCCTGAGATCCCTATAAATAGCCTTGTTTGCTATGAAGAGAGGATCGGAGTTTTTGGAGAAGGGAGAGAACTTTGAGAAGATCGAAGCTTGGGCGAAGATCGGAGTTTTGAAGGGAGAGAGCTTTGAGATAAGGCATCATCAAAAATCGATCGAATCCAGGCAGGAGGATCATCAAGAGAGAAGCACGACTCTTCAGCGAGCTTACTGAGTACTAGCCGCTCTTCGCCTACCTCCTCTTTGAGAGTTTTGGTAGACGGAGCTGAGTTACTCTTTCTACCGACCGAAGAGAAGACCCCCGACGGTCCAGGACGGTCATCTGGTCAACGGAGAACAAGATTCACTCTCCATCGCCACACGAAGAACCCAGCTTTAAACAAAGGGAAGATTCAGACATCCTCCCTCCCTTGTAACTGGAAAAGAGGGAAGAGTAGTTCTTTTGGTTGTAATCGTTTCGCTTGAATCAAGGAAATCTTTTACAGCTAAAACCACTTTCTCCGACCACCAAACTTTCCGGCCCCTACAAGAGATGGCGACTCCGCTGGGGACTACCTTCGTTACTGATGAGCGCACCGTGGTGCAAGATGACGTTCTCCGTAAGGGGAAAATGGTCGAATCCCTCGTCGTCGAGTTCGACCAGGCGAAGTATGAAGAGTTCCTCTCTTCTGGCTCCAAGAGCCCAAAGACCCGCGTCTGCCGCAGGGTCTCAATGGACAGCCCCCTGAAGCCCAATCTGAGGCTCTGTCGGGTGCTCCTGCTGCCCACTGTGCCAAGTTTGGTTCACGCGCCGACGCCTCCCAGAAGGCCCGCGTAACCTCAGACTCCTCTGCTGCGATCAACCGCGCCGCGCAGAACATACGCGCCAACGCCTCTCTGAAGGCCCGCGTGGTCCCCGGCACATCTACTGGTGCGATCGACCGTGTCGCACAGAACGCCCGCGTCAGCGTCTCTCAGGAGACCCGCGTGGCAAACACCCTGGTTCTACAAACCAGGAAGTTGTTGGCTTCTCTCTTCCTCCACGACGCAATCGGAATGCCGAGCGTCGACAGAGAAGACGCGCGCGTCAACACTCGGTCGGAACCGTTGGTTTTCTGACTGGGGTTGAACGCAGCGTACGATCCGATGCCTTGCCCGCACCTCGTCCAGTGCGAGAGATCCGCGTTTGGCGACCCAAACGCGAGACTCCCCAAGTTGAGCCTTCTGGAGACCAACTTGCCAAACGCCAAAGCGAAGCTTCTGCGTCTCGTCAAACGCAGGAAGCACGCGCCCATAGGCGTGGGGCCCAGCAGCCCACTCTCTCCCAAGTCTCTCTGCTCCAACGCAGCAGACAGCAACGCGAAAGTCGCGTCTCATATCAACAGAGACGCCAGACGCGCGTGACGCAGCCGCGACGCGACAGCCGCGTTTCTGAAACCTGTGTCCAGACAGCACAGCACATGACTTCCTCCCGTCTTCCACGTCGCGAGGCTAGTCTATTTAATCCCTCTCCCACGGATTTGAGGGATTATTCGACAAGGAAAAGGAGTGCCAATCAGACCACTTCTCCATGCTGCTGTCACAGCTCATCCAGATGCTCTCTGGATGCCATTGCGAGTCAGGCGTGCACCAGCCATCTCTAATAGACAACTGACCCTGATTCCCCATCAGCCAAGAGAAGACGCTCCCACAGGAGGAGAACCTTCTCAGATGTTGAATACCCGGAGCTTACTGCAAACATGACTAGCAGAAGCAAGGGAAAACAACTAATGGTCAACTCAGAGGAATCTGACTCTGAACCGGAGGGGGTGTATCACACACTCGCACCCGGACAGGGGCCATTCCCCCAATTGACTATAATGCCTTAGCCCGCGGCATTAGAATGGGTGGTTCTCACTCCGCTATAGTGGAGTCGCAGGCTTCAAACTCTTCCGTCGAGAAGAGGCTTCCGCCTACATGGCCGACACTCCTGAGGAGACGACCAGGCGTTTAGAGCAGACGCAGAAGCACCAGATGGATATAATCGCCTCTCAACAGAGATCCATTGACTCCCTCAAGCATATGCTTGAGAAATTGCTTAAAGAAAGAGCGAGATCTCCTCCTAGACGACCGAAGGGGAAAGGGAGAAAGGGAGGAAGCCCACCCTCCGAACCTTCTGACGAGACACGACGATCTACCTCGGATGTGTCCAAGCCCTCGTCGCAGGCAAGAAGCGACCAGACCCCGGGAAAGGCTCATGCTAAAAGAATGAGTCAACTGGAGCAGCGCCTCGAGGCCCTTACCAACCGTAAAGGCCTCCAAGAAGCTGGAGTAGTCCGGCCCTATCCGGCCGAGTGGGACTTAGTCCCGTACCCTCCTAAGTTCAAGGCTCCAACTCTCCAAGCATTCGACGGGAAGGGGTCACCCAACCAGCACATCTACTACTTCAAATCCCAGACCGGGAACGTGGTAGATAATGACGCCATCTTGGCGCGACTGTTCATCGGCACCCTGAAAGGGTTGGCTTTTGAGTGGTTCATGAAGCTCCCGGAAGGTTCCATCAAGAACTGGGGCGACTTGGAGAAGCTGTTTCTAACACGCTTCTTCGAAGATGATTCGGAGGTCACAATGCCTACCCTTTTAGCTACAAAACAGCGAAAGGGAGAGTCCGTCAAGTCTTTCGTAGAAAGATTTCGGAACATGGCACTCCGATGTCCAAGCGGCATGACCCAGGCCACCCTGGTGGAAACATGTCGCCATAATCTCCAAACCTCACTCCTTGCTCAAATAGGAGTTGCTGAAAGCCGCACCTGGAAACAATTAGTCCAGCAAGGTGAACAGGCTGAGGAGATTGTCGCCCGCGTCAGAGCGGAAGAAGGCAAGCCCAGGCCAGAGAGGTCGATAAGGCGTGCACCAGACACCTCTCTCCAGACGAAGCGGAAGGATAATTTGGCGACGGAGACCAAATCTCCCACCAAACCTCAAACAGGCAGGGCAAGTGGCTCTTCAAGCCAGCCGCGCCCCAACAAGCAGTATTCCTTCAAGGAGGAACACGTCGATTCGCTCTTCAAGCTACTCAACAAGAGCAATCGACTGAAGCTCCCTGAAATTAGGCGCCCGGAGGAAGTCGGCAAGACCGACAATCCCACCTACTGCTTATACCACAGGATGCTCGGTCATCCTACCAAAAGCTGCTACGTCTTTAAGGACATCCTTCAAGCTCTGATTGACGCGGAGGTATTAAAACTCCGACCGGAGCAGAAGAAGATGACGGCCAACATGACGTCGATTCTCCAGTTTGGGACACGACCCCCGACACCCGTGGGGGTGATCTCTGTCCCGAAAGGAGAACTGAGGGTGGTCAACACAGACCCTCATCAGCAGCAGGAGAAAGGCTTGGTACCCGTCCCTACACCTCGAGGGGAAATCATGTGGGTCCACCCTGACCTCGTCGACGAGCAACAATGGACGACTGTGACCAACAGGAAGTCCAAAGGCAAAGGGAAGGCTTCATCTTGCCATGTGATATGCGCCTCCTCTCGAGAAGCGGACACTGATGTTCCCTCGCTGACTGACTCAGAAGAGGAACGATAGTCCTGGCCGCAGAGCCCAGCCAACCTACGGCGGGGACCCGTTCAGGACAGGCATACTTGAAGCAGTACGGCGAGACAGCAGCGGCTTCTCCGCAACCAGCCGTGGAACCAGCCAAGCCCTCCTCTAAACAGCCTGGGGAGAAGCAGAAAGAAACTCGGTTTTCTCGAGTTCTTGCGAAAGGTGTAACGGAAGGATCCTCGACACCTTACAGTTTTGATGTCTTGGCTCAATTAGCCAACATCCCGACACGCATTACCTTGTATGAGCTCCTGAGGCTATCAAAGTCAACCAGAGAGGCTCTACAAGAAGCTTTGGCCAATGCTGAGGTCTTCATGACTCGTGTGCCAAGGGAGGAAGATGTAGAGGATTGCCTCCACGCCTCCCCAATGCTCCCTGCATCACCTTCACAACAGATGACATGCAGGTTAAAGGGAAGCATGACCGACCCCTATACTTCACAGGGTATATTGGGTCATCCGAGGTGAACCGCATCCAGGTAGACCCAGGGTCCGCGCTGAGCATCATACCTCGCCGGGTTATGCAGTTTCTAGGCATTCCTACCCATCGTCTGAGCCCTACCCAGACGACTATTTACGGTTCAATGCCACAGCTCCCGCCCAATGGGGAAGATCAAGCTCAAATGCCAGATCGGGAGCCTCAAGTCAGAAGTGACGTGTTACGTCATTGACGCGGACACTTCCTACAACCTGTTGCTGGGACGACCATGGATTCACCGCAATTCCATTGTTCCCTCTACTCTCCACCAAGTCATGAAATACATTGACGAGAGTGGACAGGTCCGAACGTTGATTGCCGAAAGGCATCCGTTTAAAAGGGGTTGAAAATTATTTCACGGACTCCCTCTTATATCAGGATCCGGAGGAGACTAATGAAACCCCACAACCAGAGGAGCCAGACTCTGGTAATGAAGCTGACATTGAGCCTGAGAAAGAAGAGTGCCTGTGGGAGTTGGAACCACTTGTAAAGAGCACTAATAAGCTCGATGCTGATACCACCGACGATGCAGGCGGTTGGTATATTAATGAAGATTTAGATTTCGCGTATTTCCCTGCGTGTGAGTCTGATTCAATACCGTCGGATACTAGTACCGACGTGACGATGACCTCTGGTCGGCAATAGATGCTTTGACATCTTTGCATGTACCAGTGAAATCATCCTTCGGGACATACCAGGATAATGGTGACGCGCAAGAGTCTGTATTCATGGTTCCAGCCAGACGAAAAGGCCAAAGACCAATACTTTTTGGACGAATCGCATCTGAACCAATGCCCCACGAAGAATCGGAAGGTGAGGATGAATCCCCTCAGTTCGATCATTATGAACCGAGAACGCTCAAGATGATGAAGCGCATGGGTATGATCTAACCAACAGGCCAGGATTGAACTTCGGAAAAGGAAGAAGAACACTGCTTCGATCCTTTGTACCGAAGGGAAAAACCCCTGATTACTATCATCAGACGCGCTGGGGATTGGGCTATATATCAACTCCAGTGCCATCAGCCTCTGATTCGGAGAGACTGTCAAGTCATGACTGCTCATCAGACACGTCGTCATGGGAATCAGACGTCAGTGTCGGCAACATCTTCAAAGGGCTTTCAGCAAACATGGTTTCGACAAGCCATCTGGAGGATAAAGATGAAGAAATGATCCAATCCGATACAGATCCTTGGATCAAACATTTGAATGCTCTTTGGGACATCCGCTTTGAACAGCGTGAGCCACCCACAGAAGACAAGGTTGTTCAAGTCAACCTAGGAGATGAAGACAATCCTAAACCCATCTTCATAAGTGACGGCCTGTCGCCTCCAGAGAAGAAGGATTTAATATCTCTTGTACAAGAGTATATAGATGTCTTCGCCTGGAATTATGAGGACATGCCTGGACTTGATCCTCAAGTGGCTATGCATCGCCTCAACATCAATCCGGACATGAAGCCTGTTAAACAACAGCAGCGACGGTTCCGTCCAGAGATAATGGAGGCAATCCAATCAGAAGTCAGGAAGCTTATTGACTCCGGCTTTATCAGGGAGGAACAGCATCCCGACTGGGTAGCCAACATCGTCCCCGTCGCCAAGAAGAACGGGAAGATCCGGATCTGCATCGACTTCCGTGATCTAAACGAGGCCTGCCCCAAAGACGAATTCCCATTGCCAATCACAGATGTCATGATTGACAATACTTGTGGATTCGAGCGAATGTCCTTTATGGACGGGTTTCTCAGGATATAATCAAATCAAGATGTATCCCGATGACGAAAAGCACACCTCCTTCAGGACACCTCTAGGGGTATATTGCTACACCGTCATGCCCTTCGGTCTGAAAAATGCGGGGGCAACCTACCAAAGGGCCATGAATGCCATTTTCCATCGGCAGATACGCAAACGGTGGAATGTTATGTCGACGACATCGCGGTGAAAAGCCGCACTAAAGGTGATCACATAGCAGACCTGAGGGTGGTCTTCGACATCATGCGGGCTCATCAATTGAAGATGAACCCCACCAAGTCCTTCCTGGGGGTAGCCAGTGGCAAATTCCTAGGGTTTGTTGTGACTTCCACAGGAATCCATTTGGATCCGGAGAAAGTCCGTGCTATCCAAGAGATGCAACCCCCCAGAAGCCTCAAGGAGCTCAGAGGATTACAAGGACGATTGGCATACATCCGCAGATTCATTTCAAATCTCTCCGGGAGATGCCAACCCTTCGCTAAGCTGATGAAGAAGGGCGTTTCGTTCATTTGGGACGACGCTTGCCAGCAAGCATTTGAGGAGATCAAGCACTACCTCACCCAACCACCAGTCCTGGCGGCTCCGGTATCCGGAAAGCCTTTCCTGGTGTACGTCCGATCAATGGATCATTCTTTGGGAGCTCTACTAGCTCAGAATGATGACCAGGGGCGAGAACAAGCAATCTACTACCTAAGTAGAACGATGATCGGAGCCGAACATCGGTACAACCCGATCGAGAAGGAATGTTTGGCACTGGTGTTCGCTATTCAGAAAATGCGACACTATCTGGTGGGCCAACCATAAATGTCATATCCAAAGTCAACCCCCTGAGGTTACTTATGACAACGCCTTCTTCACTAAATGGCCGGCTGGCAAAATGGGCCATATTGCTATCACAATATGAGATGCATTTTCTGCCACAAAAGCTATTAAGGGACAAGCGGTGGCGGACTTCTTAGCTGAACACCCAGATCCCAGGGCAGCCAAACTCTACGAGGATCTCCCAGATGAGGTCGCCGAAGTCTGCCTAGCTCAGACGCGTTCGAAAGTCAAGTATGGCAACTTTTCTTCGACGGTGCATCAAGGGCAAGCTCGAAGGGACACACAGTAGCGGGGGTAGGAGTGGTACGTCTCCCCACAAAATTACGTGATTCCCCAAGCTATCTCGTTAACCGAGCCCTGTTCCAACAATGTGGCGGAATACAACGCTCTTTTGATGGGATGCAATTCGCCGATGAGATTGGCGTTAAAAATCTCGAGGCATACGGTGATTCTAAACTCATCGTCAGCCAAGTTCGCGGAGAGTATGAGGTCAGGCATGAAGATCTAGTACCCTACTACAACGCGACAATCCACATGGCCGAGAGGTTTTCAAACTTCTACATCGACCATGTACCGCGCAAGCAAAATGCGCATGCAGATGCACTTGCATCCCTTGCTGCCTCCTTAGCTCTTCCAGCTGGAGCAATGGAGAAGGTATTCGTCTATAGCCACGACCTATACTGCCCAAAAAGTCCCCTCGGAGACTACCAGAGGTCAACGGGAGATCGTCGCGGTAAGGAAACACTTGAAGTGTCGACCGATCCAGAGCTTAAAGACTGGCGATTCCCCTACATTGATTTTGTCTTATACGGCATCTTGCCCGAAGACACCAGGGAGGCGGCTGCCATCCGAAGGAAAGCCTCCAAATTCTACTACAATGCGATTTCGCGAACATTGTATCGTAGATCGCATGATGGGATCTTGCTCCGGTGCCTCTCATCAAAAGAAGCCCACGAAGTGTTGAAAGAAGCCCACGATGGTACGTGTGGAGCTCATCAACCTGGCCCGAAGCTGGCAAACCGACTCCAAAGATTGGGTTACTACTGGCCCAAGATGGTTGCCGATGCTGTTGCCTATGCCAAAAGATGTCACGCCTGTCAAATACATGGCGATTTCATCCATCAAGCACCAGGATACCTCCACTCTACGACCTCTACCTGGCCGTTCGAAATGTGGGGGATGGACGTGGTTGGTCCTATCAGCCCACCATCATCAAAGGGACATCGGTTCATCCTAGCGATAACCGATTACTTCTCAAAGTGGGCCGAAGCTATCCCTTTGAAAGAGGTGAAATCTTCTAACGTGATCAAGTTCGTGAAACATCACGTTATTTACCGCTTCGGTGTGCCTCGGCGGATTGTCCATGACAATGGACCCCAGTTCATCAGCCAGGCTTTTCAGAGATTCTGCGCCAAGTTCAGAATCCAGAGTGTGTCATCAACGGCATACTATCCGCCCGCTAACGGCCTCGCAGAAGCTTTCAATAAGACTATTGGCAAGCTTCTCAAGAAATTCGTCTCGAAAAGTCAACGAGACTGGGACGATAAGTTGGGCGAATGCTTATGGGCCTATCGCACGACTGTGCGAACCCCAACTAAAGCCACGCCATTTTCCTTGGTGTACGGATGCGAAGCCGTCCTTCCACTGGAAATCCAAATTCCATCTCTTCGCGTCGCCTTGACAGCGGAAATGACAACAGAGGAGAAGCATCGACAGCGACTCCAAGAATTGGAAGCCTTGGACGACAAGCGTCTGCAGGCCCAACAACAAATCGAGCTTTACCAAGCTCGTATCACCAGAGCCTTCAACAAGAAAGTCAAATCGCGAACTTTCAGGAAAGGCGACCTCGTCTAGCCGTCCGAAGACCCCATGGTCATGACACACAAGACGAAAGGAAAATTCCAACCCAAATGGGAAGGACCATTTGTGGTAGAGTCAGTCTACTCAAATGGATCGTATCGCCTCATAACCTCAAATGGCGATACACTCATGATGCCAATCAATGGCAAATTCCTGAAGAAATACTATCCCTAGATGGCATTCTTCCACCGATCAAGTTAAAAATACACCTCTGATCAAACATCCGACGCCTTGACGGCTAAGGATAGAAGAAAATGTTGGCTTTTAAGTCCAACATAAGTCTTCGACAACTCATCATGCTGAGGGGAATAGCATGGCTAGCCCAACTCAAACGGTAGTTGGTAAAGGCATGACAAACCGTCGACAGCTGAGGATTTGCTAAAAATCCTAAGGGACACGTTCCCATTTGATTCGACGCCTCCGACGGCTAAGGATAGAGGAAAATGTTGGCCTTTAAGCCAACATAAGTCTCGACAACTCATCATGCTGAGGGGAATAGCATGGCTAGCCCAACTCAAACGGTAGTTGTAAAGGCACCTCAAATCCGTTGACAGCTGAGGGTTTGCTAAAAATCCTAAGTGGATTTGATTCCACTCTTCCCTCCAAAAATCCCTTACCAATTCTCATCCATAGAATGGTAGGACCACAAAATGCAATCATTACCATGTTAACACTATACCTCTGGTAATGAATACTCTTTGTCGAGTACAAACCTGGCTTGTTAACTCTGCATAGAGTAACAAACTCTCAAATTTGCCAAGTTAACACTATACCTCTGGCACCTCAAATTCCACTTGTCAATTCTCATCAATAGAATGACAGGTCCTCAAATTGCTCCTATCGCAAGCAAATTCTTGTCAAGTTAATATCACACCTCTGACAAAAACTACTGTTTAAGTTAACATTACACCTCTAAGCAGTACATCGAGTGCCTGTCAAGTTAATATCACACCTCTGATAGTCACCTTTCTTCAGACTTCCATATCGAAGCTGAAATGGACGATGCCAAGTTAACACTACACTTCCAGCATCCGAGTCATTGCTAAGTTCAACAATACACCTATGGCTATGACCTTTCCTCGACTTCCTTGTCCAAGCCGAGATGAACGATGCCAAGTTAACACTACACTTCTAGCATCCGAGTCATTGCTAAGTTCAACAATACACCTATGGCTATGACCTTTCCTCGACTTCCTTGTAAGCCGAGATGACGATGCCAAGTTAACACTACACTTCTAGCACCGTCATTGCTAAGTTCAACAATCCCTATGGCTATGACGACTCTTTAAGCCGAGACGACTATGCCAAGTTCAACATTACACCTCTAGCATTACTATCACTGTTAGTTAAACATCACACCTATGACAGTGACACCCTCAGTTTTCCCAAATAAAACTGAGATGCTGATGAGTTAGGTTAATATCACACCTCTAACTCACATCCTTGTCAAGTTAACATTACACTTCTGACAAGACTACTTCTAAACCGTTAAGTTAATATCACACCTCTTACGGTAAAAAATCCTACTAGATTCCCACGAGTCTAGTTTCATTTGATATTCTCCCCAACCGAGTATCAAATTCATTTGGGAGGCATTACACCGATAAACAATGCTTCTATCAAAATCCCCAGCTGATCTTAAATCAAGTTAATCCCAAATCCTTGATAAAAGTTCACTTTCTCTGGGGGTACGCACTCCACCTGTCACTTTCTTTTATAAAGTGGCAGGTCCACCAAAATCATTCTTTTGCTTCTAAAACAAAACGTTCAAGACAACAGAAAGAGGCAAAAAGAAAAGTGTCACTTTTATTCATATCCAAACACATGAAAGTGATACAAAACGCTCTCTTATACAATAAGATTGAGTGTTACAATTAAGGAGTACAAAGAAGTCCTCTCCCTCTCTGAGGCCGTACTCACTCCTTGAAACTGCATCTGATCCCAGGTGCACAATTGAAACCGGTTGCACTTTGATGCATGACGCCAACTTCGAAAGCGCCCTAGCTGACCAAGCCGAGAGCAATGGTGTTCTTGAGGTCCGGTGGCAACAGAAGGTCCTGCATCCCTTCGTTCAGGCGCGTCTCTTTCCCTAGCAGATCATCCAACAAACATGGAGTCACTCTTGGGGTGAGAGCAGAAGTTTAGGAGTCATCACAAAGGATGCCCCCTCCACTCCACTCGGTCCAGCGGCAGCAGAAAGTCCTGCATTCATCACCATCCCTTTCCCCAGCAGGCCATCCAACGGAATGTCCTCGATGTCACTTCTGGAGTTGGGAGAGGAAGAGGATCTTCTCCGCCACCGTAACCGCCGGACCACCCTCGCCGATACTCGGCCTATCCATCTCTTGCACCAGATCTGAAGAGACCTTGGCGAGGGTTGGGTCCTCGTCAGAGATATAATTTAATCTCTCACAAACGACGAGGACCATAATTTAATCTCTCACAAACGAACGTGGAGCAAGTTCGCCAGCCGGTATATTCTTTCTGGGGCCCAGCAAACCTGAAAAAGGACAAGCAAGCCTACCTGCAAAGAATAAGCAAGAGAGTCAGAAAATCTGGAACTCAGTAATTTTTATAAAGGAAACTGAGTAACAGAACGCGGCAGCCATTCAAGACTTCAGACGCGGGAATGACCCGCACAGTCAAACAGACGCAAGTCAAACTGCACCACGCATAAGATTCAAACGCGGCCTCAGTTTGTACCCGCGCCTAATGCACCAGACGCAAAGAATTTCAGAACGCCAAAAATTGCCATCTCTCTGTTGGGTGAACAGGAGTTGCAAGATTCAGGTCTGAAACGCGCCAAGGCAGTAAAACGCAATGGGCAAAGCCAGCGTCAAGCGCCTGCATTCAGAGAAGTCAAGTCACTGGCACAAATTCCAGAGGAGGAATGCACCGGGACTTCATTCAGATCATCATACCGAAGTTCAGGCTATACACATCATCGGGGGACATACCAGCAGAGACCTCTGGCCAGAGTTGGCCTCTCTGCACCCAAACGCAGGCGTCCAAGATGATCCGAGAGGGGGTTCTTCTTGAAGAGACCAAACCGAAGCGTGAGAGCTCTGGGTCATCTTCATCCTCGGAATTACCTTCGTCCATGCAGACGGAGTCCCTATCAAGAAACTCTTTTCTGAAGAAGGTGGGACTTCTCAGAGCAATCCACCAAAGAGAAATAATCCAAGCTTGGATTATAGAAGGGGAGCGCACCCTATTTATAGGCAGGCCCTAATAACTGCCATTAATGGGGCGTTAATTGGAACCGTCACGCACGATTGTCAAAGCCCAGTGGAGGATTGACGCGTGGAACGACGCTTTGGGAACCATCACGCACGATTGTCAAAGCCCAGTGGAGGATTGACGCGTGGAACGCCGCTTTGGAAACCGTCGCAAGCACCGATTTTCAACCGCCCGCGTCGGTTTTGCCTTTAAGGGCAGTAACTCCTGAGTCCAATGAGGAGTTGACGCGTGGATACCTGCTTTGGGAATCAACGGATGACTCGGAATCCCAATCGACAGAGGAGACCTGACGAGCAAAGATCTCCTAAAAACTTGAGTCAGATCACAATAGACGCAGGTGGGAAAGCCGCGTCCCTTCAGCAGACAAGGCTGCATCTCTTGCGTCTGCCCGATCCGCGCAAGACAGATTTTGCGTTATTCAGAGCTGCGTCTCACCTTGTGATTGACGCTGCGTCTCAGGGACTGACAGCCGCGTCTTACTTTACGGATCAATGCCGCGTCTCATCTTTTGATTGACGCCGCATCTCATCAAGAAGACGCGTTCCGATTTGTGATTGACGCCGCGTCTCATCAAAAGGACTTAGTAGAATCTAAGTTCTTATGAAATGATGACCGCGTCTCACTTTATGATTGACGCTGCGTCTCAGTAAAAGGACTTTGTGAAATCTAAGTTCCGGTAGACTGATGACCGCGTCTCACCCTGTGGGATTAATGCCGCGTCTCGCCAAGACCGCGTCTCATTAAAAGAACTTAGCCCTACCTAAGTTCAGTAATCACAACTAGTGATCAAGAGTTGGACTCATCCACAACAGGACAAAGAAATTGGGACAAAAGCTTTAAAGAAAACTTCTATTATATCAAAAAATGATAGAAGTGGATACAAACACTCTTAATAAATAGAGTGTCCCTTTTCTTTACAAAAAAAAAGAAGAAAAGAAGGCTAAATGTCCTGGCTCGCCAAGGAACGGATTTGTTCCCTAAGGCGGTGAATCTCATGCTGGCGCGTCCTCTCAGCCTCCATGATAGCCCGGTCCCGCAGCTCCGTCTCAGATAAGAAACTTCTGGCAGCCAGCTGCATCCGCAGAGATTCCACCCTGGAAGATTGCAGGGATAGACCTCTTCAGCACGCGCCGTAGCAGCCCGTTGCTCCTCAAGCTCCTTTTTGAGGGAAACAAGTTTCTCCTCATTTAGCGCAAGAACAGCTTCCGCCTTGGCGATAATGTCCCGAGTTCTGAGGATGACCTGCTCCGTGCTCTGCACACTGAGCTCAGATTCCCTCGAATCTCCGGCTAATTTTTGAAATTCAGCCTTGGAATATTCAAGGTCACGGACCTCGGCAGTGATCTGCGCCTCCGCCTCCTGTCGCTCCCGTTCCTGAGCAGCTAGAAGCCTAGTCAGGATGGCCTGGGCCTCACCGAAGAACCAGCATCTTCCAAAGATTCCAGCTCCCGCAGGTTATCTCCAAGTTGCTCTACCACCTGCAGGCATGCCCTGGCAAGTGAAGGGCCTCCGCCATTCGACGCTCACGGCCATATTTTCAAGAAGCCTCTGGGCGAACTGGAAGGTGCTGTGTCCACGGAAGATGAGATCAATACAGGATCCCATCGAGGTGAAGAATTGTTGCACCATCTGACGTGCCAGCTCCCCATGTCTTCACCACCTAAGAAGCTTCCCGACCCTTTTTCTGTCACGGGATAAGGGATATAGGGCGGGTCTTCTCGCACGAGAGCCGTGCCGGCCGTCGATGTGGCAAGAGCAAGACTACCCACTGGCGGTTCCTGGAGCGCTGCCTCTGCAGGAGCTTCCACGACCAAGGAAGGAGCTGTAAGCACAACCTCTTCAGAAACTTCCACCGAGGATTGAGCTGTGTGGCCTTCTGGAAGGGTGCCGATCGTCAGACTCCCCACCTGAGCCCCCTCAGTCAGAGCTGCCTTACTAGGTTCGAGTCCAGAGGCGTCGAGTCCTGTAGAATGGGAGTCTCCCCAGCCTCAGCAGTAGCCTTCTCCACCGGCGGAGTGAGAGCCTCCTCAGCCTCAATGGTTGTTTCCCCTCCTGGCAAAGGGAAGGCTCCCCAACTTCAACAGCTGCCCCCACTGAGGTTGTCTCGGCAACCGAAGCCTCAACTCCCTCGGCTGAGCCCCGGTACCTCCAGCTGATCCTGCAGTACAAAAGAAGAATGTTAGAACATCCTCTTCAACATGAAAAAAGAGAATTAAACAGAAGGAGAAAAGAATACCGTCAGTGGGAGCAATTGTCGCCAGTGACGATGGCGCCATCGAGGGCTCACCCTCATGTTGTTCCTCCTCCGAGACGTCAAAGAATCCGCCCTGATCAGGAAGAGCGGGTTCGTCGCCATAGTCGACTTTATCTTCAAAGTCACTTTCTCCCGATGACGAAGAAGACGATAGCGCCACACGAGGAAGCTCCGCAACAGGAGCCTTACCCCCAATCACCCCAGTGGTAGGACTAGGGTCAACTGCCCGAGGATTGGAAATAAAGACGCTAGGAGACCCCGGCTGCTGTACCTCGTCTCTCCCTTCATGAGCAGGAGGAAATTCGGGCTGAGTTGAGATTCCTGGAATCTCGACATCCTCTTCGCCCATTATGTCAATCTCCGGTGACTCAGCATCACCAGCAATAAGGGGGCGCTCAACAAGCTCCCCTTCCTCCACGGTCTCGCTGCGTGACCTAGGAGCACGGACCAAGCTTGGAAAATCTTCATCTTCCAGCGGTTCCTCAACTCTAACAGGGACAC
>JAVJIF010031366.1:0-49002 GCA_038442645.1 Agave tequilana
GAGGGGAATAGCATGGCTAGCCCAACTCAAACGGTAGTTGGTAAAGGCATGACAAACCCGTTGACAGCTGAGGATTTGCTAAAAATCCTAAGGGACACGTTCCCATTTGATCCGACGCCTCCGACGGCTAAGGATAGAGGAAAATGTTGGCCTTTAAGCCCAACATAAGTCCTCGACAACTCATCATGCTGAGGGGAATAGCATGGCTAGCCCAACTCAAACGGTAGTTGGTAAAGCACCTCAAATCCGTTGACAGCTGAGGGTTTGCTAAAAATCCTAAGTGGATTTGATTCCACTCTTCCCTCCAAAAATCCCTTACCAATTCTCATCCATAGAATGGTAGGACCACAAAATGCAATCATTACCATGTTAACACTATACCTCTGGTAATGAATACTCTTTGTCGAGTACAAACCTGGCTTGTTAACTCTGCATAGAGTAACAAACTCTCAAATTTGCCAAGTTAACACTATACCTCTGGCACCTCAAATTCCACTTGTCAATTCTCATCAATAGAATGACAGGTCCTCAAATTGCTCCTATCGCAAGCAAATTCTTGTCAAGTTAATATCGCACCTCTGACAAAACTACTGTTTAAGTTAACATTACACCTCTAAGCAGTACATCGAGTGCCTGTCAAGTTAATATCACACCTCTGATAGTCACCTTTCTTCAGACTTCCATATCGAAGCTGAAATGGACGATGCCAAGTTAACACTACACTTCCAGCATCCGAGTCATTGCTAAGTTCAACAATACACCTATGGCTATGACCTTTCCTCGACTTCCTTGTCCAAGCCGAGATGAACGATGCCAAGTTAACACTACACTTCTAGCATCCGAGTCATTGCTAAGTTCAACAATACACCTATGGCTATGACCTTTCCTCGACTTCCTTGTCCAAGCCGAGATGAACGATGCCAAGTTAACACTACACTTCTAGCATCCGAGTCATTGCTAAGTTCAACAATACACCTATGGCTATGACCTTTCCTTGACTTCTTTAAGCCGAGACGACTAATGCCAAGTTCAACATTACACCTCTAGCATTTCTATCACTGTTAAGTTAAACATCACACCTATGACAGTGACACCCTCAGTTTTCCCAAATAAAACTGAGATGCTGATGAGTTAGGCTAATATCACACCTCTAACTCACGTCCTTGTCAAGTTATATTACACTTCTGACAAGACTACTTCTAAACCGTTAAGTTAATATCACACCTCTAACGGTAAAAATCCTACTAGATTCCCCACGAGTCTAGTTTTCATTTGATATTCTCCCCAACCGAGTATCAAATTCATTTTGGAGGCAGTGTTGGTTAACATTACACCAATAAACAATGCTTCCATCAAAATCCCCAGCTGATCTTAAATCAAGTTAATCCAAATCCTTGATAAAAGTTCACCTTCTCTGGGGGTACGCACTCCACCTGTCACTTTCTTTTATAAAGTGGCGGGTCCACCAAAATCATTCTTTTGCTTCTAAAACAAAACGTTCAAGACAACAGAAAGAGGCAAAAAGAAAAGTGTCACTTTTATTCATATCCAAACACATGAAAGTGATACAAAACGCTCTCTTATACAATAAGATTGAGTGTTACAATTAAGGAGTACAAAGAAGTCCCTCTCTCTCTCTGAGGCCGTACTCACTCCTTGAAACTGCATCTGATCCCAGGTGCACAATTGGAACCGGTTGCACTTTGATGCATGACGCCAACTTCGAAAGCGCCCTAGCTGACCAAGCCAAGAGCAATGGTGTTCTTGAGGTCCGGTGGCAACAGAGGGTCCTGCATCCCTTCGTTCAGACGCGTCTCTTTCCCTAGCAGATCATCCAACAAACATGGAGTCACTCTTGGGGTGAGAGCAGAAGTTTAGGAGTCATCACAAAGGATGCCACCCTCCACTCGGTCCAGCGGCAGCAGAGAGTCCTGCATTCATCACCATCCCTTTCCCCAGCAGGCCATCCAACGGAATGTCCTCGATGTCACTTCTGGAGTTGGGAGAGGAAGAGGATCTTCTCCGCCACCGTAACCGCCGGACCACCCTCGCCGATACTCGGCCTATCCATCTCTTGCACCAGATCTGAAGAGACCTTGGCGAGGGTTGGGTCCTCGTCAGAGATATAATTTAATCTCTCACAAATGACGAGGACCATAATTTAATCTCTCACAAACGAACGTGGAGCAAGTTCGCCAGTCGGTATATTCTTTCTGGGGCCCAGCAAACCTGAAAAAGGACAAGCAAGCCTACCTGCAAAGAATAAGCAAGAGAGTCAGAAAATCTGGAACTCAGTACATTTTTATAAATGAAACTGAGTAACAGAACGCGGCAGCCATTCAAAACTTCGGACGCGGGAATGACCCGCACAGGCAAACAGACGCAAGTCAAACTGCACCACGCATAAGATTCAAACGCGGCCTCAGTTTGTACCCGCGCCTAATGCACCAGACGCAAAGAATTTCAGAACGCCAAAAATTGCCATCTCTCTGTTGGGTGAACAGGAGTTGCAAGATTCAGGTCTGAAACGCGCCAAGGCAGTAAAACGCAATGGGCAAAGCCAGCGTCAAGCGCCTGCATTCAAAGAAGTCACTGGCACAAATTCCAGAGGAGGAATGCACCGGACTTCATTCAGATCATCATGCCGAAGTTCAGGCTATACACATCATCGGGGGACATACCAGCAGAGACCTCTGGCCAGAGTTGGCCTCTCTGCACCCAAACGCAGGCGTCCAAGATGATCTGAGAGGGGGTTCTTCTTGAAGAGACCAAACCGAAGCGTGAGAGCTCTGGGTCATCTTCATCCTCGGAATTACCTTCGTCCATGCAGACGGAGTCCCTATCAAGAAACTCTTTTCTGAAGAAGGTGGGACTTCTCAGAGCAATCCACCAAAGAGAAATAATCCAAGCTTGGATTATAGAAGGGGAGCGCACCCTATTTATAGGCAGGCCCTAATAACTGCCATTAATGGGGCGTTAATTGGAACCGTCACGCACGATTGTCAAAGCCCAGTGGAGGATTGACGCGTGGAACGACGCTTTGGGAACCATCACGCACGATTGTCAAAGCCCAGTGGAGGATTGACGCGTGGAACGCCGCTTTGGAAACCGTCGCAAGCACCGATTTTCAACCGCCCGCGTCGGTTTTTGCCTTTAAGGGCAGTAACTCCTGAGTCCAATGAGGAGTTGACGCGTGGATACCTGCTTTGGGAATCAACGGATGACTCGGAATCCCAATCGACAGAGGAGACCTGACGAGCAAAGATCTCCTAAAATCTTGGGTCAGATCACATTAGACGCAGGTGGGAAAGCCGCGTCCCTTCAGCAGACAAGGCTGCATCTCTTGCGTCTGCCCGATCCGCGCAAGACAGATTTTGCGTTATTCAGAGCTGCGTCTCACCTTGTGATTGACGCTGCGTCTCAGGGACTGACAGCCGCGTCTTACTTTACGGATCAATGCCGCGTCTCATCTTTGATTGACGCCGCATCTCATCAAGAAGACCGCGTTCCGATTTGTGATTGACGCCGCGTCTCATCAAAAGGACTTAGTAGAATCTAAGTTCTTATGAAATGATGACCGCGTCTCACTTTATGATTGACGCTGCGTCTCAGTAAAAGGACTTAGTGAAATCTAAGTTCCGGTAGACTGATGACCGCGTCTCACCCTGTGGGATTAATGCGCGTCTCGCCAAGACCGCGTCTCATTAAAAGAACTTAGCCCTACCTAAGTTCAGTAATCACAACTAGTGATCAAGAGTTGGACTCATCCACAACAGGACAAAGAAATTGGGACAAAAGCTTTAAAGAAAACTTCTATTATATCAAAAAATGATAGAAGTAGATACAAACACTCTTAATAAATAGAGTGTCCCTTCTCTTTAAAAAAAAAAAAAGAAGAAAAGAAGGCTAAATGTCCTGGCTCGCCAAGGAACGGATTTGTTCCCTAAGGCGGTGAATCTCATGCTGGCGCGTCCTCTCAGCCTCCATGATAGCCCGGTCCCGCAGCTCCGCCTCAGATAAGAAACTTCTGGCAGCCAGCTGCATCCGCAGAGATTCCACCCTGGAAGATTGTAGGGATAGACTCTCTTCAGCACGCGCCGTAGCAGCCCGTTGCTCCTCAAGCTCCTTTTTGAGGGAAACAAGTTTCTCCTCATTTAGCGCAAGAACAGCTTCCGCCTTGGCGATAATGTCCTGAGTTCTGAGAATGACCTGCTCCGTGCTCTGCACACTGAGCTCAGATTCCCTCGAATCTCCGGCTAATTTTTGAAATTCAGCCTTGGAATATTCAAGGTCACGGACCTCGGCAGTGATCTGCGCCTCCGCCTCCTGTCGCTCCCGTTCCTGAGCAGCTAGAAGCCTAGTCAGGATGACCTGGGCCTCACCGGAAGAACCAGCATCTTCCAAAGATTCCAGCTCCCGCAGGTTATCTCCAAGTTGCTCTACCACCTGCAAGCATGCCCTGGCAAGTGAAGGGCCTCCCGCCAATTCGACGCTCACGGCCATATTTTCAAGAAGCCTCTGGGCGAACTGGAAGGTGCTGTGTCCACGGAAGATGAGATCAATACATGATCCCATCGAGGTGAAGAATTGTTGCACCATCTGACGTGCCAGCTCCCCCATGTCTTCACCACCTAAGAAGCTTCCCGACCCTTTTTCTGTCACGGGATAAGGGATATAGGGCGGGTCTTCTCGCACAAGAGCCGTGCCGGCCGTCGATGTGGCAAGAGCAAGACTACCCACTGGCGCTTCCTGGAGCGCCGCCTCTGCAGGAGCTTCCACGACCAAGGAAGGAGCTGTAAGCACAACCTCTTCAGAAACTTCCACCGAGGATTGAGCTGTGTGGCCTTCTGGAAGGGTGCCGATCGTCAGACTCCCCACCTGAGCCCCCTCAGTCAGAACTGCCTTACTAGGTTCGAGGTCCAGAGGCGTCGAGTCCTGTAGAATGGGAGTCTCCCCAGCTTCAGCAGTAGCCTTCTCCACCGGCGGAGTGAGAGCCTCCTCAGCCTCAATGGTTGTTTCCCCTCCTGGCAAAGGGGAAGGCTCCCCAACTTCAACAGCTGCCCCCACTGAGGTTGTCTCGGCAACCGAAGCCTCAACTCCCTCGGGCTGAGCCCCGGTACCTCCAGCTGACCCTGCAGTACAAAAGAAGAATGTTAGAACATCTTCTTCAACATGAAAAAAGAGAATTAAACAGAAGGAGAAAAGAATACCGTCAGTGGGAGCAATTGTCGCCAGTAACGATGGCGCCATCGAGGGCTCACCCTCATGTTGTTCCTCCTCCGAGACGTCAAAGAATCCGCCCTGATCAGGAAGAGCGGGTTCATCGCCATAGTCGACTTTATCTTCAAAGTCACTTTCTCCCGATGACGAAGAAGACGATAGCGCCACACGAGGAAGCTCCGCAACAGGAGCCTTACCCCCAATCACCCCAGTGGTAGGACTAGGGTCAACTGCCCGAGGATTGGAAATAAAGACGCTAGGAGACCCCGGCTGCTGTACCTCGTCTCTCCCTTCATGAGCAGGAGGAAATTCGGGCTGAGTTGAGATTCCTGGAATCTCGACATCCTCTTCGCCCATTATGTCAATCTCCGGTGACTCAGCATCACCAGCAATAAGGGGGCGCTCAACAAGCTCCCCTTCCTCCACGGTCTCGCTGCGTGACCTAGGAGCACGGACCAAGCTTGGAAAATCTTCATCTTCCAGCGGTTCCTCAACTCTAACAGGGACACCTTCAGGAAGAACCTCAACTCCAGCAGAGATAGCTCTGGATTGAGAGACTTCAGCCGTTAAGTCCCTCCGAGCCTTCTTTGGGGCAGGCTCAACTACAGAAGCAGAGCGTCGACGACGCTTCCTCGCCAATTGCTTCGACCTCCTTGCCGGTCGCGGCTCCACTCTCATTGCTGGTGGCTCCGCCCTCGTCGCTTGCGGCTTTGCCCTTGCCGGTCGCGGTGCCGCCCTCACTACTGGGGGCTCCCTCCTCGATCGTTTCTCGACCTCCCTCTGAGCTTTCAGGTACTGGTCGAGGAGTTTTAGTACGTTTACTGGATTCAGACCTCTCCTCGAGACTGGCATTGATACTCTCAAGACATGAAGACTCCGGAATAAGATCTGGCGTCTGGCCGGCTTGGGAGTACCAAATACAGAAGCTGAAGCTCATACGGCACTTAGGCGCCTCGTCGGGTAGATGGAACGTTGCTCCCGTCCCTCCAGCCACACTGTAATACCAAGCCCGAGCGCCTTCGAACAGATTCCCGTCAAAGGCAAGTTGAGCATTGGGATTCCCGACGTAAAGCTGATCATAGCCAAATTGTCGGGCAAAACGACTTGGCATATACGGCTCGATAGTGCAGGAAGTTCCTTGGCGAAACAGCACATATCCTGGTCGTATATTGATCAACCACCAGAAGGCTCCAGCAGGCAATTGCGAGAAGTCATCCCGCCCAGCGACATCCGTGAACAGCTCCCCGGGGGCTGCACCTTGAACCTCCGGAAAGCAGCGGTTGAGCTGGTAATTGGCGGCACAGAAAGACGCTTCCTAATGTAATACAGGTAGGTGTCATGCCACTTTGAACGTTCCAGCCGCTGCACAAATGGGATATGATCCGCGCTCCCACGCGCTGCCGTCATTAGAGATGGGCAATGCATCACGTACCAAGCCATGAGGTACGTGTAAGGCAGCTCAATTCGCGGGTTGGGGTGCCTCACCGTCGGGTTCCCCTCTGAGTTGGTATACGGCTCCCCCACGAGAATTAGCAGTCTTTGGGGGTCCGCAGAAGCTCTTGGTCAACACCCGTAGCCCGCTTTGAATACCAGCCGCCACGGCGGGAAGAAGGGCTATGGGGTGGCCATGAGCCAAGAGTACCGCCGGGTACACCACATCTGCCACAATAACTTCATGTGGTAGCGTGGGCACCACACACCTCTTCAGCCACAACATCAGGAAGCCCGCCAACAGCGCCTGATCAGAAATAGGGGTCTGGGCTTGATGGTGAAAGCTCTCAAAGACCAAGTCAGGGTCGAAGCCGTCCTCGTTCGACTCCGTGGTGTAAAACTTGTCAGAAGCTGCGTCGATCCTGTCTTCAACTTCCCCACCAGAACTAGGAGCTAGTCGGATTACTGGGAGATCTTTATTGCTGACATTATTAAACAGATAATCAGCCCAGGATAGTTGCTTGACGCCTCCTGACCTCCAGGCAGTTGTCTGACCGCAGATGTAGAAATGGCACATTACCTCCCAGTAGGTCTCATACACTTGAGGAGATTCTTTTTCCAAAAGGCGCAGCTCCCTGGTGGTTGGGACAAATTCCTCGTAAGGAATATCCCCTGACGACAACCCCGAGACCTCATGCAACTCATGCAGTGCAAGGCCCATTTCTCCAACCGGGGTAAAGAATGTCCCCGTCTGAGGGTTGTAGCGCTCCAAGATCCCGAAGAAGTTGTGAGAGCTCATTGGGATGCCCCATTGTACGGCCCTGACTGCTGAGTATAATCCCACGTGCTCAAGCAGATCTCCAAGATCGGAGAGGGCGAAACCCACCATCCTACCCCACCAGTAATTCTCTGGAGAATGGACCCATCCATACGCACGGAAGTCGACAGGATAGTCACCCCCTGCTTCTATGAAGGAATTGAGGAAGGTGGTAGCAAGCTCCGGGATCTCTCCAATTGGGATTTCAGGCTTGGACGACGCAGGGAACAGTCCGACAACTGACCCGCCATGACTATCATGGCGGTCTACCTTTTGGAGGCCAAAGTCACCAAGGGCGATCTCAGGGATATACTGGGAAATGTCCCATTCCATCTTTCGGGGAACAGACATGTGTTGAAAGTAGGACATCGGGAACATCCTCTCCATGTCTGGAAGAAAGAATCTTCCGCCCTTTATCTCACGGAGCCATTTATAGGTCCCCTCAGACACACGACGGCCATCATCATAGATATGATCCCCAAAGAAGAAGGCAGGCTTCTCCAACCTGACACCGTCATCCGTTTTGAGCGCGGCATCGGTCATAAGTGCCCGGAAGGTTCTCCTGTTAACATTAGAGAGCCTGCGATCCAGCAACTGGTCAGCAGTCACGGGGACACTCATTCTTTGCACAAAGGTCAAGCCCCGGTCGGCACCACCCACGCGGCCAAAATGGTGCATCTTGGCGAGTGAACCTGAAACATGCGGCACTGCAAAAGAAAAAGACACTTGGTCAGATACTTTGCCAAAAATAAGGGAAGACGCCAAGTGTTCATAATTCAAAACGCAGAAGAGATACTGGACGCAGGAATTTTTCGAATCCGCGTCCAGACCTGCAAAGCTGCTTATGAAAATTCAAAGTACTTGGACTCAAACGCCTGATTCTACAAAATCGGCGGTTGAAGACACAGAACGCAAGGATCAAATCCGCGTTCTGCAAACCAAGACTTGTGAAATTTCAAAGTGCTTGGACCCGGACGCCAGCGCCTGATGGCACAAAACGCGGCACAGAACGCATGGATCAAATCCGCGTTCTACAAATCGCGTCCAGAGACCTTCACAATTAGAAATATTCTAAGTGAAGGACCCAGAGTGCAGAGTTCACCAGCGTCGGATCATCAGGCCCGCGCCCCGGTTATCATCTCAAGGACAGCGTCCGAGAATCAAACACGATCTTGTGTTAAAGGTCCTTAGGGTTCTATGAACATGTTTTAATGGCGGACCCACACCGAAGGTACATTTTTACCTCGGAAAACACCCTCCTGCGCAGAGGAAGCATCCCTCTCAGCCTCGGCGACGGTCGCCCTTGAGGTCGATGCAGTCGGTTTTGTCTTGGGAGCCATTGAAGATCAAGAAATCCGAGCGAGGAGATGAATAGTTGGAGAGAGAAGGAAGTTCTTTTTTTCAGAGAATGCGTTCGTTCGGAGAAGAAGATACATCTCTCTAACTGTTGCCTTTTATAGGCACAGAGATTCGCGAAGATACGCAGCGTTTGGCCCAATAAAACGCTGCAGCGAATCGCTGCCTGACGCGTGGAGCCAAATCATTGTTTGAACAGGGAAGATCATGCGTCGCGACCCCGCCACAAGTCAGAAGTTGACACGTGGAGCAGTTCATTTAATGAACCGGTGATCCGCGCGCCAAAAGGCGAAATCTCGCCGTTTCCCCAGGCCAGCTGGCGGCGTAATCATGACATGGCACAGGTGCGCGTCCCAAAGTACGCGGCTCTTCGGTGGACATGCCCCGTCGGCATCATCATAAATGCACCTAGAAAATCGCGTCTGCATTTCAAGAGATGCGTCTCTCCAAAGTCCGCGTCCCCTCAAACAGGCCAAACATCGCGTCTCACTAAGAAGTCGCGTCTTTAAAGCAGTCTCTGCTTTTTCAAAAAGGAACCTGCGTCCAGTCTCCTGCTTCTACAAGTCAGTTCAACAGTACACTGACGCAAACAGACAACCAACCACTCCCGGCCAAAAGCACACCCGTGACAGACTAAAAGCAATCGGGAGGTCTAGACTGTGTATCTAGACACTCAACACGTCCAACTCTGACGGCTTCAAAGAGTTCAACAGTACACTCACGAAGACCAATTCCAGATAAGATCAAACCCGAAGCATCAACAGTCCAGTCATAAAACGCGAACACGGCTAAGATCCAAGTATTCCGAAATCCGTCCCATTCAACTGCGGAATATCAGAAACTTTGGAGGGGGTTCTGTAGGCTGTCTAAAAATGACTAACAAACCAGCCATTAAGGAAGCAGAGTCTCAAGCTCTAGATGCGAGAAAGCCATGCTCGCGTCTCAGCATTAAGACGCGTTGGCTCTACACCCGCGTCACAACGTTCAGACGCGTCGGCCCGAAGCCCGCGTCTCAGCATCAAGACGCGTCGGCCCGAAGCCCGCGTCTCAGCATCAAGGCGCATCGGCCCGACGCCCGCGCCTCAGCATCCAGACGTGAAGGCCCGAAGCCCGCGTCTCAAGGCGCGTTTGGCTCGACGCCCGCGTCTCAAACTTCAAGGCGCGTTTGGCCCAACGCCCGCGTCTCAGTTGCAACTGCCCTGATTGCGGGGCCAGTCACCGCGCATGTAGCGGGTAGTGGCCCCTCATTCGGGAGCGTTTTCAGGAGGCACCTTCACCCCCTGAGACCCCTATAAATAGCCTTGTTTGCTATGAAGGGGGACGGACACACAGAGAGGCTTTTTGAGAGATCGAAGCTTGGCAGAAGATCGGAGTTTTTGGAGAAGGGAGAGAACTTTGAGAAGATCGAATCCAGGCAGGGGATCATCAAGAGAGAAGCACGACTCTTCAGCGAGCTTACTGAGTACTAGCCGCTCTTCGCCTACCTCCTCTTTGAGAGTTTTGGTAGACGGAGCTGAGTTACTCTTTCTACCGACCGAAGAGAAGACCCCCGACGGTCTAGGACGGTCATCTGGTCAACGGAGAACAAGATTCACTCTCCATCGCCACACGAAGAACCCAGCTTTAAACAAAGGGAAGATTCAGACATCCTCCCTCCCTTGTAACTGGAAAGAGGGAAGAGTAGTTCTTTTGGTTGTAATCGTTTCGCTTGAATCAAGGAAATCTTTTACAGCTAAAACCACTTTCTCCGACCACCAAATTTTCCGGCCCCCTACAGTCACTTTTGGAGAGACTTCAGGGTTGAAGTCCATCGTCTCTCAGCAGGTGGAGAGGACGAAGACCAAGGAAGGATCGCAGCGGGTGGAGGTTGATGCTACTCCATCATCTCCAGTTGGTTCGGCATTAGAGGAGACTTCACCGGATGTGACACCGGGTGAAGATCATGAAGCCAAGGTTGATGCTGAACAGGTTGAAGACATTGCAGAGGATGTTGAGTTATTTGCAGCTATTGGAACAAAGGTGAAACCACGCTTGTGGGGAAAGAAGCATGAATCTCAAGTTTGTGATCGTGACAAGCTGAAGTTGAAGGCCGTTGTCCTCCATGATGGTCGGGAAGAGGTCATATGACTCGGTCAGACTAGTTTACTGCTGCAAATAGAGGTGCAAGTGCTTGAGCTTGATGAAGCTCATCTTAATGAACTACGGTTGGCTTGATCCTTTTGGGCAAATGTACGTAGGCAGCCGTAAAGGCGCAGTCATTTGGTGATGCAACTCTTATAAAGCTATTTGGGTTCTCGAGAAGCTGTTATGGATCTTCACGTAGAGGTGAAGAGTTGTGGCTGATGGAACTTCACGTAGAGGTGGAGGGGCTTCACGTAGAGGTGAAGTGTTATGGCTAGTTAGACTTCACGTAGAGGTGAGGTGTTGTGGTCTCGATGAACAGGTTAATCTTCTGGAGAGAAGATGTTGTGCTTACATAAGAAGTGGTGTGCATCCAGTTGAAGCCGATGATGTTTGGTGTGCTCTACACAGACTTGGTTAGACCGTCAGTGGAAGACAGGAAGACTAGATAAAGCTGGTCAGTTGGAGAGTCAGTATTGGCTCGTGTGGAAGTCTTCGTGAGGTCGTGAAGTTGCAGAGTAGAAGCCATGTTGGTGATCGGCATGTATGAAAATTCTCCTAAGGTGAAGTGCAGGGAAGACATGTGCGATGTTTTTCAGTGGACAGCTGAGCTATAGATTCCAAGCCGAGATCGTGTGTCGATTTCGCCGAGATCGTGTGTCGATTTCGTCCAGTGCGCGCAAGCCGAGATCGTGTGTCGATTTCGCCGAGATCGTGTGTCGATTTCGCTAGGTGATAGACTGGGGTTCGTTGGAGATCAGCTCAGATTTTAGGAAAAAAATCTTCGCCGAGGTGGAGAATTGTTGGAAAGAGAGAATATTGCCAAGGAAGTTGACATGGATAGCCGAGAGGCCATCGAGGTGATCGCCAAGGAAGTCGACGACGAAAGGCGAAGGAAACAACTGCAGCAGAAAATAGCAGCAGCAGAACAGGCTCTACGGTCGACCGGCGCGGTCGACCGCCCGCACAAGCAGGTAATCGGTCGACCGGCCCGGTCGACCGATGTGCACAACGTGCATATGGAAAGATCTCGGTCGACCGCCCGGTCGACCGACTGAAGTGACCCAACTCTCTGTTGGGCACCCGGTCGACCGGTGAAAGGGTCGGCCGACCGCCCGGTCGACCGATAGTTGGGTGCGGGTATATTTCTGCTGATTCGGAAATCTATGTATTTAAGGGTTGTTGTTGGTTTCTAGGGTTTGTATCCTTGAGAAGGAAGAGTAGCAGCTCTCTTGCATTCAAAGAGGCTGCTAGCCATTGTAATCTTCTTCCAAAGCAATTAAATCTCTCTCTGATTGCCCCGAGGACGTAGGCGTTGAGGCCGAACCTCGTTAAATTGTTTGTTTGCGTGTGCTTTCTTCTGGTGGTTGTTTTTGTGCTGTTTGGGATTGTTCTCTGTGTTTGGGAGATTAAGGGAGGGATCCTCTATCAAGGTTGTTGTCGTTGCCGTGCGGGCACAACACATGGTCGATTCAAGAGCAGCAAGTTTCTCTTCAATAGCGCCTACTCTCGCGAAGAAGCTGGACTTCTCGTAGTCGTCTCCGACCATCCTCGAAAAGTTTGTCGAAACTCTGATACCACTTGACGCGGACGGGGAAGCAAGAAGACGAGCGACGCGGCTAGATATCGTACTAGCGCTGACGAACCCTAAAGAAACCTTCATGTAGTGATAATCTCTTGAATCTACAAGCAAGCGACTAGAATCCATGAGCCAAGAGAGAACAAACTGAATCCACGAGTAATTTGGAGCAAAAACTCAATTGTATTAATGAAAGTTGGCTGATAAAAAAAATCTAAGATACAATGGTTTTATATAGGTAAATAAAAGAAGAACATTGCTCTAACAAGGAAACTAAAATAAGGAAACAAAATAAAACAAATTATAATTCAAATTGGACCCAGAAAATAACTCCTAAACAAACTAAGATATCATGATACACAATAGGCCTGTTAATGGGTGAAGAGTGCTGTCAACAAGACTATAATCCCTTGACTTTCTGTAAAAGCCTGTCAACAGTTGAAGGATACTGTCGACAGGACTGTAAACCTCTGAGTTTCTGTAAAAGCTTGTCAACATATGAATGAGTTGTCGACAGGTAACTAAATTCAACCGTTCTCATCTTGATTTCCTACATTAAAAATACTCAAAGTACCTCCATCCTTCCTCCTTCCAGCCACCCTCTCCCCTCCATTGCCCGTTATCCATCGCCCCTCGTCCCCCTCCGTCGCCCCCAACCTCCCCGCCGACCCCCCGACCTTCCTCGCCTCGCCTCCCCTCCCCCTAGCCCCTTCCCCGATCTACTGTTCAGTCGGAAGTCTGGCCGAACAGATCGATATCTGTTACAGCGACTTCTGACTGAACAGATTATATTTGTTCGGCTGGAAGTCCGTCCAACAGTAGATCAGGGGGAACACGGGCGGGGAGGGGAAGGTCAGCGGGAAGGGGATGGAGGGGGCAGAGGAGACGGACGAGGGCGAGGAGGCGAGCGAGGATGAGAGGGGACGGGGGGGAGGGGGTGGGGACGAGAACGAGGCAGTGGGGGGTCGACGGGGAGGGAGGGGAAGTCGGCGGGGAGGACGGTGCGCGTACTTGGCCGTGGAAGAAGACGGAGAAGGATGAGAACAGAGGGGCATTTTGAAATTTTTCACGACAGTAAATATGTCAAACTAAATAATGGATGAACATTACTTTTTCGGGCGTGCCTTAATCAATTTTATGGGTACCTTTATCCACACTCCTTTGTCTGGCATGTACTTTTGCACAATGACCAAAATACCTCTTAGATTATAAGCAGTTTGTATCATAATTTGCACAAATTATACTTGGTCAATTTATCATGTAAGTATGTACATAGATTGTTGTTAAAATTTGTATTTAGAAAGTAGGTATGAATAAAAATAGCTTGATTGCCCATAAAATATCTAAAATCCCCCCAATTTTGAAGGTATTACCCTCAAACTGGATAGTTTGCCTTCTGCCATTTCTATTTTAGATGTAAACATATCTGTTCCATAATTGAATTTTAAATCAACTAATAGACAGATGCCAAAAGCTTGAAGAATTAGACAGGTGCTCAAAAAAATTGGATTCTCTGCTTAAATTTCTCTTCCTCTTTTATTTTTCTCACAAAACATTTTACCAAGCTTCTATTGTGATCTGAAATGTATTGGAAATACCTTGTTAAGATTCATATCTAGTATTGTAAATGGTACCCGAAAACCTGATAACCCGATCCGATTTTTATAAACGGGTCGGGTTCGGATCTAAAAATTAGACTTGAAATCCTTATCGGGTCGGCTTTAGGTATGACTATTTCAAACCCGAAGCCCGATAACAAACCCGAAAAGAGAGTAAATGTTATAAAATGGTATTTATGATCATACAGTTCACTATATTTAAATTAATAAAATTATAAAAATGAGAACTTGATCATATTATTATAAAATCAAAGTATATAAATTTTCATTTTGCATCTAATAAAATTGAAATACGCTCTAAAAAAAATAACTCTCATTGAAACTTTAATACACTTATTTAAAATCCGAATCCGACTCGAAACCGATAAGAAAGAAGGGATTCCGACCCGAACCCAAGTTCGAACCCGAATTCCTTATCGGGTTCGAGTTCGGATATGGCACGGATCCGACCCGAACGCGACCCGTTTACACCCCTATTCATACCTAACTATAACAAAGCTATATTCCAATCATGCAAATATATTACATATGAGTGTATGACACCTAATTTCAAGAACTTTTGACAAATATACTTTAAAGTTTAGTGGTAAAGCTTCTCTGCAATAAATAAGAGATTTGAAATTCAGATCCTACTTGCAGAAAAAGCATTTGAAAATTCATATTTAGTTGCAAATCTAGATGGAAGTTTGAGGCCCACATAGATTATAGGCTCATGAAAATAATAAATTCATCTTATTGAATACAGTGGTTTAATGCAATTCTCATAATAATTTCCATTTGTTGGAAATGATTTTTCCTGGAAGGAAATAATTGATGAACCTTAATTAACAAGTTTAAGGCTGTTGACCCCACCACATTCATTCATTCATTCTGTCCAGAGTAAATGACAACAAACGTTTACTTGATTTGTGTGAAATTCATGCAACATTAAAATACTCATATAAAAGGAACCTATTAAAACTTGTCACGGTTGCTATATTTGTTGTCATTACCAATAGCAATACATTCTTTAACTTCCAGTTAAAACCTTTCTAATATTTTGTTTGTAACTTTCACCTTCGCCTAAATTGACCGCATTTTCTAAAGTTGTTGGCAACTAGCTGTCGGTTTCAAGTTGAATAAAATTATTACAAGGGAAATTTATTTCTACCCACTTAAGACCTTTTTGTCAGAAACCCCCTGGTGTACGTGTGTCAGCGGGTCGGGTTCAGACGTGGACGTTAGTCACAGACTCGCACCCGATTTATCATTACAGGTATCAGCCCGACCCAATTACCCGCGGGTCCAGAACAAGTATTATTATACATGCCCCGTTTAGTGACAGGCCAAACCCGACTACCCCACCCAACCCGATTAGATTCTAACATGTTCATTTCAAATTTCTTTTCAGATTGGCGGCGGCGGCGGCGGCGGTGACAGAGTCTCGAGGAGGCCAACGACCCTGCAGATGGTGGCCCCTAGTCGGCAAACCACTCGTCGTGGACCCTGCTTACATTCCACTTGTAGTGGCAGAGGATAAGGAACGAATCGAGGCATGAAACAAAGAGGGTGAGCGATAGCTCGCTCGTGTCTTCATCTTGGAGTTGCCGGATCTCTGATTCGCTTAAGATTGTGAAATTCTGTCACTTTCGAGGAGGCGGGTTGTCATCGTCAGGGTCTTCATTCATCAATCGGTCGTCGTCCTCGTCGTTGTAAGAGGAGAGGAGGAGGAGCTTGACGGCGAGGGAGGAGGAGAAGGAGGACGGGAGGAGTGTTGCGCACGCCCTTGGCAACAACCTCTCTAAGGAATCCGCCAAACAGGAGACAGTGTAGCCGGAGATGTACCCAACACGATAAGAACAGAGAAACAATAAAGAAAAGCAATCAATACAGTATTTAACAAGGTTCGACAATTTGCCTACATCCTCGGGTAAGGGACAGAGAAACTTTATTGATTCAACAATCAATACAAAGCAATATAGGAGGAATTTCCAGGGGATTTTCAGGGATACAATACATGAGGGCTCCAGCCTTTATTTATAGCCACAGAGTCCCAGAGATTTAGGAAATCCCAATTGGATTTGATCCCAACTCAAAAAAGGAATCCAAATCCTAAAAGGAGAAGTAATTCACCTGTTAGGAAATTCCGATTGGATCCAACTCCTTTTCAGAAATGAAGTACGAATCCAAGTTGGATTCCACCACCTTCATCAAGCTTTCATCTCCTCTCTCTCCCTACAATTCCCCACCTTGGTGAAGATTTCTCAAATCTGAGCCGAACTCCAACGAACACCAATATATCACCTGGCGAAATCGACACACGATCTCGGCTTGAGCGCTCCGAATGAAATCGACACACGATCTCGGCGAAATCAACACACGATCTCGACTTGGCCAACAGACGAAACATGTTTCTTTAAACAAATCACCAGTACACGTATAATTGATTTTCACTGATCTCAATAGATCCAAACTGAGTTTATCGTTGCCATCTGCAACACTCACCAAACTCCAATATCAATTTGTTGGCATTCAACTTCAGCTTAGCTATCCAACCGGAATGCACCATACATGTGTTCCCATGACTTCACCTTAGGAGAAATACCATACGAGCCGATCAACGAACGTGCCTCTCACTCAGCAACTTCATGACCTCACGAAGAACTCATCATGAGCCAACACTGACTCTCCAACTGACTGCTTTCTCCAGTCTTCATGTCTTCAGCTGACGGTCCAACCAAGTCTGAGTAGAGCACACCGAACACCATCATCGGTTTCAACAAACTGGATTCACAACCCCTTATGCAAGCTTAACCATCTTCTCAGCAGAAGATCAACTGTTCATCGAGATCACAACACTTCACCTCTACGTAAAGTCTAACTATTCACTTCTAAGTGAAGTTCCAATCAGCTTCTGGAGAACCCAATAGCTTCAAACGAGTTGTATCACTAAATGTGGCTGCGCCTTTACGGCTGCCTATGTACCTTGCCCAAAAGATCAAGCCAATCGTAGTTCATTTGAAATGAGCTCCATAAAGCTCAAGCACCTGTGACTGAATTTTCAGCAGCGAACCTGTTCTCCATTGATTTGCGAAAGGGAAAAACTTACAAAAAAGTATCGAGGTGCTAAATTATAAGTAACTGAAAAGAAAAATTACAAGTAGATCTCCTCTGAGATTTCTGGGGAAGTGTGCCGGTAGGAATCTGATCAGCGCGCGATCACTTTATCCCTTTGACGATGCGATCGGTCAGATGATCAAACTGCCTCCGCTTGGGAATTCCTTCTCGCCTGGTTCCGAGATTTCTTGAGAGGGAGGAAAATCTTAGGGTACTAGCACCATGAATTTATCCTTGTAGGATTAGAGAAGTAATTCTCTGAATTTTTGGAAGCAAGAGTAATTTCCTCTCTATCCTTGCCCGTTTCTCCTCTCTCTTCGTGCCTTTTTTTCCTTGTGAGCCTCGGGTAGGCTATTTATAGGGAAATAGGGGTATAATCGCCCTGAAAATCTAAAAACAGATTGAGTCAATATGTTTTGTATCTGAAAAGTAGCCTTGTCGCGAGGCTAGAAACAGCTTCTGCGAAGCTAGGGATAGCATATAGCTCTAATCCCTTGATTCGCTCCGCTAAATGAGGGATACTCCCTTGATCTTCTTACCTGATTGAGAGAGTCAAAAGATCATGGCAGGCAACTGCCAAATTTGATTTCAATCAACATGATCTCATCTGGAGATTTGATTTCATCTAGAGATTTGCTTAGTCAAAATGACTATAAAGGACTCATAGCAGAGTCGTTGCGTTAAGCTCATAGCGGAGCAGGGAGAAACTTGCAGCGGAGCTGGAAGAAAGCTCTTCAGCGGAGCCAGTCAACCTTTTGCACGGCTGCGTGGAGCTTCGAGCGAAGCTAACTTTCTGCGAAATTAACTTAGCATTTCCAAGCGAAGCTATAAGTTAGCTCGCAGCAAGGCTATGAAGAAGCTTCCTGCGATGCTAAGCAACTTTTGGCTTTGAGATCTATCTCATAGGCTTGTGTGAGACTAAGTGTTGAGCTAACTTAGTGTCTCTGGACCTGCTTGGGCCTTGTCACGTGCTTTTAAGGACGATCTTGACTTACTGTCTGCTTCACTGGATCAGTAGAGTCCAAGTTGCTGATTTGTCCCTTTGAGATGGGTGAAGAACTGGTCGTCGGCTTATCTGCCACTTGTTTTTATAAATGTCAACAAGTTTAGACATTGTTCAGGCCAGTTAGGAATCTTGTCTTTTTTAGAGTGTCAACAAGACCCCCTTCAAAGTTTTCGAGAATCTGAAATGGAATGGTTTAGATTTTGAAATACTTTGAACTGCTTTGATGGTGTGTGGGTATGAACATCGCCTTTGAGGTTGAGTTTAACTTCGCCTTTAGCCCCACTTTCAAGCTGGAATAGGTTCACTGAGGAATTGTATCCGCTTCTGTGTAGCTTCGCCCTTTTGGGTAGCCTCGCGCTTATGAGTTGCTTCGCGCTTCACTTCAAATCGGTCTGGAATGACGTTCCTTTCCCGAGGCTAACTGCTTTCTGCGAGTTACGACAAGGGTTGCTCCCTTTTTCGAGGTTAGAATAACCTCTCTTGCATTAACGAGGAAGATTATTCCCTTTTTCGAAGTTCAAAGAACTTCGCGGGCATTCCCGAGGGAGACTATTCCCTTTCTCAAGGCCAAGCAATTGAATGCCTTAAATTCGCTCGCGCCTCCAAGCTTGAAGTAACGGCGGTGTGGTCAGGCCATGAGGCCTATAAATAGGACACTTGTAGTCCTTCTCAGAGAAACAAACTTTTCTCTTTCTGAAACGTTTGTTTATGACATCTCATCGTTGCCCAGGAAAGGAGATTCAGATTCTCTGAAATAGTGGGGACGCCCACTCTAGTCATTACCCGGTCAAGAGCTGGTGAGTCTCGGTTATCCAGAGACTTTACCAGTAAACTAGTGATTTTAGAGAGTTTATCTCCCTTAATTTTATTAGCTTTATCAGCTACTTCAGGGATTGACTTCCCTTGGTCTTTGCATTTGGCTGACTTTCAGAAAAGGGTTTCAGCCCTATTTTCAGCTTCTCGGCGAAGCTAGCATTTCGCTCTTTTCATGCAGGGTCGCTGCCTTGATCTGTCTGCCTGTTAAATCTGTCATATAGGCGAGGCCTTAGGACTTGGTCCTTTTAAGGTTGAGCTAGTTTTGTCATATAGGTGGGGTCAAGACTGCATCCCTCTGGGCCAGTCTGGCCTAACCATATAGGCGAGGTTAGGACTTGGTCCTTTTTTAGGCTTCTTCAGCCTAACTGCCTTGAGCGGGGTTAAAACTTGGCTTATGCTGAGCTAGTTTGTCATTACTGTTCAAGCGAGGCTTTCCTCTGCTTAGCTGAAATCCGTTTTCAAGGCACAACTGGATAGCTTCGCCCAAAGAATTTTGACTTAGCATTCCACCCTTTTTTTTGATTTGATGCTAACTTGTTTTCTGTTTGCATTGCAGCGAACTGTGCTCGCAAATCTTTCGTCTTGATGAAAGAGACCAGAAACTTGCCTCTTGATTTTCAAGTTGAAACTTTGATCATAAGCAGGCGGAACATACTGGAGCAGCTGATGCGCGTTCCAAGAAGAGGCTGGCAGTCGCTTATCCGAGATGATCCACTCTGGGAAGGGGCTGGTAGTCGCTTATCCGAGATGATCCACTTCGGGAAGACGGACGTCACTAGTAAGGTCTGGGATCCTTCCTTTGTCAATTTTATTTAAGAAAGATCCAGCTTTCTGGTGGTAACCAGTCTCTTGTCAATTTTGATTACGGAAGATCCAGCTTTCTGGTGGTAATCAGTCCCTTACCAATTTTCATTAAAGAAGATCTAGCTTCTCGATGGCGAAATCTGTCATTAAGCAAAGGATCACGGCCTTGTGCAGGAGGAAGACCTTTCGTGTCCAGTTGGTTTAGCTTATCACCTTGAAAGTAGATAGGAAAATTTGTATGCCTTTGGAGCAAAGATTCTATTGTATGATAGACAATCTTGATGTAATATCAATGTATCTTCCCTTTTGAATCAATAAAAATGTTTATTTTTTGCTTATCTACTTTGTTCCCCTCCTTTTCGATTCGAGAACACCTGGAATGGACTAGCTTAAGTAAGTCTTTTCCTTAAGAGGAAATGAAAGCTCTTAGCGGAGCTAAACTTTCAGCGAAGCTGGAGACAGATTTTTAACTGAGTCAGGATCAAGTTTCTGGTGAAGCTAGTATGGAATCTCTGCGAAGCTAGAGATGTGCTCTTAGCAGAGTTAAGGCACATTTCTCCTAAGGAAGTTACTCAAGCGTCGCGCGAGGTCAACGCTGGACTCACAGCAGAGTTAGCCCTTGGCGGGGCTGGCAGTCCGGCTTCTCGGGAAAGAGCTTAGGCGCCGTTTCAAGTTAATTTGAAATGACCGCCTGCGCTCCTTTTGAGGAGTCGAATTTAAGACATTTTATGTTTATAAAAAGCCGATTGGGCTAAAAGAGAGGAAATCACTTCTCTCTGAATTTCCAGAGAAACAAGTCTCTTTCTTCTCTTTCTCCTTCGTTAAGATTTTCAGAACTTTTCAGTTCTTCTATGGCTCCCAAAAGATGAGCAGGCAAAGAGGCAGCAACCTCTGCGACGGAGGGGCCTTCTCCTCCTCCAGTCATCGAACGTCCCCTCGCGGCGGATAGTCTCGACGAAGCAGGCAGGCATCTTGCCTTTATCTTCGCGGGATAGGTGAGCCTGTGGTGTAGCTACGCCTGAAGCTTCATATGGAACTTTCTATTTTGGCCTCCACATCTGCTTTGGAAGAAGAGACTTAGGTTCACAGGGAACCTGGCTAGCCTTGCGCGAGGCTGAGAGGAGTTGGAAGGAGGTCCGTTTGGTTACTCGCCCATCTAAGATTAGTTTCTGCTCTGAAATCTTGGTCACCGAGACCTTCCTATGCTTCCGTGCGTGGAGCATTGGACTACCTCCAGAGAGGAGTTTCTCGAATTTTCCTTGGTCGAAATGAATGATCAAGTTTTCAAAAGTAACGGGCTCAGGATGCTGACCGTCGCATTGCGACACTGTCTCCTTGTTGCGCCAGAAGACCGAAGTCCCCAGCGGAGTCGCCATCTTGTTTTTCATTGATTTGCGAAAGGGGAAAACTTACAAAAAAGTATCGAGGAGCTAAATTACAAGTAATTGAAAAGAAAATTTACAAGTAGATCTCCTTTGAGATTTCTGGGAAAGTGTACCGGTAGGAATCTGATCAGCGCGCGATCACTTTATCCCTATGACGATGCGATCGGTCAGATGATCGAACTGCCTCTGCTTGGGAATTCCTTCTCGCCTGGTTCCGGAGATTCCTTGAGAGGGAGAAAAATCTTAGGGTATTAGCACCCTGAATTTATCCTTGTAGGATTAGAGAAGCAATTCTCTGAATTCTTGAAAATAAGAGAGTAGATCTCTAATTTTCTCTCTATCCTGGCCCGTTTCTCCTCTCTCTTCGTGCCTTTTTTCCTTGTGAGCCTCTGATAGGCTATTTATAAGGGAAACAGGGGTATAATTGCCTTGAAAATCTGGAAACAGATTGAGTCAATCTATTTTATATCTGGAAAGTAGCCTTACCGCGAGGCTAGAAACAGTTTCTGCGAAGCTAGGGATAGCATATAGCGCTAATCCCTTGATTCGCTCTGCTAAATGAGGGATACTCCCTTAATCTTCTTACCTGATTGGGAGAGTCAAAAGATCATGGCAGGCAACTGCCAAATTTGATTTCAATCAACATGATCTCATCTGGAGATTTGATTTCATCTGGAGATTTGCTTAGTCAAAATGACTATAAAGGACTCGCAGCGAAGTCGTTGCGTTAAGCTCATAACGAAGCTGGGAGAAGCTTGTGGCGAAGCTAGAAGAAAGCTCTTCAGCGGAGCCAGTCAACCTTTTGCACGGCTGCGTGGAGCTTCAAGCGAAGCTAACTTTCTGCGGAGTTAACTTAGCATTTCCAGGCGAAGCTGTAAGTTAGCTCGCAGCGAGGCTATGAAGGAGCTTCCTGCGATGCTAAGCAACTTTTGGTTTTGAGATCTATCTCGTGGGCTCGTGCGAGACTAAGTGTTGAGCTAACTTAGTGTCTCTGGACCTACTTGGGCCTTGTCACGAGCTTTTAAGGACGATCTTGGCTTACTGTCTGCTTCACTGGATTAGTAGAGTCTAAGTTGTTGATTCGTCCCCTTGAGATGGGTGAAGAACTGGTCGTCGGCTTATCTGCCACTTGTCTTTTATAGATGTCAACAAGTTTAGACATTGTTCAGGCCAGTTAGGAATCTTGTCTTTTTTAGAGTGTCAACAGAACCTATCTGGCTGAGTCATATGAACCTCCTCACTATCGTTATGGAGAACAATGGCCTTCAACTTGAGCTTGTCGCGGTCACAAGCTTGAGATTCATACTTCTTCACCCACTTTCGTGGTTTTATCTTGGTTCCAATTGCTGCAAACAATTTGACATTCTCATTAATGTTTTCAACCTGTTCAGCATCAAAACTGGCTACATGGTCTCTACACAGTGTCATATCCAGTGAAGTCCTCACTGATACCGAACCAACTGGAGATGGTGGAGTAGCATCAACCTCCACTCGCTGCGATACGTCCTTGGCTTCGTCCTCTCCACCTGCTGAGAGACGGTAGACTTTAACACTGAAGTATCATCAAACGTGACATGCTGACTCAACACGAACTTCTCGTTTTCGGGGTCCCATAACCTGTAGCCTTTCATATTCTCTTGACACTCAAAAACACAAACTTCTTTACTCGCGGATTCACCATGCCATCTTTGGCACGAAAGTAGGCCGGACTTTCAAATTCTCGAAGCAAACTATGACGTTGAGCAGCTTTCCCAGACCGAACTTTCAGTGGAGTTTTACCACCTATCGCAGTCGATGACAATACATTTATGAGATGGCTAGCATACAGTCGATGACAATACATTTATGAGATGGCTAGCATATACAATCGCCTCAGCCCAAAACGATTTGTCTAATCGTGCATTAGACAACAAACACCGAACCTTCTCCAGCAAGGAACAATTTATCTCCTTAGCCAACCTATGTAATCCATCTGTGAAGTGAGTACTAATACCAGTGCTCTGGCCAAATCGTAGGAATTGGTTCATGTATCTTTCAACATTACCAATCTATACCTCCTTAATCTTCCTACTAGTCTGCTTCTCCATTATTCCTTTCCACTTCACCAACATATCTAGGGCTTCACACCTTTGTCTTATGGGATATATCCAATAATGCCTAGATAAATTATCAATAAAATAGACAAAGTACATGTGATCTCTAAGCGATGCAGTCTTAGCAGGTCCTCAAACGCTTACGTGAACACTATCGAGAAGACCTTCAGAGCGGTGAGTACTGGTGCTGAATTTCACCTTCTTCTTATCCAGAACGCCGTGTTCACCCACCAAGTTATAGGTAGCAGCACCTTCCAATGATCTCTTCTTTGCAAGAGCTTGCAAAGATTTTTCGCCTCCTTGTCTGACCTTCATCTGTCAAACCTGTGTGCAACCATCATCTGAAGAACTAGAAGTCTCCACCTGACCTGTAACTGTACTACCCTTTAAGTAGTAGAGATTGTTCCGGAGAACACTCTTCATAACCACCATTGAGCCTTTGATCATCTTGAGAACACCATCTCGTATAGATATCACAAATTCCAACGCTTCCAAAGCACTAATAGAGATAATATTTCTTTTGAGTTAAGGTACATACCCCACCTCCTTCAATTCTCGTACTATCCCATCAAAAATCTTGATACGGACTGTACACATCCCTTCCACATTACACGGATGATCATCACCCATGACTGTGAAGCATCCATCTAGCTTCTCAAAACTAGAAAACTAGTCTCTATTCGGGCACACATGATAGCTAGCTCCAGTATCTTAGATCTACTCAGCATTATCTGAGTAACTAACAGTAGGAGTAGTAACAGAGAAAGAGAGAAAACCGATGAATCTGAATCCGATCCATCTGCCTGTGATGTACTGACTTGAGTACTGATCACCTGCGCGAGATTTGCCTCGGTCATCAGCTTCTTCTTCTTATCTTCGGCCTTCGGACAATTAACTTTCCAGTGCCCTAGCTCCTTACATAAGGCGCACTGGTTCCTCTTCAAATCTCTGAAGCCTGATCTGGACTTCGATCTTCCCTGATCACCTCTTCCTTTCCTATTGGAACTCCTGCCTCTTACCGCCAATATCTCTGCTGTTATGTTCCCCGAAGAAGACAGTATGTCCTGTCTTCTTACTTCACTCACAAGAGCAGCAGACACCTCACTGTACCTAAGGGATTTCTTCCATTAATCAATGTAAGAGTAAATGTCTTATACTCTTCTTGAGGAAGAGAATTCAATAGAATTACCATCTTATCCTCTTCATCGATCTCCACATCCACATTAACTAGATTTGTAAGAAGCTTGTGTAGCTATTCATGTGTTCGATGATGGAGCATTCTCTCTGCATCTAGAAATGATAAAACTTACTCTTTAACTGCAACCGCGATTTGATGCTTTTTGTCAGATACTTCTTCTTCAGGATCTCCCATAGCTATCTCACAGATGTTTCATGCAACACATGATACTTGATGTCTTGTATTAGACAAGACCTATTCAAGCCACACGCCGTACGGTTTATCTTATCCCAATCTTCTTCAGTTGTTGATGCACGCTTCTTCTCCAACCGTAGAATATCTTTGAGGTTTGATGTCGTCAGCGCATCCATCATCTCACACCTTCACATACCGCAGTTGTTCTTGCCGTCGAACTTCACCACATCAATCCTCAATGGATGTGGATTTAATGTACTTTCTCTAGCCATCTTCTCAACTAATTCCTCAAAGCAATGCGAAAACAAATGAAGTTAGATAATAAAAACTAGATAAAGACATGATCTTTATCTCCACGCGAAACCCTCAAAGAGTTTTCGAAGCAATCTACTCTTCCAAATTGATTCCTCGAGCAATCTACACACTGTTTTGAGATCGACACACAATCCCACAAACAGTCCCAACGCTGCTTCGAGATCGACAGATGATCTCCATCAGACAACAACTGATGCTCTTGGAATCAACACACGATCCCATGCCGAACCTGGGATACTTTGATACCACTTGTTGCGCGCGCCTTTGGCAACAACCTCTCTGACGAATCCGCCTAACAGGAGATAAATGCAGCCGGAGATGTGCCCAACACGATAAGAACAGAGAAACAAAAGAGAAAAGAAACCAACACAGTATTTAACGAGGTTCGACAATTTGCCTATGTCCTCGGGCAAGGGACAGAGAGACTTTATTGATTCAACAATCAATACAAAGCAATACAGGAGGAATTTCTAGGGGATTTTTAAGGATACAATACATGAGGGCTCTAGCCCTTATTTATAGCCACAGAGTCCCAGAGATTTTGGAAACCCCAATTGGATTTGATCCTAACTCAGAAAAGGAATCCAAATCCTAAAAGGAGAAGCAATTCACCTATTAGGAAACTCTGATTGGATCCGACTCCTTTTTAGAAACAAAGTCCGAATCCAAGTTGGATTCCACAAGCTTCATCAAGCTTTTATCTCCTCTCTCTCCCTACAAGGAGGGCAATACGAGAGAAGAGAGAGGTCTATGAATCCTCAGTCGCGTTGTAGAGGATGAAGGTGGGGCGGACATCGAAGAGGATAACGCGTCGCGGGGCAGGGGTAGTTCTGCATGGCCCACTTGACGACGGAGGCGGACTAATCAGAGAGGTCAACAACAATGGCGATGCGATGGTGGGAGGAAATCGAGGAAAAGAAGCAGTAGGGGAGGAGTGCTGGATGATCTACGTAGTGACGGTGACAGATTTGGCGGAGGATTGGAGGGTTTGTTGCTGATCAGAGTCTTGCATCATTGGGTTAGGGTTTGGGGTTTAATTTGATTTGTTTTGAGGGAGAGGGAGAGAGAGAGAGGAAGGGAGAGAGAGGAATCATAAAGAGAATGAAGTGGGAAGAAGGTGTAAGAATCGAGAGATGATGTAGGTGTTGGGATTTAAGATTCGAGAGGGAGGCTGAGACAGTGAGAGGGAGCCAGCGATGGAGAGAGGGAGCGAGAAGGTTCGAGTTATATTTTAATATATTATTAATTAAAAGGGTCAGATCTAATTAGGTACGATTCAAGTAAAATCTGTAATACCCTGTGTAGGCTGTCCAAAAGTTACTGGAGGACAAGCCATTGAAAAGCAAAGTTTCAAGCTCTAGACGCGAGGGACTATCACCCGCGTCTCAGCATCAAGGCGCGTTGGCTCGACACCCGCGTCTCAGCATCAAGGCGCGTTGGCTCGACACCCGCGTCTCAGCATCAAGGCGCGTTGGCTCGACACCCGCGTCTCAACATCAAGGCGCGTCGGCCTGACACCCGCGTCTCAGCATCAAGGCACGTTGGCCTGACACCCGCGTCTCAGTTTTAACCGCCTTGGTTAAGGGACCAATCACTGCCCACACGTAGGGGAGATCAGCCCCCATCGTGGCATGTCTTTAGCAAGCACGTGGGTTAGTTACCGCCCATGTAGCGGGGAAGTTGGCCCTCATTGTGGAGCGTTTTCAGGGGGCACGTTCACCCCTGGGGCCTCTATAAATAGCCCCGTCGCTATGAAGAAGGGGTCGAATTTTTTTTGGCGATCAGCATCAAGGAGAAGAGGACAACAGAGAGATATCAACAGGCGCGACACATATAGAGAAAGAGAGAGCTCGACTCTTCAAGCCAACTTGCTGCGTACAAGTTGCTCTTCACCTACCTTCTCTTTTAGAGTTTTGGTAGACGGGGCTGAGTTACTCCTTCTACCTGCCAAGGAGAAGATCCCTTGACGGTCCAGACGGTCATCTGGTCAACGGAGAACAAGATTCACTCTCCACCGCCACACGAAGAACTCAGCACTAAACAAAGGGGGGATTCAAGCTTCAACATCCTCCCTCCCTTGTAACCAGAAGATTAGTCCGTTGTAATTTTTCATCTGATTCAAGGAAATTTTACACCTCCCCTCTTTTTCCGTGTCCAACAAGGGATGGCGACTCCGCTGGGGACTACTTTCGTTACTGACGAACAGGTAGTGGCGCAAGATGACGTCCACCATGAGGGAAAGATGGTCGAATCGTTCGTTGTCGAGTTCGACCAGGCGAAGTACGAAGAGTTCCTCTCTTCTGGCTCCAAGAGCCCAAGGACCCGCGTCTGCCGTCGGGTCTCAACGGGGAATGGCCTCGAGTCCCGATCTGTGGCTCTCTCGAGCTCCCCTGCTGCCGACTGTGCCAAGCAAGAGACGCGCGTCAACGCCTCTCAGAAGGCCCGCGTGGTCCCAGGCACATCTGCCTTTGCGACCAACCGCGTCGCACAGAACACCCGCGTCAGCGTCTCTCAGGAGACCCGCGTGGTTAAAACCCCTGATGTTCAGCATCAGGATGTTGTCGGTTTCTCTCCTCCTCCGCGACGCAACCGAAATGCTGAGCGTCGAAAGAGGAGACGCGCGCGTCAGCTTCAAGCCGGAACCATTGGTTGTCCGACTGAGGCTAAACGCGACATGCAATCTGGCGCTTTGCCCGCGGCACGTCCAGTACGTGAAATCCGCGTTTGGCGGCCCAAGTGCGTAACTCCTCAAGTTGAGTCCTCTGAAGACCAGCTTACCAATCGCCAAAGCGAAGCTTCTGCGTCTCGTCAAACGCAAGAAACACGCGCTCACAGGCATGGGGCCCAGCAGCCCACTCTCTCTCTCACCCGTCTCTGCCCGGACGCACCAGGCATCAACGCAAGACTCGCGTCTCATCTCAACAGAGACGCCAGGCGCGCATCAGACAGCCGCGACGCGAGAGCTGCATCCCTGAAGTCTGCGTCCATTCTGCACAGCACGTGGATGCCTCCCGTCTTCGACGTTGTGAGGCTAGTCTCTTTGATCCCTCTTCCATGGATTTGAGGGATTATTTAACAAAGAAAGAAGTGTCCACCAGGTCACTTCATCTTGCTGCTGCCAACGGCTCATCTCCATGCTCTCGGAGTGCCGTTGCGGGTCGAGTGTGCACCAGCAGTCTTTAGTTAGACAGCTGACCTCGATCCCCCCGTCAGCCAAAAGAAGGCGCTCCCATAGAAGGAGAATCTTCTCTGACGTTGAATATCCGGAGCTTACTGCGAACATGACAAGCAGAAGCAAGGGAAAAGGACTTGCAGTCAGCTCAGATGAGTCTGACTCTGAACCGGAAGGAGTGTATCGACACACTCGCACCCGGACTGGGGCCATTCCCCGGGTTGACTATAATGCCTTAGCCCATGGCATTAAAGCGAACGATTCCCACTCCGCCGTAGTGGAATCAGGGGCTTCAAACTTTTCCGTTGAGAAGGAGACCTCTGCCTACATGACAGGCACTCCTGATGAGACAGCTAGACGTATGGAACAGATCCAAAAGAGACAAATGGAGATGATTGTGTCTCAACAGGAATCTATCGACGCTATCAAGCTGGCGCTTGCACAGCTGCTCGAAGACAGGAAGAGATCTCCTCCTAGGAGGCCGAGGGACAGAGAGAGAAAGGGAGGAAGCTCATCTTCCGAGCCTTCTGAAGAGAAGCCTCGATCTACTTCTGGCTCGTCCAAACCCTCGTCAAAGGGCGACCGAGACCCAGGGAAGGCTCATGCTAAAAGGATGAGTCAATTGGAGGAACGCCTCAATGCCCTTGCCAGTCGCAAAGACCTCCAAGAAGCTGGAGTGGTCCGGCCCTATCCAGCTGAGTGGGATTTAGTCCCGTACCCTCCTAAGTTCAAGGCTCCAACCCTCCAAGCCTTTGATGGGAAGGGGTCCCCTAATCAGCACATCTACTACTTCAAATCTCAAACTGGGAATGTAGTAGATAATGACGCCATCCTGGCGCGACTGTTCATCGGCACCCTGAAAGGGTTGCCTTTGAGTGGTTCATGAAACTCCCGGAAGGTTCTATCAAGAACTGGGGCGACTTGGAGAAGCTGTTCTTAACACGCTTCTTCGAAGATGACTCCGAGGTCACAATGCCCACCCTGTTAGCTACAAGACAGCGAAAGGGAGAGTCCGTCAAATCTTTCGTGGAAAGATTTCGGAACGTGGCACTCCGGTGTCCAAGCGGTATGACCCAGGCCACCCTGGTGGAAACATGCCGCCATAACCTCCAAACCTCACTCCTTACTCAAATAGGAGTTGCTGAAAGCCGCACCTGGAAACAATTAGTCCAACAAGGTGAACAGGCTGAGGAGATTGTTGCCCGCGTCAGGACAGAAGAAGGCAAGCCGCGGCCGGAGAGGTCAACTAGGCGAGCGCCAGACACCTCCCTCCAGACAAAGCGGAAGGATAATTTGGCGACAGAGATCAAATCTCCCACCAAACCTCAACCAGCCAAGGCGAGTGGCTCTTCAAGCCAACCCCGCGCCAACAAGCAGTATTCCTTCAAGGAGGAACATGTCGATTCGCTCTTCAAGCTACTCAACAAGAGCAACCGACTGAAGCTCCCTGAGGCCAGGCGCCCTCAGGAAGTCGGCAAGACCGACAACCCCAACTACTGCTTGTACCACAGGATGTTGGGACACCCTACCAGAAGCTGTTACATCTTTAAGGACATCCTTCAGGCTCTGATTGACGCGGAGGTGTTGAAACTCCGACCAGAACAGAAGGAGGTGACAGCCAACATGACGTCGGTTCTCCAGTTTGGAAAACAACCTCCAGCACCTGTAAGGGTGGTCCCAATCCCAAGAGGAGAACTAAGAGTGGTCAACACAGACCCTCACCAGCAGCAGGAGAAGGGCTTGGTACCCGTCCCTACGCCTCAAGGGGAAATCATGTGGGTCCACCCTGACCTAGTGGACAGCCAACAGTGGACTACTGTAACCAACAGGAAGTCCAAAGGCAAGGCAAAAGCTTCGTCCTGCCATGTGGTATGTGCTTCCTCCCGAGAAGCAGAGGATGATGTTCCCTCACTGACTGATTCAGAAGAGGAAACAATAGTCTTGGCCGCAGAGCCCAACCAACCAATGACGGGGACTCGTTCAGGATAGCCCTACTTGAAGCAGTACGGCGAAAGTGGCGGCAAACCCTCCACAACCGGCTGCAGAGCCAACTAGGCCCTCCACGAAGCCACCAGTGGAGAAACAAAAAGAGACTCGATTCTCTCGAGCTCTTCAAAAGGGTATAGCGGAAGGATCCACAACGCCTTATCGCTTTGATGTCTTGGCTCAATTGGCCAACATCCCGGCGCGGATCACCCTGTATGAGCTTCTAAGACTATCAAAGTCGACCAGGGAGGCTCTACAAGAAGCTTTGGCAAACGCTGAGGTCTTTATGACCCAGGTGCCAAAGAAGGAAGATGTAGAGAATTGTCTCCACACCTCCCAGAATGCTCCCTGCATTACCTTCACGGCAGATGATATGCAGGTTAAAGGGAAGCATGATCGACCCCTGTACTTCACAGGTTATATCGGATCATCTGAGGTGAACCGCATTCAGGTAGATCCAGGGTCCGCATTGAGCATCATGCCCCGCCGAGTCATGCAACACCTCGGCATCCCTACCCACCGTCTGAGCCCTACACAGACGACCATCTACGGGTTCAATGCCAACGGCACCCGTCCGATGGGGAAGATCAAGCTCAAGTGTCAGATTGGGAGCCTCAAGTCGGAGGTGACGTGCTACGTCATCGATGCCGACACTTCCTATAATCTGCTGCTGGGACGACCATGGATCCACCGCAACTCCATCGTTCCCTCCACTCTTCACCAAGTCATGAAATACATTGACGCGAGTGGGAAGGTGCGAACGTTGGTTGCCGAAAGGTATCGTTTAAGGGGGTCGAAAATTATTTCACGGACTCCCTCCTATATCAGAATCCGGTGGATGAAACCCCGCAACTGGAGGTGCCAGACTCTGGTAATGAGGCTGACACTGAGCCCGAGCAAGAAGTGCCTGTGGAAGTTGGAACCACTTGTAAAGAGCACTAATAAGCTCGATGTTGATAATACCACCGACGATGCAGGCGGTTGGTATATTAATGAGAATTTAGACTTTGAGTATTTTCTGCGTGTGCATCCGATTCAATACCGTCGGATACTAGTACCGACGTAGACGATGACATCTGGTCGGCAATGTATGCTTTGACATCATTGCATGTACCAGTAAAATCATCTTTCAGGACATACCAGGATAATGGTGATGCGCAGGAATCTATATTCATGGTTCCGACAAGACGAAAAGGCCAAAAACCAATCCTTTTGGGCGAATGGCGACTGAACCAACGCCCCCCGAAGAATCGAAAAGTGAGGAGGAATCCCCTCAGCTCAGTCATTATGAACCAAAAGCGCTCAAAATGATGAAGTGCATGGGGTATGATCTAACCAACAGACCCGGGTTGAACTTCGGCAAAGGAAGGAGAACGCTACTTTGATCCTTTGTGCCGAAAGGGAAGGCCCCCGATTATTATCATCGGACGCGCCGGGGGTTGGGCTATGTATCAACTCCGGTCCCATCAGCCTCCGATTCTCAAGAATCGTCGAGCAACAATTACTCTTCAGACACATCATCTTGGGAGTCAGATGTCAGTGTCGGCAACATCTTCAAGGAACTTTCAGTGAACATGGTTTCGACAAGCCACCTGGAAGATGGAAATGAAGAAATGATCCAATCTGATACAGATCCTTGGATCAAACATTTAAATGCTCTTTGGGATACCCGCTTTGAACAGCGTGAGCCACCCACAGAAGACAAGGTTGTTCAGATCAACCTAGGAGATGAGGCTAACCCTAAGCCCATCTTCATAAGTGACGGCCTGTCACCTTCAGAGAAGAAGGATCTAATCTCTCTTGTACAAGAGTATATAGACGTCTTCGCCTGGAATTATGAGGACATGCCAGGACTTGATCCTCAGGTGGCCATGCACCGTCTCAACATCAATCCGGACGTAAAGCCTGTCAAACAACAACAGCGACGGTTTCGCCCAGAAATAATGGAGGCAATTCAATCAGAAGTCAGAAAACTTATTGATTCTGGCTTCATCAGGGAAGAACAACATCCCGACTGGGTAGCCAACATCGTCCCCGTTTCCAAGAAGAACGGGAAGATCAGGATCTGCATCGACTTCCGCGATCTAAACGAGGCCTGCCCCAAAGACGAATTCCCATTGCCAATCACAGATGTTATGATTGACAATACTTGTGGATTCGAACGAATGTCCTTCATGGACGGATTCTCAGGATACAATCAAATCAAAATGTATCCTGATGATGAAAAGCATACCTCCTTCAGGACTCCTCTAGGGGTATATTGCTATACTGTCATGCCTTTTGGACTGAAGAATGCGGGGGCAACCTACCAAAGGGCCATGAATGCCATTTTCCATCAGCGAATGCGCAAAACGGTGGAATGTTATGTCGATGACATTGCGGTGAAAAGTCGCATTAAAGGAGATCACATAGCTGATCTGAAGGTGGTCTTCGATATCATGCGGGCTCATCAATTGAAGATGAACCCTACCAAGTCCTTCCTGGGGGTAGCCAGTGGCAAATTCCTAAGATTTGTTGTGACTTCCACAGGAATCCATTTGGATCCGGAAAAAGTCCGCGCTATCCAAGAGATGCAACCCCAAGAAACCTCAAGGAACTCAGGGGTTTACAGGGTCGATTGGCGTACATCCGCAGGTTCATCTCAAACCTCTCCGAAAGATGCCAGCCCTTCGCTAAGTTGATGAAGAAGGGTGTCTCGTTCATTTGGGACGATGCTTGCCAACAAGCGTTTGAGGAAATCAAACAATACCTCACCCAACCACCAGTCCTTGCAGCCCCGGTGTCCGGAAAGCCTTTCCTGGTGTACGTCCGGGCAATGGACCATTCTTTGGGAGCTCTACTAGCTCAGAATGATGAAGAAGGACGAGAACAGGCAATCTACTATCTGAGTAGAACAATGGTCGGAGCCGAACATCGGTACAACCCGATCGAGAAGGAATGTTTGGCACTAGTGTTCGCCATTCAGAAAATGTGACACTATCTGGTAGGCCAGACTATAAATGTCATATCAAAAGTCAACCCCCTGAGGTTACTTATGACAAAGCCTTCTTCACTGAATGGCCGGCTGGCAAAATGGGCCATGTTGCTATCCCAGTATGATATGCACTTTCTGCCGCAGAAAGCCATTAAGGGACAAGCAGCTGGCAGACTTCCTAGCTGAACACCCAGATCCGAGGGCAGCCAAAGTCTACGAGGACCTCCCAGACGAAGTGGCCGAAGTCTACCTGACTCAGACATCGTTCGAAAGTCAAGTGTGGCAACTTTTCTTCGACGGTGCATCAAGGACAAGCCCCAAGGGACACGTAGTGGCGGGGGTAGGAGTAGTACTTGTCTCCCCACAAAATTATGTGATCCCCTGTCTCGCTAACGAAGCCTTGTTCCAACAATGTGGCGGAGTACAATGCCCTATTGATCGGGATGCAGCTCGCCGATGAGATTGGCGTTAAAAATCTCGAGGCATACGGTGACTCTAAACTCATCGTCAGCCAAATTAAAGGGAGCACGAAGTCAGACATGAAGACTTAGTACCCTATTACAACGCAACTATCCGCATGGCCGAGGGGTTTGCTAACTTCTACATCGACCATGTACCGCGCAGGCAAAATGCGCACGCCGATGCACTCGCATCCCTTGCAGCCTCCCTAGCTCTTCCAGCTGGAACAATGGAGAAAATATTCGTCTACAGCCACGACTTGCATTGCCCGAAAAATACTCTCGAGGACTATCAGGAGTCAAAGGGAGATTGTCGAGGCAAAGAAGTGCTGGAATTGTCGGCCGGTCCAGAGCTTAAAGACTGGCGATTCCCCTACATCGACTATGTCTTGTACGACATTCTGCCTGAGGACGCCAAAGAGGCGGCTGCCATTCGAAGGAAAGCCCCTAAGTTTTACTATAATGCGATTACACGAACATTGTATCGTCGGTCGCATGACGGGATCTTACTCCGGTGCCTCTCACCAAAAGAGGCCCAGGAGGTATTGAAGGAGGCCCACGACGGTACGTGCGGAACCCATCAACCTGGCCCAAAACTGGCACATCGACTCCAAAGGTTGGGTTACTATTGGCCCAAGATGGTTGCCGACGCCGTCGCCTATGCCAAAAGATGTCACGCTTGCCAAATACATGGAGATTTTATCCATCAAGCACCAGGGTACCTCCACTCTACGACCTCTACATGGCCATTTGAAATGTGGGGGATGGATGTGGTTGGTCCTATCAGCCCACCATCATCAAAGGGACATCGGTTCATTCTAGCAATAACTGATTACTTTTCCAAATGGGCCGAAGCCATTCCTTTGAAGGAGGTGAAGTCGTCCAACGTGATCAAGTTCGTGAAACATCACGTTATTTACCGTTTCGGTGTACCTCGGCGGATTGTCCATGACAATGGACCCCAGTTCATCAGCCAGGCATTCCAGAGATTCTGCGCTAAGTTCAGAATCCAGAGTGTGTCCTCAACGGCATACTATCCTGCCGCTAATGGCCTTGCAGAAGCTTTCAACAAGACCATTGGCAAGCTTCTCAAAAAGTTCGTCTCGAAGAGTCAACGCGACTGGGACGACAAGCTAGGCGAATGCTTATGGGCCTATCGCACAACAGTGCGAACCCCGGCAAAGGCCACGCCGTTTTCCTTGGTATACGGATGTGAAGCCGTGCTTCCCCTGGAAATCCAAATTCCATCTCTACGCGTCGCCTTGAAAGCGGAGATGACGACAGGGAGAAGCATCGACAGCGACTCCAAGAACTGGAGGCCTTAAACGACAAAGCGTCTGCAAGCCCAACAGCAAATCGAGCTCTACCAAGCTCGAATCACCAGAGCCTTCAACAAGAAAGTTAAAGTACGAACTTCAAGAAAGGCGATCTTGTCTTAGCCGTCAGAAGACCCATGGTGATGACGCACAAGATAAAAGGAAAATTTCAACCCAAATGGGAAGGACCATTTGTGGTAGAGTCAGTCTACTCGAATGGATCATATCGCCTCATAACCTCGAATGGCGATACACTTATGATGCCAATCAATGGCAGATTCCTGAAGAAGTACTATCCTTAGATGGTATTCTTCCACTGATCAAGTTAATAGTACACCTCTGACTAAAAACAAAAAGAGCTTCTTCATCAATATCCGACGCCCCCCGACGGCTAAGGATAGAAGAAAATGTTGGCTTCTAAGTCCAACATAAGTCTTCGACAACTCATCATGCTGAGGGGAACAGCATGGCTAGCCCAACTCAAACGGTAGTTGGTAAAGGCATGTCAAACCCGTTGACAGCTGAGGATTTGCTAAAAATCCTAAGGGACACGTTCCCCTTTGATTCGACGCCTCCGACGGCTAAGGATAGAGGAAAATGTTGGCTTTTAAGCCAACATAAATCTTCGACAACTCATCATGCTGAAGGGAATAGCATGGCTAGCCCAACTCAAACGGTAGTTGGTAAAGGCACCTCAAATCCGTTGATAGCTGGGGGTTTGCTAAAAATCCTAAGTGGACTTGATTCCACTCTTTCCTCCAAAATCCCTTACAATTCTCATCCACAGAATGGTAGGACCACAAAAAAAAAAACCAACAATCGTTGCCAAGTTAACACTATACCTCTGGTAATGAGATACCCCTTGTAGAGTACAAATCTTGCTTGTCAACTCTACATTTTGCCAAGTTAACACTACACCTCTGGCACTTCAAATCTCACTTGTCAATTCTCATCCATAGAACGACAGGTCCTCAAACTATTTTCGGCTCAAGCCAATTCTTATCAAGTTAATATCACACCTCTGACAAAACTACTGTTTAAGTTAACATTACACCTCTAAGCAGTACTTCAAGTTTGTGCCAGGTTAATATTACACCTCTGACAGTCATTTTTCTTCAGTCTTCCACATCGAAGCTGAAATGAATGATGCCAAGTTAACACTACACCTCTAGCATCTGAGTCATTGCTAAGTCAACAATATACCTATAGCCATGACCTTCCTCGACTTCCTTGTCCAAGTCGAGATGACCAATGCTAAGTTCAACATTACACCTCTAGCATTACCTCACTGTTAAGTTAATATCACACCTCTGACGGTAACAAATTTTCCTAGATTCCCCACGAGTCTAGTCCCACTTGTTATTCTCTTCAACAGAATAACAACTCTACCTAAAAATATTGTTAGGTTAATACTACACCATCAACAGTGTTTTCATCAAATCCCCAGCTGAACTCGATTAAGTTAATTCTAAACCTCTGATCAAAGTTCACCCTCCCTGGGGGTACCAATTATACTTGTCACTTTCTCTTATAAAGTGGCAGGTTCATCAAAAATTTCATCCCTGTCAAGTTAATATTACACCTCTGACAGTTTTGTGAAAATTCCTGAATCTTGACTTATTAAGATTATCATCATAAATTTAACAAAGTCAAAGATTCTTTTGCTTCTACGAGTCTAAGACAAAAAGTTCAAGACACTGAAAGAGGCAAAAAGAAAAATGTCACTTTTATTGATGATTCAGGCAAATGAAAGTGCTACAAAACGCTCTCTTATACAATAAGATTGAGTGTTACAGTCCAGACGCTCTCTTATACCATGAGATTGAGCATTACAATTAAGGAGTACAAAGAAGTCCCTCTCTCTCCCAGAGGTTGCACTCACTCCTCAAAGCTGCATCTGATTCCAAGTAGAGGATATTGTGGAGAGGCGCCAAACTGTAGCGACGGTTGGAGCCGATTACACGGTGGAACATCGAAAGCGCCCTAGCTGACTAAGCTAAGAGCAATGGTGTTCTTGAGGTCTGATGGCAGCAGAAAGTCCTGCAACCCTTCGTTCAGGAGCATCTCTTCCCCAGCAGACCATCCAATGGACATGGACTGTCCTTGATGTGACTTCTGGAGTGGGAGAGGAAGAGGATCTTGTCCGCCACCACAACCACCGGAACCCTCATCGCCGTCATGCATAGCCTGACCATCTCTAGCCAGCAGGCAATGAATGGCGAAGCAGATCTGAAGAGACCTTGGCGAGGGTTGGGTCCTCGTCAGAGACGTAATATACTCTCTTATAGGTGACGAGGACCATAATATACTCTCTTATAGGTGAACATCGAACAAGTTCGCCGGCCAAAGCATCCTTCCAGGGGCCCAACAAACCAGCAAGTCTACCTGCAAGGAATGAAACAAAGGAATCAGAACAATCTGCAGCTTAGTATGTTCAACAGAGAAAAACTAAGTCGCAAATGCAAACTGCAGACGCGGGAATGATCCCACGCAGTCAGCCAAGCAGACGCGGGAATGACCCACGCAGTCAGCCAAACTGCTGCGTCAGCAGAGAGACAAACGCGAATCAAAACGCGGTCTCATTCTGCGCCTAAGTCGAGAGCACAGACGCCGAAAAAGGCACAGACGTTGAAAGTTGCCATCTCCTTGTTGAGTGAACAAGAGTTGCAAGGCTCGGGTTTGAAACCTTTTTGGAATTCGTCCAAAGCAGCAGTGGCTATAAAACGCGCCAAGACAGTGGCTTTGAAACGCAAGCTTTGTGAACAAAGCCAGCGCCAAGTGCCAAAGACCCCTGCACTCGCGTCCAGAGAAGTTCAAGTCTGTGGCGCAAATTCCAGAAGGAATGCACCAACACAGACTTCGTGAGGGGGTCCAGATAATGATGATGCCAAGGTACAGGCCATGGTAGATTAAAATATCATGGCTAATCGGGACGGCGTACCAACAGAGGCTTCTACCAAGAGTCGGGCCCTCTGCGTCCAGACGCGGACGTGCAAGATGATCAGAGAGACACTCTGCCCCGAAGAGACCAAACAGGAGCATACAAGCCCTGGGTCATCTTCATCCACAGAGCCATCCTCATCCATGGAGACAATACTCTGAAGAGGATGAAGGTTCTCAGAGCGCTCGCTCTCAAAAAGAAAACAGCCAAAAGATTGGGTTGAAGGGAGAGGGTGCGCCCTATTTATAGGCAGCCCCGATAACTGCAATTAATGATCTCTTAATCTGAACTGCCGGCCTTAATGACCGCACGATTGTCAAGATCCAATAAGGGACTGACGCGTGTAACGCCGCTTCGAAAACCGTCGCAGGCGCCAATCTCCAACCACCCGCATCGGTTTCTCATTAAAGGGAATTAACGCTCAAGACCAATAAGAAGCCGACGCGTGGATAACCGCTTCGGAAACAGCGAAAAAATCTGCATTCCCGATCATCAATAGAGATTTGAAGATCACATCAAATCTTTATGACAGGCTGTATGTAACGCCTGGGAGGTTACACCAAGACGCAGACTGAAGAACCGTATCCAAAATTCGCGTCCCCTCCCCAGATTGGATGACGATCACCCGCGTCCTAGAGGAATGTCCGCGTGATGCAAAGTCGCGTCCCCTCAGCAAACGGGGGTCCTTTTAAAAGGAGAACACTTAGTCCATTTTGGGATTAATGGAAAATGCACAAGGCTGCGTCCCTCGCGTCTGCTTGATCCGCGTCTTTCCTAGCGAAGCAGATTCGCGTCTCTCCCTACAGACGGATGCCGCGTCTTCTGAACTCATGGCCGCGTCTCCATATGGATTGACGCTGCGTTTCATCAAAAGAACTTGGTTCTGCCCAAGTTCTTCTGAACTCATGGCCGCGTCTCCTTATGGATTGACGCTGCGTCTCATCAAAAGAACTTGGTTCTGCCCAAGTCTTTCTGAACTCATGGCCGCGTCTCCCTATGGATCGACGCTCTTCTGAACTGATACCCGCGTCTCCCTGTGAACAGAGGCCGCGAGTCGATGCTGCGTTTCGCTAAAAGAACTTAGTCTTACCTAAGTTAAGTATTCACAGCCAGTGATCAAGAAGTTGGATTCATCCACAGCTAAGCAAAGAAGATGGAACAAAAAAATGTCCTTTTTATATCAAAAATGGATACAAACACTCTGATAAATAGAGTGTTCTTTTCTTACAAAAAAAAAAAGAAAAGAAAAGAAGGCTAAATGTCCTGGTTCGCCAAGGAACGGATTTGCTCCCTGAGATGATGCATCTTGATCTGACGTGCCTTCTCAGCCTCCATCATGGCTTGGACCCGCAGCTCCTCTTCAGATAGGAAGGGTTTTGCAGCCAGCTGCGCTCGCAGAGATTCCACCCTGGGAGAATGTAGAGACAGACTCTCTTCAGCTCGCGCCTTAGCCGCCTGTTGCTCCGCAAGCTCCTCTTTGATGATAACAAGCTTCTTCTCATTGATCGCAAGCACAGCTTTCTGCCTTGGCAATGGTGTCCCGAGCCTTGGCAATGGTGTCCCGAGCACTGATGATGACGTGCTCCGTGCTCTGCATGACAATCTCGGATTCCCTTGAATCGTCAGTTAGTTTCTGACATTCAGCCTGGGAATATTCGAGGCTGCGGATCTCTGCATCTATTTGTGCCTCTGCCTCCTGTCGCTCTTGTTCTTGAGCAGCTAAGAGCCGGGTTAGGGTGGCCTGGGCCTCACTAGAAGAGCTGGCATTTTCCAAAGAGTTCAGCTCGTGCAGGCCGTCTCCCAGTTGCTCCACCACCCGCAACACGCCTGGGCAAGTGAGGGGCCTCCGGTTAATTCGACGTCTCGGGCCAGATTTCTGAGAAGCGTCTGGGCAAAATTGAAGGAGCTGCTTCCACGTAAGATGAGATCAATACATGATCCCATCGAAGCGAAGAATTGTTGTGCCATCTGGCGTGCCAGTTCCCCCATATCGTCACCACCTGGGAAGCTTCCTGACCCCTTTTCTGTCACGGGATAAGGCGGATCTTCTCGCACAAGAGTTGTGCTGACCACGATAGGCTAGAGCAGAAGTAGCCTCGGGCGTTTCCAGAGGTGCTATCTCTGCAGGAACCTCCTCCTCAGAAACTTCAGCCAAGACCTGAGCCGTGTGGCCTCCTGGAGGGATATCATTCATTGGACTCTCCACCTGAGCCCCCTTAGTTCTCTCTACAAATGACCACAACATTAGCCACAAAGGTGAAAAGCGAAGCATTCAAAATATCAGAACTTCCTTACCACCTGGAGGTCCAGAGATATCGAACCTTGGGTGAATCCTGCAGAGTGAGAGCTTCCCCAGCCTCAGTGGGTACCTCCTTTTCCGGCAAAGCGGAGGGCTCCCTAGTTTCCGCAATCGCCCCCTCCGAAGTTGTCTCGCCAACCGAAGCCTCAACTCCTTCGAGCTGGGTCACCTCTTTTACCATCTCCTCGATATGCGAGGAGGTTGTAGTCTCGGCATCCTCAGCCAACCCTGTAGCGTAAAGAAGAATGTTAAGACACCTTCTTCAAAACCAAGAGGAAATCGGGGTGAAAGTACCTGCAATGGGAGCACTGTCGCCATGGTGATGGCGCCGTCAACGGTTCCCCCCCGTACATCTCTTCCTCCGAGATATGGGAGAACTTGCTCGGATCAGGAAGAGTGGGTTCATCACCATAGTCGACCTTGTCTTCAAACTCGCTTTCCCCTGAGTACGAGGAAGAAGACAGCTCAACGCGAGGAAGCTCTGCAACCGGAGCCTTGCCTCCAATTACCCCAGTGGTAGGACTGGGATCAATTGCCCGAGGACTGGAGATGAAGACACAAGGAGACCCCGATTGCTGTGCCTCATCTCTTCTTTCATGAGTAGAAGAAGGCTCGGATGAGCTAAAATCCCCAGAATATCGACATCTCCTCCGCTCATGATGTCGACCTCTAGCTGCTCATCCTCGTCAGTGGCGGTGGATCGATCAACAAGCTCCCCTTCCTCCGCAGACCCGTGGCTTCTGCTAAGCGGCCTGGGAACACGGACTAGAGGAGTTCTTCTTCAGCTTATATCCTCCTCCCTCAGTTCCCCAACATCAGAAGGGATAACTGTTGGTGGAACCACAGCTGTCGACAGTTCCCTGACACCAGAAGGGATGGCCGCTGGTAGAGAAACTGCTGGCGCCAAGTCTCTCCGCACCTTCTTACGGGTAGGCCCAACAGTGGAAGTAGAGCCCTGACGACGCTTGCTCATCGCCTGTCGAGACTTAGTTGCTTGCGGCTCTGCCCTTGTTGCTCGCGGCTCCGCCTTAGTCACTTGCGGCTCCGCCCTTGGTGGTCGTGGCTCCGTGACCGTGGCTCCCTTCTCGTTCTTCTCCCGACCTCCTTCTGGGCCTTCAGGTACTGTTCTACGAGTTTTGACGGTTTACCGGACTCTGTCCTTGCCTCGAGACTTGCATTGATGCTCTCGATGCATGAAGACGCCGGAAAAAAGTCTGGTGTCTGGATGGCTTGTGAGTACCAAGTGCAGAAGCTGAGGCTCATATGGCACTTGGGCCCCTCGAGAGGTAGACGGAAAGTTGCTCCCGTCCCTCCAGCCACACTGTAGTACTAGGCACGAGCACCCTCGAACAGGTTCCCTTCGAAGGCGAGTCGAACATTGGGGTTCCCGACATAGAGCTGATCATAGCCGAATTGTCGAGCGAAGCGATTCGGCATGTACGGCTCAATGGTGCATGACGTCCCTTGCCGGAAAAGCACATATCCGGGCCGAATATGAGCAACCACCAGAAGGCTCCCGTGGATAACCTCGTGAAATCATCTGGGCCCGCGGAATCAATAAGTAGATCCGAAAGATGCACCAGGGATCTGGGGGAGGCAACGATTGAGCTGGTAGTTCGCAGGGTCTGAAAGGCACTTCCGGACGTTATATATATAAGGATCACGCCAGTTCGAACCCTCCAACCGCTGTACAAAAGGAACAAAACTCTCCCTCCAACGCACCACCGTCATCAAGGAAGGGCAATGCATCACGTACCAAGCCATGAGGTACGTGTAAGGCAGCTCGACCCGAGGGTTGTGACGCTTCACCGTCGGATTCCCCTCTGAGTCAACATACATTTCCCTCGGAGTCTGCAGTTTTCGGTGGCTCGCAGAAATTCTTAGCTAGCGCCCGCAACCCGCTCTGAATACCAGCCGCCACGGCCGGGAGAAGGGCTATGGGGTTGCCATGAGCCAGGAGCACCGCCGGGTACACCACGTCAGCAATAATAACTTCATGTGGCAGCGTGGGCACCACACAACGCTTCAGCCACAACATCAGAAAGCCCGCCAACAGCGCCGATCGGAGATAGGGGTCCGGGCTTGATGGTGAAAGCTTTCAAAAACCAAGTCAGCGTCGAAACCGTCCTCGTTCGACTCCGTGGTATAGAAACTGTCAGAAGCCTGGTCGATCCTGTCTTCAATCTCCCTATCGGAGCTGGGAGCCAATCGGGTTATCAGATGGTCTTGGTGTTGACGTTGTTGATTGTTACACATATTTGCATTTTATACCACCTTCATACCATGCATATTGTATATTAAATGTGATTTTTAATCCCTATTTTCTCTATTTTTGCAGATCCACACCTTAAAGAGAAGAAGTCATTAATCACTTTAATTAGTGATAATTAAAGGGGTTAAATCAAAAAGAGCCAGATTTCAAATCAGATTTCACCAAGATCCGCGCGCCAATTGGAGAATCCAGATAGTCCACGTGGCTAACTACCCAACTACCAAATCCCACCAGAAAATCGGGCTCAACGGCCCAGATTCTGCCGCCGGATCTGGAGGATCTGCGGCCGTTTTGAAACGGTTGGGCCTCGGATTTTGCGCCAACGGTTATGGCTCCAGAAGCTTCTCAGAAATGCCTATAAATAGGTGGCCAAAGGTCTGCGCGAGATCCAGGGAAGAGAGAGAAGAAAATAGGGAATTGTTGTAATTTTGTTTAGCTTTCTTCTAGTTTTTTTTACACTTCATCTCCTTCCTCCTTGAGTTCTAGACAAAGAGAGAGAGAGTTCAGTTTGAGAGCTTGTACCAAGGGAGTAACACTCTTGTGTCAAGGATTAATCAATGGAGCTTTCATCATCTCTTTGCAAGACTTGAGTATGCTTTTCTTTCATTTGCTTTAATTCCTTGCATTTGATTCTAGTTTTAATTGAATGCTTTAGATCTTTGCTTTTTATAAAGAATTGTAGCTTTGTTATTAGTTTAATGGAGGGCTAAGTTCTTGTTTCATGGCTAGCTAAGACTCACCTAGCTACTACTATCTCTTTTGGTGATTGTCTATTTCAATTCTTGCATAATTCTAGTTTCTTGTGAATTCCAAGAAAGTATAGTTGTCTCCTTTGGTAATGGCTTGTTAGAACTCCACATGAATTATGTGTGCCTCTAATAAGAGCCTTGTCAAGAACAAGAGCCTTTGATGGAACATAAGGATGGATCACCAAGGATGTGTTACTTGTATAACAAGATCAACTCATTTACTTCAAGCTAACTTTGTAGTTAAGCTTTGAATGTTCAAAAGAGTTTTGATTCTTCTAAACTAGCACTAATTGAGTACTAATCCTAGAGTTCCTCAATGAACATCTATTAAGAGAGCCTATGATTCAAGATGAGGCTTCAAGTTAACAACAAAGGAACACTAGGCTTCAAAAGGAAACAACACTTGAACATGCAATTTATCTTTAAATTGCCTATGATTCAATATGAGGCAACCTTGCAATCAACATAGAGTTAGTAAGTTAGCAATGAGGTGAAGTTAGGCTAGCCATGCATCTTCTTATCAAAAGTTTTTACAACACTTTCTTTTTAGCATTCTTTTCCTTACAACACACTTCATTCTTTTAATTTCTTTTCCCACAATGCACCAATCCACCATCTCTTCTACATTTCTTGCACTTGTGTAATTAACAAAGAAGAAATCTCGTTTCCTTTTCTCACTCATATCGTAACGCTTCTAACGCTAGCTCTCCTTGTGGTTTGACTCGATATAGCTATATGCTATAGCGAAGATTGGACAAGGTATATCAAATACATATTTGAAGTGAACAAGAACCAAAGGTTAACTCTAAACCTTATCTTTTCTACCTAATTCTTGTGCAAGAACTTCATATACCTTGTTTTTACCAATCAATTTTTGGCGCCGTTGCCGGGGGAGAGCAACGGTTTTTTGGTTGAAGAGTGAAGAACTAATACGAAGTCTCTTCTCTGTTGCAGATTACAGGTTGAAGAAACAGAAAAATTTGCATAGCAGTGACATATAAGTGGACCTGGGCCTCTGCTCTCGAAAGCAGAGACCAGGATCCCTCCAAATTGCCGCAATTTCTGGGCTTTTGCCGCAGATTTGCGGCAAGAGGAGATCACTACTGACAAGTTTTCTGCAGGGCTTGCTTCTCTGCAAAATACAGCTGCTGCTATATTTTAAATCTTGTTTTCTTCACCTGATATCTGCTAATCAACAGTAAAAAATTTGTTGAAAAAGTTAAAATTGTTTAGACATTTGCATCTCTAGGGCACGGTCTTTCAATTCCTTTACTTTTACTGTTGAAGAGTGCGTGGGACAAGGTACGTAAGCATAGCTATAGACTAGAACTCACTCATTGTTTGATTTAATTACGCTTTGAGTGAACCTTGTTTGTGATATCGTACACTTGCACTAATTGATTCTAAGGGCAAATCCCATAAAAAAGATAAGGTGGGGATTTTATCACCCCCTTCCTTAGCCCACAAACCATTTTCCCCACGTACTCACAATCCTAAGCTTCTAATTAAAAATTGCTAGACGCTGGCCCTAGGGACATCCGGACTCACTTAGGAGATTATCCTAAGGGGGAAAAGTGTTGTGTTGGAAAAGTGACTTTTGTAAAATCGGTGTCTAGGAAAGGGGTTGAGGGCCGAAAACCCGAAGGTTGTTGGTTACTTAATTAAGGAACGTCTCTGACGGGAAAACCTCCACAACAACTTTACCCTTCCCTGGCCGATTTGTTATAGTCAAAGTCCACACCAAACCTCCTGTGGACGATCTATCGTTAGGAGTCGTCTAGGTCCAGGAAACCTAGAAAGCTTGGATTGATTTTCTTTTCTTGATTGTTATTTTCATTTTTTCGCCTGTGTGATTGGTGCACGTTGACTGTGATTGTGTATGCAACAGTGGTTTCGGGACCCAGATTCTGCTAGGCTTGTGAGAGTTTCTACACTGCCACATACACCACCACTTGACACAATTCCAGTCATGACGAACAACGTGTCATTGCAGGACAAGTTCTATCCTATTCGCACATCACTGCCATCTTGTATTCTCCTCCCCCGAACACAAATGGAAGTAATTTTGAGTTGAAGCCCAGTTCATAAACACCTTCCACGATTCCATGGCCTTGAATCTGAGGATGCATACTTCTTCATCCGAGAGTTTGAAGAAGTATGCCTTATGATGAGGATTCCCAGCTTACCGATGATGCTGTCAGACTTAGATTCATCCCTTTGCACTTAAGGATATCGCTAAGAAGTGGCTGCAATCTTCTTGTCAGCTCAATTTCTTCTTGGGATGATTTCGTTAAGGTCTTCTAAAAGTTCTATCCTATTCATAAGACAGCCTTGATGAGGAAGAATATAATGCAGTTCAAACAAGAAGTAAAATGAACCGTTTTGGAAGAATTTTGAGCGCTTCAAAGACCTAGTAGCCCTGTGTCCCCATCACGGTATAGAAAAATGGCGCCAGAGTGCCAGATTTTATATGATGGGCTTGATTATCAGACTAAGACTCTCCTTGAAACCATGTGTCAAGGAGAATTCTTAAAGAAGGATGAAGATCAGGGTTGGGATCTTTTTGAGGCTTTAGCTGAAAAACAATCCAGTGGGAGTCATGTCCTGAGAAACCCACACCCACAACTTCCAGAACTGGTTTACATTCTATAAGATCCTCGATAGCTGCAGAAGCTAAGATAACTCAGTTGATGAAGAGGATTGAATTGCTAGAATCCAGGGAAAATTCTGTTGTTAGTCAAGTCAACCCATCATCAGTAGCTAGCCCATCACCTATGGCTAGCCCTGCACCTATAATCACCCGGGTTGTACTTACTGCCATGATTTGAATCATGTGTTGGAAGAGTGTCCAGTGTATTACTCTCAAAATTTTCAGGGGAATACGAATGTCATGTACACCAGACCCACTTACAATCCTTACTCCAAAACCTATAATCCGGGATGGCGAAACCATCCGAACTTTTCTTGGAGTCAGTCTAGTACTGAGCAGCAGAGACAACCATTTCCACAACAATACCCTGCTCAGTCTCATTCTCATCCACCGACTTACCACAAAAACCCACCAAATTTCAATTCATATCAGAGTCCACCCAGATTCCAACCATATCAAAATTCTGTGCCATATCAAGCTAATTTTCAACCCCAGTATCAACAACAACAACAGCATCAACCACCCAATCCTTCAGATAAGAAAATTTCCGAATTGGAGAAAATGATTGAAACCTTGTCTAAGACCCAAGCTGCAATGATGAACAATCAGCAGCAGGATATGAATAAATTACAAATCCAAATAGGACAGTTGGCTAATTCCCTAACTGAAAGGCAAAAAGGAATGCTGCCTAGCCAACCTGTGCCTAATCCCAAAGCTCATTTTCCTCTGCATGAAGTTGAAGATTTGGGACCCAGCCAATGCCAAGCCATTCAAATCTTAGGTCTGGAAAACAAGTAGACAACAAGGTCTCAAATCAGTCTCCAAAACCTGTGTCAAAACCATCACCTTCTGTTCCAGTTCAACCTGTGCAAGATAGTCCTTCATCAAGTTCACAAACATCCACTTCTCAGTCAAAAAGGAAAAGGGAAAAATTGATGAGCAAAACTTATAAGCCTGTTGTCCCATTCCCAAATAGGCTTACAAATAATAAGAATAATGCTCACATGGAGAAGATAAGAGAGATATTTAACCAAGTACAAATCAATGTCCCTCTCTTAGATGCTATTCAACAGGTCCCATCATACGCCAAATTTCTGAAAGAGATGTGTACTAAAAAGAGAAAAGCAAATGTCCCTAAGAAAGTCTTCTTGGCTTCCAACCTAAGTGAATTGCTAATGGTCCAATCCCTGTGAAGTACAAAGATCCAGGGAGCCCAACCATTCTCTTGTATCATAGGGCAGACCACTGTAAATAGGGCTTGATTAGACTGGGCGCAAGCATCAATCTTCTTCCCTTTTCCGTGTGTACCAGCAGTTAGGGTTAGGCAACCTTCGTACAAAACCAGATGGACTATTCAATTGGCTGACGCTCTGTTAAGATTCCCAAGGGGAAATTACGGATGTTTTAATACGGGTGGGGGAATTCATTTACACCCGTTGACTTGTTGTTCTGAAACACAACCCGTACATAATCACAGAGCGCAAACACCTGTCATTCTAGGACGTCCTTTCTTAGCCACCGCGAATTGCGATCATCAACTGCCGAAATGGATCGATGCGGCTGACGTTCGGAGATATGACGAAGGAGGTGAATGTCTTCCATCTGGGGAAGCAGCCAAGGGATGTGGAGAATGACACTTTTGATGTTAACTTGATAGAAGGATTGACCAGTGAACATGTGGAGGAAATTGAGTATGAGTCTGAAGAAGAGTTTGAGTTTGGAGTCGGATGACCTAACTCTTGATCAGATTGTTGGATCAACTGTTGAAAGGACTACTAATTCCACACCTATTCTTCCCTTGCACATGAGAAACCTGTTATAGATCCGTCCCTCTTCTGAGCTTAAGCTCTTCCAATCATCTCAAGTACAAGTACTGGATGAGGAGGAATCTTTTCCGGTAATCATTGCATCAAATCTTACTGAGCAACAAGAAGAGACCTTCTGACTGTGTTAAGGGAAAATAGAGAGGCCATTGGTTGGACCATGGCTGATATCAAAGGGATTAGTCCTACCATTGTTCAACATAGAATTCATCTGACGGAAGATGCTAAGCCGAAAAGAGACCACAGCGGAGACTTAACCCCATTATGCAAGAAGCTGTTAGATCTGAGATTTTGAAACTATTGGACAAGGGATTATCTATCCCATATCTGATAGCAATGGGTAAGTCCAGTCCATGCTGTGCCTAAGAAAGCTGGATTTACTGTGGTGGAGAATGAGAATAAAGAATTGATACAAACACGTCTTCCAACGAAGATTCGAGTTTGTATTGATTACAGGAAGTTAAACACCGCCACACGTAAGGACCACTTTCCACTTCCATTCATCGATCAAGGTTGGAAAAGATTGGCGGGACATGAAATTACTGTTTCCTAGATGGATATTCAGGATATAACCAAATCCCAATCGCTCCCGAGGACCAAGATAAGACTACCTTCACCTGTCCCTTTGAAACATTTGCTACCATAGGATGCCCTTCGGCTTTTGCAATGCCCAGCAACGTTTCAACGTTGCATGTTGAGCCTGTTCTCGGACATGGTGGAGAAATTTTGGAAATTTTTATGGATGACTTTCAATCTATGGGGATACATTTGAGCAATGCTTGTACCATCTGAAGCTGGTTTTACAACGATGCACGGAAAAGAATTTGACACTTAATTGGGAAAAGTGTCATTTCATGGTCAAGAACGGAATTGTACTTGGGCACAAGATATCAAGAATAGGAATCGAGGTAGACAAGTCTAAGTAGAGGTTATTACAAAGCTCACTGAACCACAATGTTTAAAGGACATTAGATCTTTCTTAGGGCACGCTGGTTTCTATAGGAGATTCATTCAGGGTTTAGCAACATTGCGAGACCTTTGACAAATCTCTTGAAAAGATGTATCCTATATCTTTGATGATGAATGTCGAAAATCGTTGGAAAGAGCTTAAGAATAGACTTGTCTCTGCGCCGATAATATCTGCACCAGACTGGACCAAACCATTTGAGATTATGTGCGACGCCTCAAATTTTGCTATAGGCGCTGTTTAGGACAGCGTATTGATAATAGGCAGCACGTAATCTATTATGCTAGCAGAACGCTAAACGATGCCAACTCAATTACACGACTACTGAAAAGGAATTTTTAGCGGTTGTATTTGCGTTGGAGAAA
>JAVJIF010031367.1:0-211610 GCA_038442645.1 Agave tequilana
ACTCGGCGTTGACGATTAGGGACTTGCGTCCCTTAACGCTTCCTGGAGTGGCAATCCATGCGTCAGCTCCTTATTGGACTTTGACGTTCGTGCGGGAATTAAGCTGATGGCTTTGATTTTTATGCCATTAATTGTAAGCCTTATGGCTTGCCTATAAATAGGCCTCATCCTTTAACAGTCTATTCAGACTATTTCTCTTTAAGAAACATGCGCTCTAAAGGTCTTCGTTTTGATTTATCCTTCTTCCCTTTAAGGGAATGTGTTTCCAATGAACAGCAAGAATTCAAAGCATTCATAATTTCCTTTAATCTTTTCCAGAGACTATCACTGTCAAGTGATTTTTAAGATCAAAAAGCGTCGCTTTAGTACCTTTTACGGTTGCGCCTTGATGCATAAAGTTCAACCTCTAGAGGGTTCTTCTGCAGGTATGAACCGCTTGTCGCCATGAAATACTCAGTCCCGCTGAGTTTCTGTTTTCTTGCCCCTCAAAGAGATTCGATCTCTTCATCTTCTCTTGAAGTCTGATTGATGCGCCTTTCATTCAAAGTCGTGTCTTTTAGACTTCTTGATGAAGCGCGAGTCGATTGACCTTGGATTTTAACTCAAAATCCTTTGAATGCGAGTGTAATGAACTCTGTACTTGACTCTTGAGACGCGAGCTTTGTACATAAAGCTCGCGTTTTGAGGTTCTGATTTAAGAATTTTAATTCTTTCGAGACCCTTGGACTTGGACGTTGCAACTCTCGTTTCTCCAACGCGGGTGTGGGCGACTTCTGCGTCCTGTCTACCCTCGCGTCTCGTACCTTGGACGTTTCAGACCGTTCAGATCTGTGCTGATTAAATCTGCGTCTGAAGTTCACGACTTCAACTGCGTCTGCCCCTAAACTTTTCTATTTCTGCCTTAACAGAATTTTAGGCCTTCTGCACTGGTGATCCCCGTGTCTGAAGTTTACAAACTTCGATCGCGTTTGCCTTTAGCTTTTCTGTTTCAGTCTTAACAGAATTTTAACCTTCTGGTTTTTTGTTTCTTGCAAATTCTGGCAGTCTCAGTCAGCCTTTTGCATCTTCGTTGGGTTTCCGGGGGAATATTTCGACCAGCAAGCTTTGTTCGATTGGTGAGCACTCAGAGAATCAAAGCTCATGTTCATGGGCGGGGGGGAATTCGCGCGGTTAATGGCAGCCGTCAAGGCCTTATTGGACATGATGCACCAGCAATGCCCCGGTTTTGTCATGGTCACAGTGGGTATGGTGGTGGGTACGGTCTTCTTGAAGTCACGGGAGGACGTCACCTGTAAGGTCTCGGATCCTCCCTTCACCAATCTTAGCCCCAGAAGTGACATCGATGAAAAACCCATGCTTATTAGATGACTTTTCTAGTGGTGGAGATGTTCATCAACGAAGGATCATGGCTCACACCAGTTGGTCGGGTGGAATCAGAAGGTACTGCTACTAGCTGCATTTCGACCTCGAGAAACACCATTGTTCTCGGTCAGCGATGGGCTCCTTCAATGTTTACATCATGCATCATGATGTAATCAGTATCCAATCGTCTCAACATTGCTCAGCCTTTCTTCGGCGCTCTTTCAAACATCTTGTATTTGAGTGGTGAAAATGCCTCAAGGAGTGAGTGCAACCTTTTACTGAGAGAGAGGACTTTTTTTGTACTCCTTTATTGTAACACTCAATCTTATTGTATAAGAGAGCATCTTGTATCACTTTCATAATTTGAATATCAATAAAAGTGACACTTTTTTCTTATCTCCTTATATGTCTTGAATTCCTTTTTCGCATTGAAATTAGAAAAGTAGAAGTAGGAACTCTTGGCTTGCTGAAATATGATAATAATCTTAACAAGTCAAAGTTGGGAAAAATTCCGTTTCAGGAATTTAAGAATGCTATCAGAGGTGCGATGTTAACTTGACAGGAGTAGAACAGTTTTCGTGAACTTGCCAATCTATGAATGAGAATGACAGTGAAGTTTTCACCCTACGAAGGATTACAATTAATATTAACTTGACTAGGACTCAGCTGGGGATTTGATGAAAACACTGCTAGAGGTGTAATGTTAACCTAACAATATTTTTTTAGTAGTCTTGTTATTATGTTAACAAGAATAACAAGGGAAACTAGACTCGCGGGGGATCTAGGAGAACTTTTACCATTAGAGGTGTGATATTAACTTAACGGGTAGGATTAAATCTTGTCAGGAATGTGATGTTAACTTGACAAGGATGTGAGTCAGAGTTGTGATTTAACTTGACTCAATGAGAGTTTCAGCTCCATTTGGGAAGACTGAAAGCGTCACTGTCATAGGTGTAATATTAAACTTGGTAGTGAAGGTAATGCCAGAGGTGTAATTTTGAACTTGGCATTGGTCATCTCGACTTCGCCAAGGAAGTCCGAGGGAAGTCATGGCCGTAGGTGTAATGTGTGAACTTAGCAATGAAACTGGACGCTTGAGATGTGATGTTAAACTTAGCGTCGCTCATCTCAGCTTCGATACGGAAACCTGAGGAGAAGTAATTGTCAGAGATTTAATATTGAACTTGGCAGCAACTTAATCTCTATTAGAGGTGTAGTGTTAAACTTAACAGTAATTTGTCAGAGGTATAATGTTAACTTGACAGTAATTGATTTGCGATATGAGCAATTTTGAGGATTTGTCATTCTATTGATGAGAATTGACAAGTGAAGTTTGGAATGTCAGAGGTGTAAAGTTAACTTGACCAATTTGAAGACTTGCTATTCCATGTAGAGGAGAGACAAGTGAAGTTTGTACTCGCTGGGGAGTATTAAAAATTTTCATTGTCAGAAGTATAGTGTTAACAAAGCAATGATTGCATTTGTGGACCCTACCACTCTATGGAAGAGAATTGGTAAGGATTTTGATGGAAAGTAAACTGAATTGTCAGAGGTTTAATATTAACGTGACAACCGTTGATTCCCTAGGGACATGAAAAATTAGCCATTAGAGGTATAGTATTAAACATAACAGCGAAGATTTTTAAAGAATTTCATTGTCAGAGGTTTAATATTACTTGACAGAATCCACTGGAGATTGGAAAATTGGGTTGACAGAGGTTTAATATTAACTGGACAGAATCCAGTTCATTTTATTAGGGAGATGAACACCAGTATTTTTATGGTCCTACTATTCTGTGGGCGAGAATTGGTAAGAGATTTCAGAGGAGAGAGTGAGACCAAGTCCACTAGGATTTTTAGCAAACCCCTCAGCTATCAACGGATTTGGTGCACCTTTACCAACTATCGTTTAAGTGGGCTAGCCATGCTATTCCCCTCAGCATGATGAGTTGTCGAAGACTTATGTTTGGCTTAAAAGCTAACATTTTCCTCTATCCTTAGCCGTCGGAGGCGTCGAATGTCAATCAGAAGATTAACTAAGCTAAAACCAAAGTTTCTTTCTCTTTTTTCTTTCTCAGTATTTACATCATGTATCATGATGTAACCAGTGCTCAATTAGCTTGACACTGATCTACCGTGATGTGATCTAGTAAAGAAAGGAAGCTTTTTGATCAGAGGTATAGTATTAATTTGATCGGGGGAAGAGTGCTATCAAGGATAGTATTTCTTTAAGAATTTGCCGTTGATTGGCATCATAAGCGTATCACCATCTGAGGTTATGAGGCGATACGCTCCATTTGAGTAGACCGACTCTACTAGAAAGGTCCTTCCCATTTGCGTTGGAATTTCTCTTTTGTCTTATGTGTCATCACCATAGGTTCTCTGACAGTTAAGACAAGGTCACCTTTCTTGAAAGTTCGCTCCTTGACTTTCTTGTTGAAGGCTCTGATAATTCGAGCTTGATAGAGTTCGATTTGCTGTTGAGCATGCAGACATTTATCATCTAAAGCCTCCAGCTCTTGGAGTCGCAGTCGATGCTTCTCCTCATTTGTCATCTCTGCTGTCAAGGCGACGCGTATAGATGGGATTTGGATTTCTAGCAGGAGTCTACTTACATCACCCATATACCAAAGAGAATGGTGTAGCTTTCGTTGGGGTTCGGACCGTTATACGATAGGCCATAAGCATTCACCTACCTGTCGTCCTAGTCACGTTGGCTTTTCAAGACGAATTTCTTGAGAAGTTTTCCAATAATCTTGTTGAAAACTTCTGCGAGGCCGTTAGCAGCTGAGTAGTATGCCGTTGAGGATACACTCTGAATTCTGAACTTATTGCAGAACCTCTGAAAAGCCTAACTGACGAATTGGGGCCCGTTGTCATGGACAATTCGCGTGGCAACACCAAAATGGTAGATGACGTGATGCTTCAGGAATTTGATCACATTAGATGCTTTACCTCCCTCAAAGGATAGGCTTCGGCCCATTTAGAGAAGTAATCGGTTTATAGTTAAGATGAACCGATGTCCTTTAGATGATGGTGGGCTGATAGGGCCGACTACGTCCATCCCCCACATCTCAAATGGCCAGGTAGAGGTTGTAGAGCGAAGATATCCTAGTGCTTGATGGAAAATCACTATGGACTTGACAGGCGTGACATCGTTTGGCATAAGTGATGGCATTCGGGATCATCTTAGGCCAATAATATCCCAGTCTTCGGAGTCGATCCCCAAGCTTTGGACTAGGCTGATGAGCTCTACACATGCCATCATGCGCTTCTTGGAGTACTTCCTGTGCCTCCTTTTATGATAGGCAGCGGAGGAGGATCCCGTCATGCGATCGGCGATACAATGTTTGCGTTGATCACATTATAATAGAATTTGGGGCTTTTCTTCTAATGACAGTCGCTTCTTGGGATCATCAGGAAGAATGCCATACAAGGCATAGTCGATGTACGAGAATCGCCAATCCCTAGGCTCTAGACCGGCCGAAGTTTTAAGCGTTTCTTTGGCTTGACAGTCTCCCTGTCGGCTTTTGGTGATCTTCAAAAGTGACCCTTGGACAATACAAGTCGTGGCTGTAGACAAGTATTTTCTCTACCACTCCGGTTGGAAGGGCTAATAGGCAGCGAGAGATGCCAGTGCATCTGCATGCGCATTTTGCTAGCGTGGTACATGGTCAATGTAAAAGTTTTCGAACCTCTCGGCCATAGAGATGGTTGCGTTGTAATGGGTATTAAGTCTTCATGTCTGACTTCGTACTCCCCGCGAACTTGGTTAACGATGAGTTTAGAGTCACCGTATGTCTCAAGATTTTTAAAGCCAATCTCATCGGCGATTTGCATTCCAATCAAGAGGGCATTGTATTCTGTTACGTTGTTGGAGCAGGGCTCGGTTAATAATAAAGCTCGAGGGATCACATAGTTCTGTGGGGAGAACAGTACTACTACCCCACTCCGGCTATGACATGCCCTTACGGACCTGATCTCGATGCATCGTCGAAGAAGAGTTGCCACACTTGTCTTTCAAAAGATGTTTGGGTTAGATAAACTTCAGCGACTTCGTCTGATATCCTCGTAATGTTCGGTTACTTTCGGATCTGGATGCTCAGCCAGGAAATCCACCACCGCTTGTCCCTTTACGACTTTTTGTGGTAAAAAGCGCATTTCATATTGGGATAGCAGTATGGCCCATTTTGCCAGTCGACCATTTAGGGATGATGGCTTCGTCATGAGCAAACTCAAAGGGTTGACCCTTGATATGACATTTATAGTCTGGCCCACCAAGTAGTGTCACATTTTCTGGACAGCAAACACCAATGCCAAACATTCCCTTTTCGATCAGGTTGTATCAATGCTCGGCTCCGATCATAGTCCTACTCAGATAATAAATTGCTTGCTCATGTCCTTGATCATTATTCTGGGCTAGCAAAGCTCCTAAAGAATGATCCATTGTTCGAACGTATATCAGGAAAGGTTTTTCCCGACATCGGAGCTGTAAGGACTGGTGGTTGCGTGAGGTATCATTTGATTTCCTCGAATGCTTGTTGGCAAGCATCATCCCAGATGAATGAGACACCCTTTTTCATCAATTTGGTGAAGGGTTGGCATCTTCCGGAGAGATTTGAGATAAACCTTCGAGTGTATGCTAGTCGTCCTTGCAATCCTCTAAGCTCCCTAAGATTCTTTGGAGGTTGCATCTCCTGTACAGCGCGGACTTTTTCCGGGTCTAAGTGAATTCCTTTGGATGTTACTACAAACCCTAAGAATTTACCGCTGGCCACCCCCAGGAAGGATTTGGTGGGGTTTCATCTTCAACTAATGTGCCCGCATGATTTCAAAAACTATCTTCAGATCGGCTATGTGGTCAACTTTGCTGCGGCTTTTCACTGCAATGTCGTTAACGTAGCATTCCACTGTTTTACACATGTGCTCGTGAAAAATTACATTCATAGCTCTCTGATATGTTGCCCTCACATTTTTCAGTCCGAAGGGCATGACAGTATAGAAATATACCCTCAGTGGTGTCCTGAAAGAAGTATGTCTTTCATCATCAGGATACATTTTGATTTGATTATACCCTGAGAATTCATCCATGAAGGACATTTGCTCAAACCTGCACATATTATCAATCATGATATTCGTGATTGGGAGAGGGAATTCATCTTTGGGACAGGCCTTATTTAGATTGCGAAAATTAATTTAAATCCGGATCTTTTCGTTTTTTCTTGGTAACGGGGACGATATTGGCTACCCAATCAGGATGTTTCTCCTCCCTAATGAAGCTAGAGTTTATAAGCTTCTTGACTTCTGACTGGATTTGCTTCCATTATTTCTAGACGGAACCGTCGCTGCTGTTGTTTGACTGGCTTCACGTCTGAATTAATGTTAAGACGATGCATAGCCACTCGAGGATAAAGCCCAGGCATGTCCTCATAATTCCAAGCGAAAACATCTATATACTCTCGTACAAGAGATATTAAGTCTTCTTTCTCGGAGGATGATAGGCTTTCGCTTATAAGATGGGCTTAGGATTAGCCTCACCTCCCAGATTAATCTGGATGACATTGTCTTTCGTAGGTGGTTTACGTTGTTCAAAGCGAATATCCCAGAGAGTGTTTAGGTGTTTGATCCAACGATATGTATCAGACTGGACCATTTCTTCATCTCCGTCTTCCAGGTGGCTTGTTGAAACCATGTTTACTAAAAGTTCTCTGAAGATGTTGCCGACACTAATGTCCAATTCCCATGTGACGTGCCAAATGAGTAGTTATGGTATAGTAACTCTTCCGACTCATAGGCTGACGGAATTGGGGTTGATACATAACCCAAACCCCTGCGAGTTCGATGGTAATAATCAGGGGTTCTCCCTTTCAGAACGAAAGACCAAAGTATTGTTCTTCTTCCTTTGCTGAAGTTCAACCCGGGATCATTTGTCAGATCATACCCCATGCTTTCTATCATTTTGAGTATATTTGGCTCATAATGAGTGAACTGGGGAGATTCATTCTCGCTTTCTGACTCTTCATGATACATCAGTTCGGACTTGATTTGTCCGAAAAGGATTGATTTTTGGCCTTTGCGTCTTGCTGGGCATCTTGGTACGTTTTGAAGGATGACTTCATTGGTACATGCAATAATGTCAGAGCATCCATTGCCGATCAGGGGTCATTATCCACTTCGTACTAGTATCCGATGGCACTGAATCAGAATCGAACACAGAAAAGTAAGCCAAATTTAACTCTTCATTAATATACCACCCGCTTACATCATCGGCGGTGTTATTAACATCGAGCTTATTAATGCTCGTTACAAGTGGATCTAATTCCCACATGCACTCTTCTCTCCACCTCTAGCTCGGTGTCAGCTTCGTTACCAGAGTCTGGTTTCCTCTGGTTGTAGGCCTTATTTGTTTTCAGAGAGTCTTGGTATAAGAGGGGGTCTGTGAAATAGTTTCTCTACCCCCTTGAACGGATGCCTTTCGGCAATCAACGTTCGGACTTTCCCACTTTCGTCAATATACTTCATAAGTTGGTGGAGAGTGGAGGGGACGATGGAATTACGATGAATCCAGGGTCATCTAGCAACAAATTGTATGAAGTGTCAGCGTCGATCACATAGCACGTCACTTCAAACTTTAGGTCCCCGATTTGACATTTGAGCTTGAACTTCCCCATTGGGCGGTACCATTGGCGTTGAAACAATAGATGGTAGTCTGGGTGGCGCTCAATCGGTGGGTAGGGATCCCTAAGTGCTGCATGACCCGGCGAGGCATGATGCTCAATGCAGATCCTGGATCTACCTGAATGCGGCTTACTTCAGACGATCCAATATACCCTGTGAAGTACAGGGGCCAATCCTGTTTCCTCTTAACCTGCATATCATCTGTCATGAAGGTGATGCAGGGAGAATTTTGGGAGGCATGGAGGGAGTCTTCTACATCCTCCTCCTGTGTTCCGACTGGAATCTGGGCCATGAAGACCTCAGCATTAGTGAGGGCTTCCCTCAGAGCTTCTCTTGTTAATTTTGATAGTCTCAGTAGCGTAAAGGGTGATTCTGGCCGGAATATTGGTCAATTGAGCCAGGACGTCAAATCGGTAAGGTGTTGTAGATCCTTTCACATTGTCCTTTGGGAGAGCGTTAGAAAACTGAAGCTCTTCTGCTTCTCTACCAGTTGCTTCGTGGCTTGGCTGACTCTGTAGTGGGTTTAGGAGGACTTGCCACCATCTCGTCATACTTTTTTAAATATAACTGACCTGAACGAGTTTTTGTCACGAAAGGTTTATTAAGTTCTGCAACAAGAACGATTATTTCCTCTTCTGAATTAGTTAGTGAGGGAACATCGGTTTCTGCTTCTAGGGAAGAAGCGCACACCACATTACAGGACGAAGCTTTCGCCTTGCCTTTGGACCTTCTGTTAGTAATAGTATCCATTGCTGGCTATCCACAAGGTTGGGATGCCACATATTTCCCCCTGAGGTGTGGGGATGGGTACAAGACCCTTCTCTTGTTTGTGATGTGGGTCCGTATTAATAATTCTTAGTTCCCCTTTCGGAATGGGAACTACTCCGGACGGTGCTGGAGGCTCTTTTCTAAACTGAAGAAATGATGTCATATTAGTCGTCACTTTCTTTTGCTCTGGACGGAGCTTTAGCACTTCTGCATCAATCAGAGTTTGAAGGATGTCTTTGAAGACATAGCAGCTCTTGGTGGGGTGCCCCAGCATCCTATGATACAGGTAGTAGTTGGGATTATCGGTTTTACCGACTTCTTCAGGACGTCTAGCTTTAGAAAGCTTCAATCTGTTACTCTTATTGAGTAACTTGAACAACGAATCAACATGTTCGTCTTTGAAGGAATACTGCTTGTTGGCGCATGGCTAACTTGAAGAGCCACTTCCCCTGACCGGCTGAGGTTTGACGGGGGATTTTGTCGCTTTCGCCAAATTATCTTTTCTTTTTGATTGAAAAGATGTTTCTGGCATACGCCTGTCGACTTTTCGGGTCTGGGTTTATTTTCTTCTGCTCTAACCCTGGCGACAATTTCTTCAGCCTGTTCACCTTGCTGGACCAATTGCTTCAGGTGCGGCTGTCAGCAATTCCATTTGGGTTATGAGTGACATTTGTAGATTGTGGCAGCATGTTTCTACCAGGGTGGCCTGGGTCATACCGCTAGGACATTGGAGTGTCATGTTCAGAAATCTCTCTACAAATGATTTGACTGACTCTCCCTTTCGCTGCTTTGTGGCCTCCTGAGTAGGCATTGTGATCTCCGAATCACCTTCGAAGAAGCGTGTTAGGAAGAGCTTCTCCAGATCACTCCAATTTTTAATGGAGGCTTCTGGGAATTTCATGAACCATTTAAAGGCAAGCCCCTTTAGAGTGTCGATGAACAAACGTGCCAAGATGACATCATTATCTACCACGTTTCCCGTTTGAGACTTGAAGTAGTAGATATGTTGGTTCGATGACCCTTTGCCGTCAAAAGCCTGTAGGGTTGGAGCTTTGAACTTGGGAGGGTATGGAACAAGGTCCCACTCGGCCGGATATGGCCGGACCACTCCTACTTCTTGGAGGCCTTACTGATTGGTAAGGGCTTCTAGACGCTGCTCTAATTGACTCATTCTTTTAGAATGAATACTTTGATGGTTCGGGTTCCTTCCTCTTTAGACGAGGATTTAGACGACTCAGAAGTAGGTTGCTCATTCTTCTCGATATGTACAGAAGATGAGCTTTCTCCTTCTTTTCATTTGCCTTTAGACTTTTTAGAGGAGATTTTATTGGTTGACTTCCTCTTATCTTCAAGTAATTGTACAAGCATCTTCTTGAGGGTATCGATAGATTCTTGTTGAGCGCGAATCATATCGAATTGTTTCCTCTGGACCTGGGCTTGTTGTTCAAAGCGTCGGGCTGTCTCCTCGGGAATATTCGTCATGTATGCAAAGGCTTCCTTCTCTATGGAAGAGTTAGAGGTCTGTGACTCTGTAACGGCGCAATGTGATTCATTTACTTCAATGCCTCGAGCTAGGGCACTGTAGTTGATCGGGGCGACCGCACCGGTCTGAGTGCGAGTATGCCGATACACACCTTCTGGTTCCGTGTCGGACTCGTCAGAGCTGACTGCTGGTTGTTTTTCCCTACTTCTGCTTGCCATGTTTACAGTGACTTCAGGGTGCTCCACGTTAGAGAAGGTACTCCTTCTATGGGAGCGATACCTTTTGGTTGATCGGGAGGTTGGGGTCGATTGCCTGAATATCGACTATTTGCTTGCACGTAAGCTGCAGCGGTATTCAGAGAACATTGTCGTGATAAGCCGTTCACAGCAACAAGATGGAGTGATCAGATTAGCACTCCTCTTCTTCGTTAAATAATCTCTTAGATCCGTGGGAGATTGCCCTCGTGTTGTCGAGGGCTTTTCAGCTTCTGAGGGTCACCCTTACGTCGAGAATTCGAGACGCAAGGTTCAGAAACGCGGAGCCCGCATTGCGCATAACAGGCGCGGCTCTTTCGTTTTGCCTTTAAAACGTGGGTCTCGCGCCTCTGCTGAGCAGAGACGCGAACCTCACATTTTTGATTATCGCATTCGATCATCGACAGTTGAGACATGCGAGTTTTCTCATTTCCGCGTCTGGTCGTAGAGACGCGTGTCTCGTGTCTCTGAAAAGAAGAATAGCCCTCACGCTGGTGCACGTCACGTTTGGAGTAGAGTCTCAGGAGCGCAAGCCCGTTGGGCTTTGCGTTTGGGTCTCCATACGCGCGAACTCTGTGCGTCTGACACAATTTAGAAGAGATGCAAGCCTGAGCCTTGCGTTCTATCTCTGTTAGACAGATGATTGTTCTAGGTTCTTGCACTTGCAATTGTCGCGCGCGTCGTCTCTGTCGACGTTCAGCATTCTGATTACGCCGTAAGGGTTGTTGGGAACCCATGGTGACTCAGAGCTGAGGAAGGGGACGGGCATGAACGGGCTGAACATCAGCAACGTCGACCTTGCGGGTCTCATGGGAGACGTTGATGCGGGAGTCATGTGTGATATGATCAACCGTGACACTCTTCTTGTCAGTCGCATCTGTCAGGGTCTCGAGTGGACTTGAGAGTGAGTCCCCGAGGAGACCTTACGGTACTGCCGCGCCCTAGGGCTCTTAGAGCCAGAAGAGAGAAACTCTTCATACTTTGCCTGATCGAACTCCACGATAAGTGATTCGATCATTTTTCCCATGTAGGTGACGTCACCTTGCGCCATGACTTGCTCATCGGTAGAGAAAGTAGTCCCCAGTGGAGTTGTCATCTCTTCTTTGGTGGGGGAAATTGAAGATCGAGGAGTAACTTCTTTGTTTGATTGTAAAGAAAATTATAGCGGATCAATAATCCTCTTACAAGAGAGGGGAGATATTTTAAGCTTAAATCTCCCCTTTGTTTAAAGTCGGGTTCTTGATGTGGCGATGGAAAGTGAATCTTATTTTCTGTTGACCAGGTGAACGTCAGATCCTTTGGGAATCCTCTATTTGGATAGTAAACGAAGTAACACAGCTTCTGTCCACCAAGAATCTCAAAGAGATTGTAGGCAAAGACGAACTTGTACGCAGCAAGTTGTTCGAAAAGTAGAACTCTCTCTTTCTTTTCAGCTGGAAGTCTTGGTGCTTCTACGACTTACAATCGAAGTTCTTCTTACCAAGATTTTTCCGACCTCTCTTCCATAGCAAACTAAGCTATTTATAGAGGTTTCAGGGGGTAAACGTGTCCCCTAAAAACACTCCATAATGGGGGTTAACTCCCTCATTATGTAGGCAGTAATTGACACAGTAATGAAAGCAGTTATAACCGAGACGCAGGTTTTGAAACTTGCGTTTTGCTATTGAAGTAATGCTTGAGAGACGCGGGTTTCCAGTTCCGCCAAGCTTCATATGAGACGCGGGTTTCAAGCTCTGCGTCTTGATACTGCAATAATGCTGAGATGCGGCTTTTGCGCTCCGCGTCTTGGACCTCGCAGTGATGTTGAGATGCGGTTTTCAACCCTCGCGTCTTAGTGCTGCGCTATTGGCGATGACTAGCCTTGCGTCTGGAGTTTGAATTCTGCTTTTTAACGACTTGTCTTCAGTGATTTTTAGACAGTCTACAATCATCTTCTTTTAAATCTTCCATATTGATGGGCCTTCTTTTCGAGCACTCATTGGACCTGTGTCCAGCTTCACCACGCCTATAACACTTACCAACCCTGGGCTTGATTTAAGAATTGTCTTTTCTCTTTGTGATCATGGAGGTTGTTGCTTGTGTCAACGTAGAAGCTTTGACCATTAGCTGTACTAGTGGTTGACTAGCCATCGTGGAGCTCGGCTGGATTCCGTCGTCTCCTACAGGCTCTTTGATTGACAACTGGCACCTGGAAGGTAGAAGTCTACTTTGTAACATCTCTATCTTCATGGCCTTATTTTGTGCCTCATCGATAGAGAACACGTCTTAGATAGCTACACATTCCTATATGGGATAATTTAACCCGTGGATGTACTTTGTAGTTTGCTCCTCTTCAGTCAGAGACAAATCACATCATGATGAGAGGCGATAGAACTCCTTCGTTTATGCTGATACAGTCCTCATACCTTGCTTGCATTGGTCAAATTGATTATAGAGGATCTGTTGATAATTGGGTGAAAAGAATCTACCTTATAGAAGTTGCTTCATGTGCCTCAATGTCATCACATGTTGCATTTCTTGACGCCATCGTGAGACTTACAATTGATCTCACCATGTGGTTACTCCACCCTTGAGATTGTACACCATAATTTGACATGTTTCTCCATAGAACATAAGCCATATCAAAAAATTGTACACCTCGTAGATCCAATCCAGAAAGGATTCAATATAAGATTCTTGCTGAAAGAGGGGATGTCAACTTTCATCCTGTACTCATGAGAATTTTGGTATTCTCCTTCCCTATTATGACTAGTGTGAGGGATTCTAGCCTCCCTGTTAGGGTTAGAAAACTGCCTCCCCTATTTGGATTAGGATTAGCAAATGTCCTACGCCTTCCATAGACTTGGCCTCATCTCTAAAATCATCATACTAATAAGGGAAATTGTTGAACTCTATGTCCGAGAATTCGTGTAGAGGGTAGTTTGGTGGTAAAGGGTATTGATATAGGTAATATAAGAGTGGTTGATTTAGGTATGATTGATATGAGGGTGATTGACATGGGGTGACAATAGCGGGGGTGGTTGAAGTGGTGGTGGCTGAGTTAGAGGTGGATGGCTTAGTGATGGAGGTTATGGATGAGAATTATTTGAGAGAGGTAGAGGTTATGGATGAGAATTATCAGATGAAAGTGGCGATGGTTAAGGATGGTTGATGGGCGATCCACTCGCTTCGGTGCGTACCATCCGCTAAGCTTCAATCACCAAGCTTGAAGGAGATCTTCTTGAGTCCTGAACCAAAAAGTCCACGGTTGATTCATGAGTGCTGAGCCTCCCTTCACAAGTATCCATCCTTGTGAACAAAGTTTGGTTGCTCGTCATCATTTTCGGTCATCGTTGGAACATTTGCCGAGGTTTGGTACCACTTGACGCAAATAGGGAGCGAGAAAGACGAGCAACAGGGGTTAGATCTCATTTTAGTGCTGATGACCCCTGAAGAAACCTTCAGACAGAGGATAGTTACTTGAATCCACTAGCAAGTGACCCGAATCCACGAGCAATTTGGAGAGAAATCTTAATTTTATTAATCAAAATTCATGCAAAAATAAAGAGTACAAGGGCCTATATGTAGGCCTGCAAAAGAGTATTACTCCTATTAGGAAATAACCTATTTCTAAAAGAAAATAAAAAGAGTCCTAATCTATCTATGTAATCTAAATTAAAAATAAAAAAAGATGCAATTAGTTTAAAAGAGTTCTAATCTATCTAGGTAATCTAAATTAAAAATAAAAAAATTAAAAATAAAGAAACAAATTAAAACTGAACAGAGTCCTAAACATGTTCTAATAATGCTGATACGTGCAGGTCGGTCGACCGGGCGGTCGATCGACTGTAAAAGTCCCTGGCCTCGGTTTATGTTAGTCGACCAAACAGTCGACCAATTGTAAAGTCTGTTGGCCCAAGGTTACAATCACTGGTTTTTTTGTTTTGATGATAACAAAACATATGTGATTTTTTAGCTCTAATAACGTTCAAGTGTTTAAATATGTTTCAGGGTTCTAAAGGATTCAAGAAGTTTTCTTCCTCTAAAGGAAGGTATTGAAAACTCAAGGGTATTCAAGTATGGGATTGAAGCTCAAAGCACTCAACGTTGCTATTGGAGAAGCCCGCTTGAAGACACTTTTAGTCGCTTAGAACCTTGTAAGAAATTAGTTTGTTAAAGCGTAGAATATAGATTTGATGCTCAAAGAGTTACACACACAAAAGTACATATTTTCGAAAATACAAGTTTGTTTTGTATTGGTGTTTTGCATGTATGGTCTTGATACATGTTTCATATATTTTCCAAACATTTATTTCAAGTTTAGAGCTTGTATCTCATTGCCAATACATGGTTATACCTCTTCAAAGCCAATACCGTTGCCTATGACAGGCCAAGTTGGTCGACTGACCGGTCGACCGATCCTGTGGCTTGGGATGTGCACGTTGTGCATGTCTATCGGTCGACCGACCAGTCAACCGCCAACCCCCGTGGTTGACCGTTCAGTCGACCAACTGGGTTACTCTTAGCCTCGATCTAATCTGGTTGACCGACCAGTTGACCGGAGCCAACGGCTATATTTTGATATATGGAGGGTCGGTCGACTGGCCGGTCAACCGACAAAATGCCAGAACCTCAATAACAACTAGTTTTTAAATCTGTTTCGTCTTTTCTATTTTCCAACGGGCATTTTCTATTTTTATGGGTCAAGACTCATCCTTAAAGATCTGGTAAGCCTTACCTATAGGTTTTATGAGTTGCTATATAAATGGATCATTGGGTTTGAGTTCAAGACAACAAGTTTTTACAAGTTTTCATAGAAAATCAATATTACTCTAAAAGAGAAAAGTTTTCTAGCTTTCGATTTTCAAATGCAATCTTTCCAAAGCTAATTTCATTTGGTTTTTCAGCTCTTAATTTTTTCTATTTGAATTTCTACTCTCATATAACTCGTTGAGTTTCTTTCATATTCTACTCTACAGGAAGTTGTAAGAGAGTGCTTGTGATCTTGAGTGATCACCAAGAGCTTTATAACCTCAATTGGCTTTATGCTACCTTTTTTGTAGAGGATTGAGTTGTGGAGTTGTTTACTCCGGTCTTATGTAGACCTTTTGTAATTCTTTGTTTTAAGGTCCCTCTGTGAAAAATTCTTTAGTAGATAGTGAAATCTTTCATAGTGATGAAGGCGGAGACGTAGAGTAGTGGCTTGAATCTTGAAACAAATTCTTTGTATTTGTGATTGCTTGTCTCTTGATCTTTATCTCTTTACTTGTGTTGTTGTTTCTCTTGCAATCTCTATTTATTGCTTGCATCACTTTTATCATTGCATTACATACATCATTCACTTTTATCGGTCAAAAAGAAGGGAATTGAGCACCTCAACTCATAATCTAGAGGAATATTAGAGGAGAAGTTCTAGAGTCCTTTACGGAGAATTTGGCTTTAATTCTTGTTTTAAGTGACCGATTTGCATCATTTAGCATAATTTATTTTAATTCTGCATTTGATTATCATTACACCTATTCACCCCTAGGTGTATTTCAATTGATATCAGAGCTTTGGTCTCTAGATTTTGGCTTAAACACCTTAGAGAGATCCAATTTGCTAATCACTTCATTCATATTTTCATTTATCGACTATAGTAAAAATGGCTGAAGGAATTATGACCCCTCCTAAGCTTGATATCCTTAACTTTCCCATATGGAAGGTTAAGATGACCGTATTCTTATAATTCCTAGAAATCCGGATTGCAAAGGCTATGATTAAACCCTTTAGTGTACCCGTTGGTGATGAGGACACTTGGTCCGACATTACCACTAAGAAATTTGATGCCAATGCAAAGGCACGCTATGCATTGTTTTAAGCTTTGAATGATGACTGTATAGTTAAGGTCATCTATTACAAATCTGCCTTGGAGATTTGGTCATACCTAGTGGTCACGCATGAGGGTACTTCATAAGTTAAGAGAGCTAAAATTGATCTCTTGCATTCTCAATATGAAAATTTTACCATGCATGAAAATGACTCCATTGATGACATGGTTACAAGATTCACTAAAATCACCAATGGTCTTTCTTCTCTAGGTGATGCCATTAATAATGACCAAAAAGTGAGGAAGGTCATTCGTGCAATATCACCTTTATGGGAGGTCAAGGCTATAACATTAAAGGAGCTAAATGACAAAGAAGAGATGGAGCTCATCGATTTCATCAGTAACCTTAAGACCCATGAGATGGAGAGGAAGGCAAGAGAAGAGATGGCACCACAAAAGAAAAAGATGCGAGCCTTCAACTCCACTTCCAACATCTCCGATAAAGATGATGAAGAAGTAGATAATGAAGACCTCTCCCTCCTAGTGAAAAATGTAAAGAGGATGTATAACAAGACTAAGTTCAACAATAGAAGACGATGGCAAGGAAAGGAGGATAAGAAAATTATTTGTTTCAATTACCGAAAATCCGAACACATTAGTACCGATGCATGAAGAACAAAAGTAAGCATACAACCTCCAAGAAACCCTACAAAAAGAAGGCCTTGAAAGCTACATGGGATTCGGAGAGTGAATTCGAAGAAGAGGTGGATACGACACACCCAAGGTAACATCTGAACCTTCACTTGATGGTTGTGAATTAACAATAGATGAATTAGGTGAGGCATTTGAAGAACTTTATAATAATTATGATTTTCTAAAGAAGAAATATTTAAATATGTAAAAGAAAAATGAAATTCTTTAAAATCAAGTTGTCACTCTTTCAAAAGAAAAAGATGTTTTATCTTTCACATTATGTCTATATAAAAAGATTTTGATACCTACAAAGTTTCTTGTAAAGCAAAATTTTCTTTAATTGATGAAAATGAGATTTCTATTTTGAAAACTAAATTTAACACTTTTGGTGATATTTTAAAGATATGTGAGTTTGATAAAACTAGATTGGAGCCCATATTTCCAAAGAGACACACTCCAAGGAAACATGTTCATGTTTCTCATACTACACATGCTCACACTCATCACACTACACATGCTCACTCTCATCAATCACAACATGCTCACACACATCATGCTAAACATGCCACACACAATAAGCATGCTCATGTTCCACATATACATCATGCATTTATTTATGGTAGAGTTTATAGTTGTACCTATTATGGCTGGAAGGGTCACTTAGCTAAGTTTTGTTATGATCGTATAAATACTTCAAATGATCATGTTTGGGTTTGAGGAACTAACTCTATAGGACCCAAGAAAATATGGGTACCAAAATCAATAAGTTCTTTACTTGATATAGGTACACACCAAGACTCCAAGACGTAGGGATCAAGGTACATGACTTAGGATATCAACTACTTTGCAACCCTATCAACGTATCATGAAGGTGGCACCGTCACCTTCGGAGATGATTCAAAGGAAAAATCATTGGTATAGGTAATATCCAAATTGGCTCATCTCCTTTAATAGAAAATGTTGTCTTGGTTGAAGGTCTCAAGGATAATCTCTTGAGCATTAGCCAACTTTGTGATAGAGGTTTTAAAGTTGGTTTTGATGATTTCACTTATGATGTTTTAGATAAGAAAATAAATATTTGTGTTCTTTTCGTTTTTCATAAAAATAATGTTTATATAATTGATATGTTGAATTTACATTGCAGTTCTACTTTTTTAAATGCTTTTAATGAAGATTCTTGGTTATGACATAGGAGACTAGGCTATATTTCATTTGACCATCTATCTAGAATTAACTCTAAGAAATCAGTGAAGGGTATTCCTTTCTTGAAGTTCGAAAAGGACCGCATTTGTGATGCCTGCCAACTTGAAAAACAAACCAAATCCTCTTTCAAAGCAATCAAGGATATCATGACATCTAGACTATTAGAGTTGATCTACATGGTTTTGTTTGTCTAACAAAAACTAAAAGTCTTAGTGTAATCATTTTATTTTCATTTTAGTTGATTTTCTAGATTTACATGGGTTTTCTTTTTGGAACACAAAGATGAAGCTTTTTTGCATTTCCATGCCTTTAGAGAAAGAGGTGAAAAAGAAAAGGATTTTTCAATTACGCATAAGGAGTAATAGAGGTGGTGAATTCATTAACCATTCCTTTATCACTTATTATGAAGAAAATATAATTAGGCATGAACTATCTTGTCCTAAAACTCCACAGCAAAATGGAGTCTTTGAAAGGAAGAATCACACTCTTCAAGAGATAGTTAGGACAGTGATTAGTGAATGCGGACTCCCTCAATATCTATAGGCCGAGGCCATAAACATTTCATGTTACATATCGAATAGAGTTTATTTTTGCAAAAACACTTTCAAAACTCCATTTGAGATTTACTATTTTAGAAAACCAAATGGTTCATATTTTAGAGTTTTTTGTTGTAAATGTTTTGCTTTGAACACTAAAGATAATTTAGGTAAATTTAATGTCAAATATTATGAAACTAAATTTGTTTGGTATTCAAATACTAGTAAGTCCTATAAAGTCTTCAATAAGTCTACCTTGACCATTGAAGAGTTTATGCATGTCAAGTTTGAGGAATCTAATATTTTTGTGAAGAATATTGTAAAAATTGATTCCTTAAGTTAAGACATGGAGAAAATATCATTGAAAGACTCACCTATGCAAGAAGACATGCCAAAAGATGAGGAACATGGTGAAGTTCAAGAAGTTGAAGTGGAGCCATCACAACTACTTTAAAAAGATTAAAGATTTGCTACAAATCATCCCAAGGACTTCATCATAGGTGATGTATCCAAGGTGGTAACTACTCGCACCAAATTTCATGATATTTGTGGTCATTTTGCATTTTTGTCTCATATTGAGCCAAAGAACATCTTCGAAGCCGAGAGCGACACATATTGGTTGCTTGCAATGCAAGAAGAGCTCAATCAATTTGAGCGCAATTAAGTTTGGCAACTTGTTCCTAGACCCAGGATAGACCAATCATTGGTACTAAATGGATTTTTAGAAATAAGTTGGATGAGTTGGGAATCTTATTAGGAATAAATTAGGTTAGTGGCCCAAGATTAGACCCAAATCGAAGGTATCGATTTTGAGAAAATCTTTGCACCGTAGTACGGCTTGAAGCCATACGGATAACACTTGCTTTTGCTTCATTCAGAGATTTTAAACTTTTTCAAATGAATGTTAAAAGTGCATTTTTAAATGATTTTATCTAAGAGGAGGTGTATGTTGAACAACCCTCCTGGTTTGTTGATCCTACATATTCAGATTTTGTTTTCAAACTTGAAAAGGTTTTATATGGTTTAAAACGAGCTCCAAGAGATTGGTATGAAAGACTTTCTACTTTTCTTATTTCAAATGGTTTTGTGAAAGGTAAAGTTGACACTACATTATTTACAAAGCATATAAATAGTGATATCCTTATTGTGTAAATTTATGTTGAAAATATCATTTTTGGATCCACTAATTAAGTGCTTTGTAAGGATTTTGAATTATGACCATATTAAAATATTTTATAATAACACTAGTACTATTCATATGACCAAGAATGCAAATCAACATAGTAAGATCAAGCACATAGAGATTTGATATCACTTTCTTAGATATTACTATGAGAAAGGAGATATTGAAATTGATTATGTTTCCACTGATTTTCAACTTGCGAACATTTTTACTAAACCACTAGATTATAATAGATTTTCATTTATTTGTGGGGAGTTAAATGTTTGCACTATGAATTCATGAGTTTTTCAATAGGTATCTCTCTTGGTTTCGTTTCTTATATGTTTTACTCTTTTTTAATGCATGATAGAAAGGGGAAGAGATATTTGAGTTATTGAGTTTTGAGTTTTTGAGTTATGATAATATTTTTGACATTTAATAGTTGAGTTTTTAGTTTCTTGTTTTGGTATTTCATGAACTTTATGTATATCCATTTTCATTACCATGCTCATATGCAATGCCCTAATTTATTATTTTTTTCATTGCATAATATTTTTAGAGGAAGGAGGAATGGAAGGATGGTAGGCTATTTATGCATATTGTTATAAATTTGTATACTTTTCATATATTCGTTCATATGACTTGTTTACATATTGACACTTTATTGATATAGTCATATTGATATCTTGTACTTGATAGATAAGCATAATTTGAGGGGGAGCTTTTTCAAGCTCTTTCCTATATTTTATTTTAAATAACTTATATGTTTTGTCATCATCAAAAAGGGGGAGATTGTTGACCCAAGGTTACAATCACCATTTCTTGTTTTGATGATAACAAAACGTATGTGGTTATTTAGTACTAATCAAGTTCAAGTGTTTAAGGGTATTTCAGGGTTCTAAAGGATTCAAGAAGTTTTCTTCTTCTAAAAAAAGGTGTTGAAGACTAAAGGGTATTCAAGTATGGGATTGAAGCTCAAAGCACTAAACATCGCTATTGGAGAAGCCCGCTTGAAAACACTTGTAGTCGCTTAGAACCTTGTAAAAAAAATAGTTTGTTAAAGTGTAGAATATAGATTTGATGCTCAAAGAGTTACACACATAAAAATACACGTTTTCAAAAATACAAGTTTGTTTTGTATTGGTGTTTTACATGTTTGGTCTTCATATATGTTTCATATATTTTCTAAAGATTTATTTCAAGTTTAGAACTTGCATCTTATTGCCAATACATGGTTATACCTTTTCAAAACTAATAAATGTTTTATTAGAAAATTTTTCATTTTTAGAAAATAGTTTTCAGCCTAGGTCGGTCGACCGTTTGATCAACCGTTGCCTATGACAGGCCAAGTCAGTCGACCGACCAGTCGACCGATGGCTTGGGGTGTACACGCTGTGTATGTCTGTCAGTTGACCGACCGGTCGACCGCCAACCCCAGCGGTCGTCCGTTCGGTCGACTGATTAGCTCACCCTTAGCCTCGGTTGAATCTGGTCGACCGACCGGTCGACCGGAGCCAACGGCTATATTTTGATATAGGTCGACTGGCCGGTTGACTGATAGACTGTCGAACCTCAATAACGGCTAGTTTTTGAATTGTTTTATTTTTTCTGTTTTCCAACGGGCATTTCTTATTTTTATGGGTCAAAACTCATCCCTAAAGACCTGGTAAGCCTTACCTATAGATTTTATGAGTTTCTATTGTCGGTCCAGAGGCCTTTCAATCTAGTTTTGAAGATGATTAACTCATGTAGTTATAGTTTACTAATAATCTTGCGATATTTAGTTTCAGATATTTGTTCAAGATATTAGTAGATGATTAGCTTCAACAAAGGTGTTTTGGAGCTTTCACATGTTGATTCAAGAGCTCGAGCGTCAAGATCGCATCTAGTACTCGGTTGGAGTCAAGCTTGTTGGATCGTGTTTGGATCGAGTCTCTTGGAGAAGGAGTTCTGCAAGAAGATCTCGGTATTGTGTCTAGTTTGTTTAGATCTTGTGTAAAGATTAGAAATGTTGATATGCTCAAGTTCATAATACACACACATGTTTTAAGTTTATTGGTTTTAGTTTTCAGTTTAACCGATATTGAATTTCATGTCAAAAACATAGATATAAATCTTTATATGTATATTAGATTCTATCCATATACAATATGCTTCAAAATTGTTTCAATATCATGTTTTTATATTTACATGAGTTTTGGAGAAAACAGTTTTCCATTTCAAAAATTCAAGTTTGGAAAATACCGATTTTTGTTTTAAGCCAAATTGCAATATCACAAAAATGGTTAAAATTGTTTATAATATGTGTTGAATTTTTATAACACATATTTGTATTTCAAAGATCTTATAAGAACATATTTTTGTGAAATTTATGTGTATTTTATGGGATTTTTAAGATGGCAAAAAGTCGAGTTTTTAATCTCTATAGCTGTTTGTACTGGCTGTCTGCCGTTAGACCGGACGGTCGACCGAGGTAGAAGTCGGTCGACCGGTCCGGCCGACCGACGTGCACAAACGTTCAGGCAGCCTGAGCTGATAGGTCGGTCGATCGACCCGGTTGACCGCCAGAGAGCTTTGCTCTCTGGAAATGGCCCCGGTCGACTGGGCGGTCGACTGGTAGAGAGCTGTTGCTCTCTGTATCCAGGCCCGGTCGACCGAGCGGTCGACCGACAGCAGATTCTTTCTGCTGTCTTGACCCAATGGCTAGTTTTTGGAATGGGCTATATATACCCATTCCCTTGGGCTGTTTTGAAGAAGTTTTAGAGAGCAAAAATTCCCATCTTTACAAGTGTTTAACAGCAAGTTTTTAAAAGAGTTTTGGGATTAAAGATTTGATCTTTATTTGTTTTAAAAAGGGTTGAAAAATTCAAAGAAAAAGAAGTCTTTGGGAGTTGTTTTGATCTTCATTTATATTTCAATATAGAGTTTTCTCAAGAGTTTTTCTTTGTGATTTGATTTCTAAACTCTTTGTTTTTCTCACACTTGAGCTATCTATCTATCCTATCTATTAGGATCTATTTTGTGGAAAAAGTGATTTGTGGTTGTTGATACTGAAAATCACCTAGAGGGGGGGTGAATAGGTGATGAAGCTAATCAAAGGGCAATTTAAAAATTAAAGCTACAACAGTCACCAAACAAGAATCACAAGATGAATGCAAGCAAGTATGATAATGAATATGATGAGCAAGTAATAAGTGCAAGTAAAGTAGAGTAAGGAATGCAAGAATGTAAATCAATCGCAAACACAAGGATATGTTATCGAGGTTCGAGCACCCAGCTCTACTCCCCGCCTTCCCCAGAAGGATTCCGACCACTTCCACTATCACAAAGATCTCAAATACAATGGAGTACCCAACTCCTACAATCTCAAGTACAAGTAATTTCCTTGGTAGTCAAAAGACCACAAACTCTATCTTTCAAATATCTCTTCCCTTACAAAGGTCCTTAGAGAATATTGAGTAGGAATGAAGCTCTTGTGTGTAAGGAGAAAAGAGAATTAAATCAGAGAGTATTTGAAAAGCCCTTCAGAAAATCAGTGAGAAATTCAGCACAAAAACCAAGAAACAAGTCTCTTTTGAAAGCCTTAAACTTTTGAATTTTCTAGCAATAATTGTTGTAACAAATCTCTCCCCAAACACCCCTATTTATAGGAGAGGGCTAGGGTATAGGGATAAAACATAATTACTGATGTTTAGGAGGTAATTAGATCAAAATATATCCTTAAACGAATTTTTAAACACAAAAGACAAAAATAAACAGCTCTTTAAAAAAACTGCCCGTTACTGTTCAACGACTTGCTCGGTCGACCGGTGCGGTCGACCGCTAGTTCAAAATTTTGACCGTTATAGGCTAGCGGTCGACCGACTCGGTCGACTGAGAAAACCTGTGAGCAAAAACAATATAGTCCGGTCGACCGTGTCGGTCGACCGACAGATATGCACACGGATACGTGCATCTGCCAGAACTTCGGTCGACTGGTCCGGTCGACCGGACCAGACTGACACAGACTCGGTCGACTGCCCCGGTCGACCGAATCAGGTCAAAAAATCAATTTTAGGAAAGAAAACAAAGAGGATTTTGATTTTAACAAAAATACTTTTGAACAGGGAATAGTATAAAATATAAAGATGTATCTGTATGCAAAAACTTGTAGGCAAAATATTTTTGTATAATTTATAAGAAATTATTTTGGAATGAGCATGTGCGCAAAAGCGTGTGTGATAGAGCTTCAAACCTATCCACTATTCTTTAACATACTATAAACTGAAAAACAAATTACATGAAGACTTCTTGTGCTATCTTCAAGTCTTTGAGTCATCCAATGCCTTGCTAGTGCCTTCTCTTCTAAGATCCTTCCTTGATGTGCAATTTGCCTTCCTTTCTTTGTGGAACTTAGAAGTTCTTGCAATAGCTAAGCGAATGGTCTCTAAACATGGTACAAAACCTGAAACTCATCTTAACAAACTTGTTAGTACCAAATAGCACTAATTTGGTTTGTCATCATCAAAACACAAAACAATTGGAGAGTGTAACCTCTTAGGCCAACAATCTCCCCCTTTTTGATGATGACAAAACAAATAGGCTATAAACAAAATATAGGGGAGGAGAAAACTCCCCCTCAAATTATGCTATACATAAAACACAAGAATATGCTCTAGATACCAAAAATACCAAAAAAAATTGCTCTTGCTCCTTGATACCAATTTAAACAAAAACAACTAAAACACAAGAATTCATAAAATCAAAACATATAAATTCATAAAACTTATTTTTGTCCATGTAAACTTATTCTCCCCCTTTTTGTCATACATCAAAAAGGGTTATGAAAAACATGTCTATTCAATAATACAAACATTAAGTTCTCCACAAATAAACGAAAATCTAGCAAAATCAAGAGGTTTAGTGAAAATATCGGCTAGTTGTAAATCCGTGGAAACATAATCAATATCTATATCACCTTTCTCAAAATGATCTCTAAGAAAGTGATATCTAATCTCAATGTGCTTGGTCTTACTATGTTGATTTGCATTTTTGGTCATGTGTATAGTACTAGTATTATCACAAAATATTTTTATATGATCAAAGTGCAAATCAAAATCAAGGAGAGTATGTTTCATCCAAAGGACTTGTGCACAACAAGCCCCCGCGGCAACATACTCCGCCTCGGCGGTTGAGAGAGCTACGGAATTTTGTTTCCTAGAGGACCATGAAACAAGACAATTACCAAGAAATTGACATGTCCCACTAGTACTCTTTCTATCTACTCTACAACCCGCATAGTCGGCATCCGAATAACTAGTCATTGAAAAATCTATAGTTTTCGGATACCAAAGACCCATTCCAATAGTGCCCTTAATATAACGAATAATGCGTTTTACCGCAATAAGATGAGACTCTTTAGGACACGATTGAAATCTAGCACAAAGACACACACTAAACATGATATCCGGCCTACTTGCCGTCAAATATAAAAGACTTCCTATCATGCTTCTATATAATTTAATATCAACATTTTTACCTTGTTCGTCCTTATCAAGCTTGGTTGTAGTTGCCATTGGAGTGTTGCAAGCCTTTGATCCTTCAAGCCCAAGCTTCTTTACTAGCTCCTTTGCGTACTTGGCTTGGTTAATGAAGGTTCCGTCTTGCAATTGCTTGATTTGGAGTCCAAGGAAGAAATTGAGCTCACCCATGGAAGACATTTCAAATTCTAGTTGCATTACCTTCTCAAATCCTTGCATAAAAGCTCATTAGTAGATCCAAAAATTATATCATCAACATAAATTTGCACAATTAAAATATCATTATCAACATGCTTAGTAAAAAGAGTTGTGTCTACTTTGCCTTTAATAAAATCATTTGAAATGAGAAAACTAGAAAGCCTTTCATACCAAGCTCTTGGAGCTTGTTTCAATCCATACAAAGCTTTATCAAGTTTAAAAACAAAATCGGGATGAACATGATCAATAAAACCGGGAGGTTGAGAAACATAAACTTCTTCATTAATAAAACCATTCAAAAATGCACTTTTCACATCCATTTGAAAAAGTTTAAAATTTTTAAAACATGCAAAAGCTAGTGTCATCCGTATGGCTTCAAGCCGTGCTACGGGTGCGAAGGTCTCCTCAAAGTCAATTCCCTCAACTTGAGTGTAACCTTGGGCCACTAACCTAGCTTTATTCCTAATGACATTTCCGGACTCATCCATCTTGTTTCTAAAGATCCACTTAGTACCAATTATTGGTCTATCGTGGGGCTTAGGAACAAGGTGCCAAACTTGGTTGCGCTCAAATTGATTGAGTTCCTCTTGCATGGCAAGCAACCAATATGGGTCCGTCTCGGCTTCGAGAATGCCTTTGGGTTCAAAATGAGAAATGAAAGCAAAGTTACCACATAGGTCATGGAGTTTGGAGTGCGTTGTGACTCCTTTAGATGCATCACCCAAGATGAGCTCCTTAGGATGATTTGTAGCGTATCTCCAAGCTTTAGGAAGCGGTTGAGTGCTATCCTCCTTATCCTCTTGAACTTCACCAATAGGGTCTAGCTTTTCTTCTTGAGCGGGTGAGTCCTTCAAGGATAGTCTCTCCATGTCTTCACCTAATGGTTCAATCTCTACAACATTCTCAACAACCACATTAGATTCTTCAAATTTAACATGCATGGATTCTTCTATGGTAAGAGAAGATCTAATGAAAACTCTATATGCTTTGCTTGTAGAGGAATATCCAACAAAGATAGCCTCATAAGCCTTAGCATCAAATTTACCCAAATTATCCTTGGTATTCAAAACAAAACACTTGCATCCAAAAACTTTGAAATATGCAACATTAGGTTTTCTAGAATGATACATTTCAAAAGAAGTTTTTGAAGAATTTTTGCATAAATAAATACGATTCGATATATAGCATGCGGTGTTTACGGCCTCGGCCCATAAATATTGAGGGAGGTCATATTCACTTATCATTGTCCTAGCCATCTCTTGAAGTGTTCTATTTTTCCTTTCTACAACTCCATTTTGTTGTGGAGTTCTAGGACAAGACATTTCATGCTTAATTCCCTTTTCATCACAATAAGTCATGAAGAGTTGGTTAATAAACTCACCACCTCTATCACTCCTTATTCTCAAAATCGGAAAACCCTTTTCTTTTTCAACTCTTTTTCGAAAAATCTTAAAATGAGAAAAAGTTTGATCTTTATTTTGCAAAAAGAAAACCCAAGTAAAACGGGAGAAATCATCAACCAAAACAAATGCAAATCTACTTCCATTTAAACTTTTAGTTTTAGTTGGTCCAAAAAGATCCATATGAATTAATTCTAAAGGCCTAGTTGACATGATATCCTTGATTGGTTTAAAGGAAGACTTGGTTTGTTTCCCAAGTTGGCACGCACCACAAATGCGGTCTTTCTCAAAATTCAAGCAAGGTATACCCTTCACCAATTCCTTTGAAATAATCCTAGAAATATGATCAAAAGATGCATGTCCTAATCTTCTATGCCAAAGCCAAGAATTTTCATCAAAAGCATTCAAGCATTTAGTAGAACAATCTAAATTAAGCATGTCAATGATATAAACATTATTATCACGAAAACCGGTAAGAATACAAACATCGGATTTAACATCAAAAATCTTGCATGAGGAATCATCAAAAACAACTTTAAGTCCACGGTCACAAAGTTGACTAATGCTAAGCAAATTATGTTTCAAACCATCAACTAAAACAACATTTTCTATAATAGGAGATGCACCAATTTGAATGTTACCTATACCGATGATAGTTCCTTTGGAGTCATCCCCGAAGGTGACGGTGCCACCTTCCATGTACCTTGATAGGGTTGTGAAGTTGTTGATGTCCCATGTCATGTGTCTTGAACAACCACTATCAAGGTACCACCGCTCCCTACGTCTTGGAGCTTTGGTGTGTACCTACATCAAACAATTTAAGACTTGATTTTGGTACCCACATTTTCTTGGGTCCTCTAGGGTTAGTGTCATGAACCCAAACAAGATTATTTGTTCTATTTAATTGATCATAGCAAAACTTAGCTAAATGTCCATTTTTACCACAATATGTGCATCTATACACTCTACCATATTTAAAAGCATAGTGAGTGTGTGATTTGTGAGCATGAGAAACTTTAGCATGAGTGGTGTGAGCATGAGAATTCTTAGCTTGTGAAGTGTTAGCATGTGAAGTGTGCTTTTTAGAAAACATGTTCTCAAGTTTCTTAGTATTGAAAGTACAATCATTTAAAACTTTTTCGAAATCATTCATTTTGGATTTAAAAGAAGAAATTTCTTTTTCATCAATAATAGGAGATTTTGCCTTACAAGTACTCTTGTAGGCACAAAATTCTTTTTGCATGGAAATGAAATTAGAAGAAACATCATCTTTTTCTTTAGAAACAATGGCAAGTTGATTTTTAAGAAAAGCAACTTCTTTTTATAATTTTAAGCATTCAAGTTTCTTATTATCATAAGTTTCAGAAAGTTCTACAAAGGCATGAACTAGAACTTCCTTACTTAATTCATCATCTTCATCATCAAGGGATTGAGGGGTTACCTTAGGTGTGTTTGCCATGAAACACATATTAGCTTGATCCACCTCCTCTTCGGACTCGCTTTCCGAATCCCATGTTGCTTTGTAGGCTTTCTTCTCCTCCGGTTTCTTTGGCTTGAAGGAGGAAGTCATCTTCTTCTTGAACTCCGGACAATCCGCCATGATATGTCCGGGTTTGCGACAATTATAGCAAATGATCCTCCGCTCCTCTTTGCCTTCGAATTTTCTCCGGAAGTTGAACTTGTTCTTTCGGTACAACCTCTTGACATTCCGCACAAGTAGAGTTAGCTCCTCATCTTCTTCTTCGTCTTCATCATCGTCATCATTGGTGGATGAGTCTTGAAGGCTATGGATTTCTTCTTTGAAGTAGTGGCTTCTTCTCTTGCCTTCTTCTCCATCTCATGGGTCTTTAGGTTCCCAATGAGACTAATGATGTCCATCTCGTCCTTGTCGTTCAACTCCTTTAAGGTGGTGGCCTTGATCTCCCATGAAGAAGGAAGCGCCCGAATCACTTTCCGCACCTTTTGATCGTTGGAGATGTCATCACCTAATGAAGAAAGACCATTAGTGATTTTAGTGAAACGAGTAATCATACTATCAATAGATTCTTCATCAAGCATTTTGAATGACTCATATTGGGACCTCAAGAGATCTATTTTAGCTCTCTTGACTTGTGAAGTCCCTTCGTGTGTGACCAATAAATGTTGCCAAATCTCATAGGCGGATTGGCAATGAATTACCCGTGTAAGGTCATCCTCATTCAAGGCGGTTAATAGGGAGTTTTGGGCTTTGGAGTTAGCCTCATATTCTCTAAAGTTGAAGTCGGTCCAAGTGCTCTCATCACTATCGGGTGCTACATAGGGTTTAGTCAAGGACTTGGCCACTAAGCTACCCAAAGATTGCAAAAATATAGTCATCCTAACCTTCCAAATTGGGAATTAAGTCCATCAAATTTAGGAGGGGTTTTGATGTTATCGGCCATGTTTACTAGTGATGAATGAATGAATGAATGAATGTTGATTAGCAAAAATTAAGGATCTCTCTATGGATGTTAAGCCAAACCTAGAGTCCAAGCTCTGATACCAATTGAAAATCACCTAGAGGGGGGGTGAATAGGTGATGAAGCTAATCAAAGGGCAATTTAAAAATTAAAGCTACAACAGTCACCAAACAAGAATCACAAGATGAATGCAAGCAAGTAAGTATGACAATGAATATGATGAGCAAGTAATAAGTGCAAGCAAAGTAGAGTAAGGAATGCAAGAATGTAAATCAATCGCAAACACAAGGATATGTTATCGAGGTTCGAGCACCCAGCTCTACTCCCCGCCTTCCCCAGAAGGATTCCGACCACTTCCACTATCACAAAGATCTCAAATACAATGGAGTACCCAACTCCTACAATCTCAAGTACAAGTAATTTCCTTGGTAGTCAAAAGACCACAAACTCTCTCTTTCAAATATCTCTTCCCTTACAAAGGTCCTTAGAGAATATTGAGTAGGAATGAAGCTCTTGTGTGTAAGGAGAAAAGAGAATTAAATCAGAGAGTATTTGAAAAGCCCTTCAGAAAATCAGTGAGAAATTCAGCACAAAAACCAAGAAACAAGTCTCTTTTGAAAGCCTTAAACTTTTGAATTTTCTAGCAATAATTGTTGTAACAAATCTCTCCCCAAACACCCCTATTTATAGGAGAGGGCTAGGGTATAGGGATAAAACATAATTACTGATGTTTAGGAGGTAATTAGATCAAAATATATCCTTAAACGAATTTTTAAACACAAAAAACAAAAATAAACAGCTCTTTAAAAAACTGCCCGTTACTGTTCAACGGCTAGCTCGGTCGACCGCTAGTTCAAAATTTTGACCGTTATAGGCTAGCGGTCGACCGACTCGGTCGACTGAGAAAACCTGTGAGCAAAAACAATATAGTCCGGTCGACCGTGTCGGTCGACCGACAGATATGCACACGGATACGTGCATCTGCCAGAACTTCGGTCGACTGGTCCGGTCGACCAGACCAGACTGACACAGACTCGGTCGACTGCCCCGGTCGACCGGATCAGGTCAAAAAATCAATTTTAAGAAAGAAAACAAAGAGGATTTTGATTTTAACAAAATACTTTTGAACAGGGAATAGTATAAAATATAAAGATGTATCTGTATGCAAAAACTTGTAGGCAAAATATTTTTGTATAATTTATAAGAAATTATTTTGGAATGAGCATGTGCGCAAAAGCGTGTGTGATAGAGCTTCAAACCTATCCACTATTCTTTAACATACTATAAACTGAAAAACAAATTACATGAAGACTTCTTGTGCTATCTTCAAGTCTTTGAGCCATCCAATGCCTTGCTAGTGCCTTCTCTTCTAAGATCCTTCCTTGATGTGCAATTTGCCTTCCTTTCTTTGTGGAACTTAGAAGTTCTTGCAATAGCTAAGCGAATGGTCTCTAAACATGGTACAAAATCTGAAACTCATCTTAACAAACTTGTTAGTACCAAATAGCACTAATTTGGTTTGTCATCATCAAAACACAAAACAATTGGAGAGTGTAACCTCTTGGGCCAACAGATACCATCAAGAGTTGTAAACCCTCCTTACTTTGTGATATCCCTCTAGTGAGAGGTGATTGTGTTGTTATCCCTCTAGTGAGAGGTGATTGTGAAGGTTGTGTTGCATCCCTCTAAGTGTAGAGGTGATAGTTAGAGTTGTGGCTTTGAGCTTTATCCCTCTTGTGTGAGGTTGATCTTGTTTGGCTAAGTACCCATCCCTCTAAGTGTAGAGGTGATTTGTGTAGTGCCTTGCCTCTTGTGTAGAGGTTGTATTGTTAGAGAGAGGAGTTGTGTATTATCAGTTTGTATTACCCAAATCTTTAGTGGAGGTTCCCTGTGTGGGAAGTCCTGTGTGGACGATATAGTGGAAATCCTTCTGTGTGAAGGCGGGGACGTAGAGCAGTGGCTCGAACCTTGAAACATATCTTGGCATTTGCGTTTGATCCACTATCTCTAAACTCTCTCTTATTTTGTGCATTGCATCATATTATTCATATCATATATGCTTGGGTTTGTTTGTGTGCCATACTTGTGTTAAACTAAGAGAGCTTCATATATCACCTCAACTCTTATTCAGAGGTATTTAGAGGAGTTAGTTCAGAGCATTTCACCGAAAATTTGGCTACACTCTTTGGTTGCACTAAGTGTGTTGTAATTAGTTTTTAAATTTCGCATTATTGTTGGCCAAATGGCCTTCCACTCTAGTTTTGATGATGACCAACACTCATGTAGTTATGTTTACTAATATTCTTGTGTTTCTAAGTTTCAGATCATTAACAGGATATTAGTTGGTAATTAGCTTCAACAAGATGATTAGAAGCTATTCATGATGATTCCGGTGCCAAAGCTTAAAGATCATACCTTTGCACTTGGAGAATCACGGAGTTTGGACCAAGTCTACTTGAAGATGGAAGATCGACAAGAAGACTTAGGTATCTAGTTTAGAGTTTGTGTTTTAGATCCATTTGTAAAGCTTAGTTTAGTTGATATGCTCAAGTGAACACAAAACACACACGTTTTATGATTTGATATTTGGTTTTTATGAATAGTTGTTCAAAACAAGTTTACATATGGTATATGTATAGTAGATGTTTTCTATTTATACATACATGCTTTAACTTGGTAAACAAACTTATTTTGATATCCCTATTCATGTTTTGGAAAAATCAAGTTTGACAAAATACAGGTTTTGTTTTTGATAAAATTTGCAAGACTCTAAAATGAATTGATATGTTGATATATTGTCTTGAAATTTTTATCACATGTTTATGTTTTAACATAAAATGATAAAACAAGTTTTAGAAAAACATATTTTTAGAAAAACAGTTTTTATTGTGATTAAAACTATTTTTTAGATTTACTGTGAATTTATGGGATTTTTATTGAGTGAAAAGACCTATTTTCAAATCCCGTATCTGTGCAGATCTGCACTGTGCCTGCCAGGCCAGTTCGGTCGACCGGACCGGTCGACCGCACCAAGTGGCCGGTCGACCGGATCGGTCGACCGATGTGCACAGACGTGCACACTGGCTACACATTGTAGTCGGTCGACCGGACCGGTCGACCGAGTTGAGAGTTCAACTCTCAGGATGTTTCGGTCGACCGGGCCGGTCGACCGCTAGTGCCCAACGGTCACTTTTCTGACCGTTGGCGGTCGACCGGGCCGGTCGACCGACGCCTGTCAGAGCTGCCAGCTCAGCTCTAACGGCTAGTTTTCTGTTTGGTCTATATAAACTCCATCTCTTTGGGGATTTTGGCCAAGTTTTTTAAGGAGAAAAATTTCTGGTTTCTAGAGGTTTTAAAACAAGTTTTCAAAAGTGTTTGGGGCTTTAATTCTTCAATCTTTATTGTTTTAGGTTTTTGGAAAAATCAAAGAAAAGAATATTTTGGGAGATTTGTCTTGGTTTTCATTCTATATCTTTTGGAAGGATTTTCCCAAGTGATTTTCTTTGTTGCTAGTTTTCCACACTTGAGCTATCTTCTATCCTAAACTATTAGGATCTTGTTTTTGTGGAAAAAGATAAGAGAAAAAGAAAGAGAAGTGTTTGAGGTTGTTTGTTGTAAACCTCATTGTTGTAAACACCCTTATATTTGTGAATCCCTCTTCGGTAGAGGTGATCGGGTGATTGTGTTGTGGATCCCTCTTAGGTAGAGGTGGAGTTTGGTTGTGAGCCTCTTCGGTAGAGGTGTGTGGATTGGTTGTTGTATTGGCTACGGGCCTTACCCCTCGGTTGTGAAGTGGTTGTTTGAGAGAGGAGTTTGGTACTCCTAGTATTGTAAGAAATCCTCTTCGGTAGAGGTTCCCTCGGTGGGAGTTGAGATAGTGGAAATCCTACACGGTGGTGTAGGCGGGGATTAGAGCAAGGTGCTCGAACCTCGAAACAAATCTTGGTGTTTGCGTTTTGATCCATTGTCTCTCTAACTCTCTCTCTTATAATTGTGCAAAGCATCATACTCATCATCATATCATATTTGCTTGTGTTGAGCATATTTCATATTGCCTTGCATTAATTCATATTGCTATATCCTTGATTGCTTGGCTTGATTGTGTGTGCACATTGTGAATTGCTTGTGTGTTTGTGCATCACCTATACTCATCCAACAAGAGCTTCACATAGCGCCTCAACCCATATCTAGGGGAATCAAGAGGAGTTAGTCCAGAGCCTCGCAAGGGGAATTCGGCTACACTAGTTGGATTGTATTAAGTGTGTTGCAAGATTTGCATTAACTTCCGCATTTAGCGTACTTAGTTTGCATTTAGTTTCTTAGATTAGCACTTACACCTATTCACCCCCCTCTAGGTGTTTTACAATTATTTGTCATTAGATTAACCTTACACCTATTCACCCCCCTCTAGGTGTATTTCAATTGGTATCAGAGCCTACGCTCCTGATATTAGGTTTAACCACCTAGGAGTGAGATCTTGGTTGCTAATCTAGTATTTGCATTTGCACACTTATTTGTTTACACACACTCATGAATTATCTTGCACCTCCCATGTTTGATGTTTCTAACATCAATATGTGGAAGTATAGGATGAGTATGTACCTAAAAATCTTAGGATTGCATGTTTTCCTTGCCGCTACTAAGAAATCTTATCTTGATAATAGCAATCATATAGAGGCCAATACACAAGCCCTTGAGGCACTTAGAAGCACTTTAACCAAAGAATATTTGTGCATTGTTTCTCATTGTGATTTCGCCTTTGCAGTGTGGAACACCTTCAGCTCTCCCGCGCTACAAATGACGAAATATGTGGAGAAGGAATCTAGTGGAGGAGAATCCAAACAACATTGCTACATGATCCAAGGGAATGACTCCCTTGAGGTACATTCAAAACTCAACTAAATCATAGTGCTTATTCTTCTGGCGATGATCATATTGATGTCGATGCTTTAAATGAAGAACTATCTATTGTTTGTGAAAAATTGTTAGAAAAATATGAACTTTTGAAAAAGAAAAGTTTTGTCTTAAATAAAGAAAATGAGGACTTGGTTTCAAAACTTGATTTGACTTTACAAGAGAAGGTTGAGATTTCAAATGAACGTGACTCATTGAAATCCGAACTTGATCTTGCCCTGAAAGAAAATGAAATCTTAAAAAATAAAAATACTTGTGATGAAGTTTTGAAGAGAAATGAAGTTCTATCTTCAAAACTTATATTTGTTTTAAAAGAAAATGATTCTTTGAAAAATAAAATTATTTCTATTTCAAAAGAATTGGATTTGATTTTAAAGAAAAATAAAACTTTGAAAAATGATTTAAACCACATGTTTGCCATGCTAGTATTGCTTTACCTTCTAGTGTATCCATTGCATGCTCCACCTCTTCTTCTCATATTAAAAATGATATATCTATGTTAAAGAAGAGTGTTGATTGTTTGGGTTCCACTTTGAGCCAATGTGCCATAAACCACACACTGTTGGAATCCATGTTTCGAAAGAAATAAGTTTCACATATGCATGCACACCATACACGACATACACATGCTTCTCATGCTCACACTCATGACACCATATATGCTCATGTGTATACTTGTACACATTGTGGACGTAAGGACCACCTTGCAAAATTTTACTTTGATAAGATTAATGATTTAAATTTTGTAAATAGATTTGTCGGGTTAGGAAAGGTGCCAACCCCCATGAACCCAATAGAGTATGGGTATCAAAAATCACTCCTATTTTATTTGATGTAGATGTGGGCTCTCACATGACGTGAGATGCATTTGTGCCTTGAGGTGAATGCGTTCCGAGCTATATGGTGACAATTTTGAATACATCACTTTCAAGGGAGTTTGGTGGGTGATCTGGGCGGAACTAGCACTCAAAAACGTGTATTATGTAAAATCAATGAAAAGCTCGAATGTGCTAATGTACCCTCGATACTTCCGTTATAGCATTGGCTTAACGGGTCGAATCCACAGGGAAGGGAGGCGATAGAAGCATTGACAGTCTCTATTCACGTCAGTTGTTAACAATTCTTCTTTGTTAAAAGAATGAAAAAGAAAGTGAAAAGAAAAGGAAAAGGAAAACAAGCATGTGGTAGGTGGCGAAAGCGATGAAAACGACAAAGAAAACGAAAGTGAAGTGTGGTTTGGAAAACAAATAGAAAAGTAGTTGGAACAAAGGTAAACTAAGAAGGCGATGAAAACAACGAAGAAAATGATAGAAAGAATTTTGGAAAACGATTTCTAAAACAAACTAAAAGAAAACTCATGGCTACTAACTACTAAGTAATCCACTAACCATGCTAACCTCTTCGAGATAGTTGCCTCACATTTTGATCCTTGGCCATCACAATCCTTGGCTCCAAGAGACGGTACAAAGCATGGCTCATGGATGGTTCATCACATTCAAAACATTGCATGAAGAACAAGCTAATACAAGCATCACTCATTACACTACTAGCATGAAATAAAAGAGCATGAAATAAAAGAGAGTTAGCTTGGTTAGCAAGTTAGATGTTAGAACCCATCATCTTTGGCCATCAATGGCTCTTGCAAGAACAAGGCCTTATAGAGGCAACCCGATTCATGTGGATTATCAAGTAAGTGGTTAGATGGTTAGTGGTTAGTAGTTAGATTGCCATGAGAAGAAAAACTAGCAAGAAATCATGTAGAAGGTGAAGGAGATTATATTGGAAGAGAAAGGAGGCATCTTTACATAGAGTGTCACTCTCTATTACATCAATCCCTCACTATCTCTCTCTAGAAATCACTCAGCCCTACTACAATGATCTAAAAACAAATGAAAATACAAGAGAAGAGAAATGAAAAGCACCTACACTACACTAAATCTCTCCTAAAATCTGCACCTACTCCTAAAAACGAAGACTGCTTGCGTTTTGGGCCACTGCAGGTCTATTTATAGGCGAAAGAAGGCTCTGGAAGACGAGACGGGGCCACGCGTCGAAAATCGACGCGTGGCTCCACTGGAATGCCGCGGAAATGCAAGGATTGCCGCGTTTCCGCGACAATTCCAGGGAGTTACGTCTCTGAATTTTGTCAGGTTGTTCCTCTGGCTGCGAGAATGTTCAGGGTATATCCCGTTTCTGGTACTTTCGCCCGAATATTCGTCTGACAGCGCAGGAATCTAGGTTCAATGCACCTTCTAGAGAATCCTTTGCTTGGCCTCCAAGTATTGCGGGATTAATTACCATAAATTGGGATGAATTAGGCTCTTATTCCATCTTTGCCCTTGGACTTTGGATCTACCTGCAATTAAGACCAAAACACGATTTAGACGACAATTTATTCATAAATTTGTGAGAGAATGTGATATAATAATGCATAATCGTAGACTAATCACACCCCCACACTTATTCTTTTGCTCGTCCCGAGCAAAACAAGAAAAGAAAAACTATGCTACAAATGTTATTACACCACTTTCGCAGGTGACGCGATTGCACTGAGCATGTGCAACAAGCCGTTAAACCTCTAGGTTACCCTAGAGGAGGAGTGTTGTCTCCTGAGGGTTTTCAGCGGATTGCACCCACAAAATCCATAGAGAAAGAAGGCAAATGTTAGTATTTTGAAAACACATTTTGAAGGAGAGACAAGTTTATGAAATATTTTTGCAAAAATATAAGTGATCTAAGGTCATAAGTCCACCACAAACCAATCTTCCTTAAACTTAGTCTCAATGCAAGATCTTGTCTTCAATTAAGGTAAGAATTCAAAATTGGATTGAATAATTTATCTTTCATAAAACCTAGATAATATGCACTTTGTGATAGTGAAGATTTCTGGGATTTCAACTCTAACCATCAAGCCATTTATATATATTATTTATATATATATATATATATATATTCTTTTTTCTTCCCTTAGTTTTCTTAGGCTTTCTAGTTCACCCATGTAGCGAGCCTATAACCGATGACTCCCAACCAGACGGTTTTAGGGCACCAGATGAAAAAAACATCCCTAGGGTTTAAGGACTCAAGTAAACAAGGCCACAAAACTAAGGGGGATTATTTGCTTCTTTTGCCCACCGTTAGGCGTGAATAATCATGCTTCTTGAGGCATAATTATCCAGCTTAATAAGTGATATTTTTATTCATTTTTTTTTCTTTTTATTTATTTTATGGCATTTTAGGTCTTTGTTTCCATCCCAAAAATTGTGTAAGTGTGAAGTGCATACGATCTAAGGCAAAAAATTCAAGATAAAATTATCTCTCCAATTTATCTTACTTAGCCTATAATTTTAAACAAGATCCATTATTTCAACTAGGTTTAAGATGTCATAATTAAGCCTTCCTTAATTTCTAAGATCATCTTAATTTTCTTAAAAATTGATCAAAACTTTGTCATTTATTTCAAAAAGTTTTTAAAGAAAGAGAAAATTCCTATACAAAAGAGAAGATTTCTAAAATTATCCTTAAAAGAAGTGTAAAAGAAAGAAAATCTAAAAAAAACTCTACGTTAGTAAACCCTCCCCCACACTTATCTCATGCATTGTCCTCAATGCATCGTGATGTATGTATGCATGAAACAAATAGAGAGGGAAGGAAAAAATCACCTCAAGGTGGTGGTTCCGGTGGCGGCCTGATTGGTCCACGAAAGGCAGCCCAATCATTCTTGCGTGGAGTCCGGAGGAACCCACCAGAAATCTCAAGAATACAACCCACAAGAATGATGTATATATGAATGATTTTTATTAACAGTTTTACCCCATCTAATTTCCAAATTTTCAAAATAATTTCGGAGTGAAATTTATCAACACCCTTGTCCCAGAATGGAATGATTGGTTTGGACTCAGGAAGTATAGGAACTAACACCGACTCAGAAAAAAGACTTAAATCAAGTAAAGGTTTAGGAGTCGAGATTGGTTCAGAAAGTGGGTCCAAATCAAGAAGATGAAGCTCAAGTCCACATTCATTTCCCCATGATGGAATGTGACTTTCTAAGAGTGGTGATTCAAGTTCAGGAATGACCGGTATGGAAATCAAAACTGACTCTAAAATGTTGCTCAAATTGGGTAACAAAACAGGAGTCAATAGTGATTCAGGAATTTGAACTGGATCATAAACTTGAGAATCAAAGTCACATTCCTCATTAAGTTCAATTCCACAAAAATGAGAACTTGCCAATTTATCAATGGGTCTTTCAAAAGTATGAAATTGGTCAAGTTCAATATGATCATCATAAGAGATTGGTGATTCAATTTCACAATGAACTGGCACTGGATCCAATACTGACTCGGGAAAGGAGTGAAATCAGGTGAAGATACCGGAGTCATAATTGAATCAGAAAGTAGAATTAAATCATTAAGTGGAAGTTCAGGGTCATATTCATGCTCAAGTTCAATTTCAGGAAAAGGATAACTTGCCAAAATGTCAATGGGATCTGAAGTTTGGACAAGTTCAGGTGGGTGTGCTGAAATTGAATCTTGATTTCCAAAACAACATGACTCTTTGGCTCGGACAGAATGGTTAGTGACATTAGAAATAGGATGAGAATGAAGAGTTTGGATCATCAAATCTATGTCACGGTTACGATCATTTTGAGCCTGAGGTCATGATTTCAAGCATCTTTTTCTGGCTGATTGGTTCATTATTTTGTTGAAGAGATGCAGTGTTGTTTTGGAATTGGTGGTGAAATTGTGAGTCCATCAGATTTTGTGATTGTTGTTTGGACTCACATAAAAGTTCCTTACTCATTTCTAAGGCAGATGGTTGTTCATTGTGAGGGGGTGGAATTGAGTAAGACTCTTGAAAATACTGTGAAATTGGAGAGGCTAATGTTTCTTGAAGTTGTTGCTCGGCCCTTTGTAGATTGGCTTCTAAACTCTTTTGTAACTCAGATTTTTCTTCAACGGGAGGTCCAGAAAAAGGAGTATAGGAAGCACATTCGGGGAATGAATATTGTGTAAATTGTGGACAAGGTGGACATGGGGGATATGGTGGACAAGGAGGTTGAAAATTTAACTCGGGGGACTTGAATCCTCATTGACTCTGTGACGAGTTGAAATTATTTTGGAAATTATAGTCATAAGAATGTGGGTATGGGTTGTATTGATTCGGATAAGGCCAACCCGGTGTATTTGGTTGATGCATATTGTAAAACGCCGGGTTGGAATTATCCGAACCAAATGGGGTAGGTGTGAAATATGGATTCATGTTAGGATTGAAAGAATTGTTATTGTTGAATGCCATTTCACAAACAATCACAAACAAAAAGAAAAATCAAACAACAAACAAAAAGAAAACAAAAAATCAAAACCAAGCCTATAGAAGGGTTGACCTAGACCTAGATGAAATGTCCCTAGGGGCCGACGTCTATTCAAATTTTATTAGGGCTTGGGTTGTGTGAGTGGGGAGATGATTTTTGGGCTAAGGAAGGGTAATGAAATCCCCCACCTTATCTTGTATGGGTTTTGCCCTTAAGTTCAATTCATGCAAGTGTGCAATATAGACAAGAATATAACACAAAGCGATAAATCACCCACGTGTTTGTCCTATGCTATATGCAATGTCATATGTACATCTCCATCCAGATCACAACAACAGAACAAAATACAGTATATTGGAATTGAATTGACACGTGCCTAAATGCAAATGTCTAAACCGTTTTAAACGCGTCCAAATACCGTATTTTAGTTCTTTATTTTATTATGGTGTGTAGGCAATCAAAGCAGAAAAAATAGCAGCACAAATATACTAGCTATTACAATCAACACATCCCAGCACAACAAGATTTACAATCATCACAAAATGGCCGCGTTTTCACGGCAAATGTCGCGTTTGCGCGGCAGTTCTTCAAATCTGGGGCCCTGCTTTCAAGAGCAAGGAGATGCAAAGCTAGCTTATGTACTGTAATATTAAGCACCTGAAAAGAATGTCCTGCACACCAAAACAGAGAAGACAATGTTAACAAAAACGTGACATCAAAACCATTCCCTTCCCCGGCAACAGCGCCAAAAATTTGATCTGAGCGGAACTAGCACTCAAAAACGTGTATTATGTAAAATCAATGAAAAGCTCGAATGTGCTAATGTACCATCGATACTTCCGTTATAGCATTGGCTTAACGGGTCGAATCCACAGGGAAGGGAGGCGATAGAAGCATTGACAGTCTCTATTCACGTCAGTTGTTAACAATTCTTCTTTGTTAAAAGAATGAAAAAGAAAGTGAAAAGAAAAGGAAAAGGAAAACAAGCATGTGGTAGGTGGCGAAAGCGATGAAAACGGCAAAGAAAATGAAAGTGAAGTGTGGTTTGGAAAACAAATAGAAAAGTAGTTAGAACAAAGGTAAACTAAGAAGGCGATGAAAACAACGAAGAAAATGATAGAAAGAATTTTGGAAAACGATTTCTAAAACAAACTAAAAGAAAACTCATGGCTACTAGCTACTAAGTGATCCACTAACCATGCTAACCTCTTCGAGATAGTTGCGTCACATTTTGATCCTTGGCCATCACAATCCTTGGCTCCAAGAGACGGTACAAAGCATGGCTCATGGATGGTTCATCACATTCAAACATTGCATCAAGAACAAGCTAATACAAGCATCACTCATTACACTACTAGCATGAAATAAAAGAGCATGAAATAAAAGAGAGTTAGCTTGGTTAGCAAGTTAGCAAGTTAGCAAGTTAGATGTTAGACCCATCATCTTTGGCCATCAATGGCTCTTGCAAGAACAAGGCCTTATAGAGGCAACCCGATTCATGTGGATTATCAAGTAAGTGGTTAGATGGTTAGTGGTTAGTAGTTAGATTGCCATGAGAAGAAAAACTAGCAAGAAATCATGTAGAAGGTGAAGGAGATTACATTGGAAGAGAAAAGAGGCATCTTTATATAGAGTGTCACTCTCTATTACATCAATCCCTCACTATCTCTCTCTAGAAATCACTCAGCCCTACTACAATGATCTAAAAACAAATGAAAATACTAGAGAAGAGAAATGAAAAGCACCTACACTACACTAAATCTCTCCTAAAATCTGCACCTACTCCTAAAAACGAAGACTGCTTGCGTTTTGGGCCACTGCAGGTCTATTTATAGGCGAAAGAAGGCTCTGGAAGACGAGACGGGGCCACGCGTCGAAAATCGACGCGTGGCTCCACTGGAATGCCGCGGAAATGCAAGGATTGCCGCGTTTCCGCGACAATTCCAGGGAGTTACGTCTCTGAATTTTGTCAGGTTGTTCCTCTGGCTGCGAGAATGTTCAGGGTATATCCCGTTTCTGGTACTTTCGCCCGAATATTCGTCTGACAGCGCAGGAGTCTAGGTTCAATGCACCTTCTAGAGAATCCTTTGCTTGGCCTCCAAGTATTGCGGGATTAATTACCATAATTTGGGATGAATTAGGCTCTTATTCCATCTTTGCCCTTGGACTTTGGATCTACCTGCAATTAAGACCAAAACACGATTTAGACGACAATTTATTCATAAATTTGTGAGAGAATGTGATATAATAATGCATAATCGTAGACTAATCAGTGGGAGGACCACCCTGGTTTGGTGGTATAGAGATGTGTCCTAATGGTTTTGGTAACGATTTCTTACTCTCATTTTGTTTACATGCTTGCATATTGTTGATTTTAGCATGTTTTGGTGTTTTATGATTATTATGTTAAATGCCATGATAATTAGAATTGTGACATACATGATTAGCATTTGAGATACACCCATGTTTAAATGGATTATTACTTTTGTGTTCTCACTTTAATTTAACTATTGTGTATATCCTTATTCTAAGACATGTACATTTATATAATGATCATATTGGTTTATATCTCGTTTTTGTGCTTCATGTTTTGATTACATGTTTAAATGTAACCTTCATTAAAACTTGTGTATATACTTATACATCTAGTGAGCCACAAATTGATTATTACATGTTTGTACTTAAATTGATCATTTGTACCTATTAGATGTACTAGTATAGCCTAGTTTTGATGATTTATGCATTTCAAACTTGTATTCCTATTTTGTACATGTTTTCATATGTTTTACTTCATGATATGTTAAATTGTTTAAAAAACTTCGAATATACATGTATACCCTTGAGTCATTTGCTTTTCACGCAAATTTTTATTATGGACTCATTTGTATTTAGGGATATGTATGTATACCTTTAGATTTAGACAAAACATACATATGCCTTGGAGTTAGTATTATTTTGTGAAAATTAAATTTTCATGTTTTACATGTTTACGAAGGAATTTCATATTGAGTTTTATTGCCTATTCTCATGATTTTGTGATTATATGATTCTTACACTCACATTACTTGATGTTTTCTCATGACTTTATTTTCATGAGTATGATATGTGCTTTATAGACTTTGAGTGTTGATGATCGTGTGACTTACATGTTTTTCATGGAATATATTCTTATTTTCTTCCTTACTTGAAGGATTTCATACTAGTTTTCAAGATTATCATAAACTAGTTGCGTATTTCTTCGTTTTGGAAGTATTTTTCAATTATGCTAAAATTATTTTCAAACTTATTTTTGAAAACCCCTTCCATCGAAGGGCGGACAGATGGGCGACCATACCTTGTGAGCTTAATTGAAAATCTTTTTAAACATGTGCATGAAAGGGAGGTATTATGAGTTATACACTTGATCCTCATTGTGTTTTCAATTGATATTTTCATGTTTGTATACTCATATTTTGTCTTGCTATATATGTATGCTTCAACTTTCAAATAGTATCAATTTCGATTAGTATTTACATTTTTATACATATATATGTGATTTGATTGTGCTTACTATATCTTTACATCTTAAAGCACAAATTATGTTTATACTAAGCTTGATTTAATCCTTAATGACAATTATTTTTTAATTGGTATCTCATACAAGCTTATACATGATTTTTATTGGTATTTCATAAAGAGGGAGAAAATTTATGTTTATATCTTTCAAATTAGTATCTTTCAATAGATTTCATTTTCATTGATATCTTACTCCCATTCTTTATGATGAAAAATACTTTATTTTGGTATATGCTAACATTTTCAATATTAGTATCATGTTTCATTTTACATTAGTATCTATATTGATATGAGTTATGCTTACCTAAATCAATTTAATTTTTTACTTTCAATTGATATCAAAAACTTACAAGACATTTTTTTTGGTATCAAGTTACTTATGAAATTGATTGTTACTTTCATTGGTATCAAAATTCCTATATATATATATATATATATATATATATATATATATATATATATATATATATATATATATTTCAATTGGTATCAAAAATATACAATGTGTCATTTTCTATTGGTATCACAATTTACAAGATTTTTTTTAAGTGGTACCAAGATATTTTCACATTGGTATCTTTTAAGTATCTTAAAAAATTTTGTTTACTTTCAATTGGTATCAAAAATTTTGTTGGTATCTTCAAAATGTTTTGTTTATTTTCAATTGGTATCATAAATTGGTATCATGATGTTTCGATATATACCTTCATACTAAATTGATATATTTTTCTATCGGTATTATAATGTTTTGATTTGTATTGCTTATATGCAAAGGAAGCTTAACATCTTCTCTCTATATAGATTCATCTTGAGTGTATGTCATATTGAAGTGATTGACCTTTTTTTGGTACGTAGTACACGTGTGTAGTAAGAGCTTCACATTTCCTTTTATACATTGCATATTATGCTTTATGTGGTTAGGGTTTAGTCATCTCTTTTCATATAAATGCATGTATGCAAGAGGAGTTAACTTTACGTCTCTTCTCTTCATGAATATATCCTTATTGTTTGATTTGTTTTCACCCCTTTGTTGATGATTGACAAAAAGGGGAGAGAAATTTGGAGAATGTTTTTAAGTTTATATGCATGCTTAGACATTCGAAGAATGATTTTGCATTATATGCATGTTTAGACATTCGGAGAATGATTTTGAGTTTATATGCATGTCTATTTTTATAATTGGTATATGCATATATGTTTTTGTTATGCAAAAGCGGAGAAGCGTTCTTCACTTATGCATATTTGTGTTGAGCATTCATTACATATCTGTATGTTTATTGCTATGCATGAGTTAAGGGGAGCTTCTATGAAGCTTAACTTTGATCCATGCATATATAACTCCATGAGTTTTGTCATCATCAAAAAGGGGGAGATTGTTGGCCCAGAGGCCTTTCACTTTAGTTTTGATGATGATTAACTCATTTACTAATAATCTTGTGATATTTAGTTTCAGATATTTGTTCAAGATATTAGTAGGTGATTAGCTTCAACAAAAGTATTTTGGAGCTTTCACATGTTGATTCAAGAGCTCGAGCGTCAACATCGTATCTAGTACTCGGTTGGAGTCAAGCTCGTTGGATCGTGTTTGGATCGAGTCTCTTAGAGAAGGAGTTCTACAAGAAGACCTCAGTATTGTGTTTAGTTTAGTTTGTTTAGATCTTGTGTAAAGATTAGATAGTATTGATATGCTCAAGTTCACAATACACACACATGTTTTAAGTTTATTAGTTTTGATTTTCGGTTTAACCGATATTAAATTTCATGTCAAAAACATAGATATAAATCTTTATATGTATATTGGATTCTATCCATATACAATATGCTTCAAAGTTGTTTCAATATCATGTTTTTGTATTTACATGAGTTTTGGAGAAAACGGTTTTCTATTTCAAAAATCCAAGTTTGGAAATACCGATTTTCGTTTTAAGTCAAATTGCAATATCACAAAATGGTTCAAATTGTTTATAATATGTGTTGAATTTTTGTAACACATATTTGTATTTCAAAGACCTTATAAGAACATATTTTTGTGAAATTTATGTATATTTTATGGGATTTTTTAGATGCAAAAAGTCGAGTTTTTAATCCCTATAACTATTTGTACTGGCTGTCCGCCGGTCGACCGGTCCGGTCGACTGACGTGCACAAACGTGCACGCAGCCTGGGCTGGTAGGCCGGTCGACCGACCCAGTCGACCGCTAGTGAGCTTTGCTCTCTGAAAATGGCCCCGGTCGACCGGGCGGTCGACCGGCAGAGAGCTGTTGCTCTCTGTATCCAGGCCCGGTCGACCACCCGGTCGACCGACAGTAGATTTTTTCTGCTGTCTTGGCCCAACAGCTAGTTTTTAGAATGTGCTATATATACCCATTCCCTTGGGCTGTTTTGAAGAAGTTTTTAGAGAGCAAAAATTCTCATCTTTACAAGTGTTTAACAACAAGTTTTTAAAAGAGTTTTGGGCTTAAAGATTTGATCTTTATTTGTTTTAAAAGGGTTGAAAAATTCAAAGAAAAAGAAAGTCTTTGGGAGTTGTTTTGATCTTCATTTATATTTCAATATAGAGTTTTCCCAAGAGTTTTTCTTTGTGATTTTGATTTTCAAACTCTTTGTTTTTCTCACACTTGAGCTATCTATCTATCCTATCTATTAGGATCTATTTTGTGAAAAAATTGGTTTGTAGTTGTTGATACCATCAAGAGTTGTAAACCCTCCTTACTTTGTGATATCCCTCTAGTGAGAGGTGATTGTGTTGTTATCCCTTTAGTGAGAGGTGATTGTGGAAGTTGTGTTGCATCCCTCTAAGTGTAGAGGTGATAGTTGGAGTTGTGCCTTTGAGTCTTATCCCTCTTGTGTGAGGTTGATCTTGTTTGGCTAAGTGTCCATCCCTCTAAGTGTAAAGGTGATTTGATTAGTGACTTACCTCTTGTGTAGAGTTGTATTGTTAGAGAGAGGAGTTGTGTATTCCCGATTTGTATTACCCAAATTCTCAGTGGAGGTTCCCTGTGTGGGAAGTCCTGTGTGGACGATATAGTGGAAATCCTTCTGTGTGAAGGCGGGGACGTAGAGCAGTGGCTCGAACCTCGAAACATATCTTCGCATTTGCGTTTGATCCACTATTTCTAAACTCTCTCTCTCTCTTATTTTGTGCATTGCATCATATTGTTCATATCATATATGCTTGGGTTTGTTTGTGTGCCATACTTGTGTTAAACCAAGAGAGCTTCATATAGCACCTCAACTCTTATTCAGAAGAATCAAGAGGAGTTAGTCCAGAGCCCTTCACCGGGAATTCGGCTACACTCTTTGGTTACACTAAGTGTATTGTAATTAGTTTTTAAATTCCGCATTATTTGTCATTAGATTAGTCTTACACATATTCCCCCCCCCCCCCCCCCCCCGGTGTATTTCAGCTATATAAATGGGTCATTGGTTTGAGTTCAAGACAACAAGTTTTTACAAGTTTTTCATAGAAAATCAAGTTTACTCTAAAAGAGAAAAGTTTTCTAGCTTCCAATTTCAAATGCAATCTTTCCAAATCTAATTTCATTTGATTTTTCAGCTCTTAAATTCTTTCTATTTGAATTTCTACTCTCACATAACTCCTTGAGTTTCATTTCATATTCTACTATATAAGAAGTTGCAAGAGAGTGTTTGTGATCTTGAGTGAACACCAAGAGCTTTATAACCTCAATTTGTGCAAGCTAAAATTCTCTGAAGAGTTCTTAAAATTATTTGTAGGCATCTATTATTTCCTAAGACAATATGTCTAGTAACAATAAGAGTAGTCACAATGTTCCAAATTTTCCAAAACGAAAAGTTCCTGAAAGATTTCTTAACCATCCATCAGCCCTCGTAGTGGTTTCATTGTACATTAGGGAGTGCCATATTAGTATAACTTGCAAAATAACTTTTCATTCCATGCCAATATAATGTAGAGTTAGAGGCAAAACACTTAGTATACATGGTGACAGACTAGTGACGACTCCACACCCAAAAAAAAAAAAAAAAACTATGCTGATATACATATGCAGATTTGGCAAATATGATTGAAAAGAACGTGAACTAATTGTTGACTGTGTTTTCAATTCTTCATTGATGCATATTATAACATTGAACCTGATAATTGATTGTGAACAGCTTCGTAGCCTCTTGTCTAGCTGCACAAAGGAAACATCCAAAGTTTATATCAGCCAAAAGGGATTCATTATATGAACAGAATTGATATTATTTACCAGACTAGATTGTTTAACAGATATAAATAGCTAACTGCATGTACACAACTGCGAATTGAGTGGTGCTGCATTGTATATGAATATATGTACAGAAAAACTACTTCGCAAAGCTTCTATCAGAAATATGTGATGGTTTATTAAAATATGAAATAGCGAAGGGAATTACAGAAGCAGGATCTCCACTTAGAAATGGATTAATAGTAAATTAGGATGGTTAGTCCTCTACTATTTTGACTAAGTACAAAAAGGCATATATTGAACCTTCATTTGGATCCTAAATACTCAGCTCCATCTGCAAGCGTGAAATAGCCTGCAGGGAACATGCTATCAACTTCAAATCATCCACTAACAATTGGGGCAAATCATCGAAAGAGGAGAGGATAATATCAAAGTCATCCAGTGTCAATGGGGCGAGGCCTTCTGGTTCTTCCCCCAAAACTGATGGAAACATGTCAGGCAATGATGCCGATGAGGATGAGAACAATAATGTATCCTGCGTAGATGGCTCAGGATGGACCACCCCAGAGGTCCCTGTCATCACTGCAAGTTCCTCGGGCACCCTCCTTTCTTGGGCTGCTTCTGCTTCTTCTCCTCCTTGTTCTCCAACAGCAGCAGCAACAGAAGCAGCCACATTATCAGATGCTAATGGAGTACTGGGCCTTCTTGTTCTTCCCTCGGCACTGACTGAGGCATGTCGGATGAGGATGCAAAAAGAAAGTCTGAATTTTCCACAGAATCAGCGAACAGCAGTGATGTATATTCGCCGAATGGCTGAGAATACACGGTATCTGATAACATCAGAGTACTGAGGCCTTCTGGTTCTTTATCCCTCGACACTAACTGAGACATGTCGGATGAGGATGCAAAAGAAAGTCTGAATTTTCCACAGAATCAGCGAACAGCAGTGATGTATATTCGCCGAATGGCTGAGAATACACGGTATCTGATAACATCAGAGTACTGAGGCCTTCTGGTTCTTTATCCCTCGACACTAACTGAGACATGTCGGATGAGGATGCAAAAGAAAGTCTGAATTTTCCACAGAATCAGCGAACAGCAGTGATGTATATTCGCTGAATGGCTGAGAGTACACGGTATCAGATGCCATCAGAGTACTGAGGCCTTCTGGTTCTTTTTCCCTCGACACTAACTGAGACATGTCGGACAATGATGATGAGGATGCAGGCAACAATGGTGAATGTTGGCTGGATGACTCAGAGTAGACGATCTCAGGGGTTCCTGCCTCGTCATTATCAGCCATCAAGCAGTCATGTTCCTCGACTCGCTTCCTCTTTGCCAACCTTTGTGTTGCTTCCTCTTCTTCTTCTCCTTCCATACAGCAGTTGTTACTCCTCTTCTTGTAAATTTTGCAGAGCACCATGTCATCGAAGTCCATAGTATTATTTGGAGTCTGCAAACGGAATTCGTGCATAATCCAATCTGTCTTCTTCTTCTTCTTCTCATTGTCCTTCCCCTTCAGGATCATAAAGGTCAGCTGAGTCTTGTGCCCGATAAGTCGAGATCCAACATTGATAAGGTTGTCTCTGCCATTGCAGTGCCAAACCCCACACCCAGCAGTGCGGCTGGCCCTTCGAGATCTCGAGCTGGTTGCGTGTCTCGGGTAAAAAAGTGCATGGCTGTCTCCAAATTCTGGTACCGAAACGAATCACCTGCAAACCATTTAACACATATAAGAAATAATACCAAAAGATCGAATTTTTATTTTTGAGAAAAAAAAAAGATCGCATTTTTATGAAATAAACCAAAGGATCAAATCTTTTTTTCCCTCAAAAGAAAAAAAAAATCAAAATTTTAATGCTTACTTGGCAGATTCCAAGGCTCTGTCGAGTAGACATCGAACTCTTGTATGAGACATGAGGGGACAGTTGCAGATGAGCTCCACATTAATTTGTTTCGAAGGTAAAAATCCAAGATCTGGACATCCGTCGGCTGGAATCGCAAGCCAGGAGGAAGATCACCGCTGAATGCCACCAATGATCCTACTTCTTCTTTCCCTCTTTCTCCTTGCATCATAATCACTGATGATGATGACGACATTGTAAAATGATGCGATGCTGATGATGATTTTGGAGAAGAGAGAAGAAAAGGGACTTATCTTTCAGACGAAGCTTGGGTTTCTTGAGGCAATTTGAAGCGGCGGCAAAAAAAACCCTAGATTCGATCGATTAATTTGGGGACTAAGAGAGAGAGAGAGAGGGTGGAGTTGCGTTGTGTTTCAGTGAGAGTCTGAGTTCTGGGTTTTATAAGAAGATAAGAGGGAGAGAGAGGAAGCGGTGGCAGTCGATGAACTAATCAACGGCTCAGATCTTCCGACACTTTTAAATCACTCCCGCCAGCTGCCCCTCGAGCGGAATAGTTACGCTAAATGCTATTTCTAGCTGTCAAATTAGGAAACCGAACCAAGCCTAAACTCTCAAATTAAATCCTGAAAACTTGAATTTTCCTTCTTTTCAATTTCTTCTTCTTTATTATTATTATATGATTTTTGTGCATTTTTGGGGCTAAATTTGATACTTAATTTTATTTATATTTTTTAAAAAAATTGGCTAACAATAAGTATTGCTCTATCATCCATTTGTGTGCTTCTTTCATCGACTTCTTGGTTGGGCATAACCATAAATCTTTATAGGCATGATGTGGCTTGATATTTTAATTTCTTTAATTTTTGATAAACAAAATAACTATATTGGCATGATGTGGCTTGATATTCTAAAGTGCCCAGCTCTCTTACCTCCTGTCCTAATCTCCAATACAAAAGAAACCATTCTATATTGATTACATATTGAAACTTTCTTTATGTTTATTTTATTACTATTACCACCACTACTAATAATAATAACTACTACTACTACTAGGAGGAGGAGTATTTGTGCTTCTTATTGTCAAGTTTGATATTTTACTTTTTTAAAATTTTATAACAAGATGTTAGCTAACTTAAGTCACTGAATATTTTTAATCGGAAAATTGGCTTTGGACTCTTCTCTTTTCAATTAATTTAGAAAAATCACAATTACGAATTTATTTTCACCTCAGCTTCAATCCACTCCAGTCACATGGTCCATTTCAGATTGGACTCACCGTATAACTAGTACATATTTTTCCTTTTCTGATTATACCCTTTTTCAGATTTGGCTGACTAAATTCTCTTTTGATTTTTCTTCCATTTCTTTGTCATCTCCACGGATCTCGCCGATCTTCTTCATCAATCATCTCGTGATGGATTTGATCGTTTTTGTGTTTGTTTTCGTGATGATTTTTGAAATTTAGGGTTTGAGTTTTTGATATGGTTTCTGCTCAATGATGACAAAGCTGAAATGATCACAATCTTTTTATGTGAGAAATGTGACTCAAGGACTGCAACTCATGAGCTGATTTCGATTTTGAGAGAGCTAGAGTTTTAGGGGCAGTTGCACAGTGGGAGAGAGATGGTCGCAGTCCTTCATGAGGATTGCAACTATGGTCGCAAGCCTAATAACCACTCTAAAAAAAAAATAATTGAACATGAAAATGAGGTCTTTTATGTGAGCACTGCGACTCATGTCTCAATTTTTTATATGGAGACTCATAGTCCTGAAGTTGCAGTTCCAGTCACAGTTCTCACAAAATTGCAGTCGCAGTTGCACAGCACTTTCAGTCGTGGTCGCGATTAAAGTTAAAATGAAGGTATTTTAGTCTTTTGCATTTTTATGATTAAACCACAAGTCAAACACATCTTTACAATCTAATGCCCGCAAAAAAAATGTGAATCAGGCAAAGAAAAATTGTAATTGAGGTTTTCTCTAATTAAGTTTTAGTACAGGTGATTCTGCCTAGAATCCCATTTTTATTAAAAACATTATGTTCGAATTAAAAACAGGCCCTAGGGATCTGTCTACACGTTAAAATCATCCCATACATAAGGCACTTTTATACTGATAAATGTAGCTAGAAACATGGAAAAGATATTTGAATCGAACAAAGTTATCCATTATGTCTAAAAAGATATCATTTTTGTGACATTCTTTGGTATATAGGGGCTTACAATAATGATAATGTCTTGTCCTTGAAGAAGGAAAAGAAGAAAACCACAAAGAATTGGAAAATTATGTAGTATCTTGTCGATAAAAGAAAAATCCATATAAAAAAGTGCAAAGATGATCAAAAAGACAAAAATAGAGAGGAGTCAAAAAAAAAAATAGGGTGAGCGTGGGGGGTGGGGGTGTTCTCGCGCCGTAAATTAGCAAAAATTATTGAAGGAAAAAAACAAATAGAATTAGACAATAAAAGGCAATAGAGATAGAGAGAGAAAGAGGTGAGAGAAGAATAGGGGTGCAAAGACATGGCATTCACCATATCTGTATCCACTAACCAATCACGGATAGGATTTGGACACATATGATTCAATATGATTCAGATTATGTCACGTCAAGAAATAATCCTCTAAGACATTTTGAAAGTATAATTTACAATATAACTTCTGAAATCAGGTTCGCATAATATATGTCCTGTTCTGAAAGTGATCAAAGTCAGTGAATAACTCGTCTCAACATTTTTCTGGAATGCATGGAAGAGGGTCGAAACTTCATCACTAGATTAGTTGCTCATCTATTTGCAAATTGAATACAAGAGGAGGTGCAAGGATTAGATCTTTTGATATCGATATAGTCTTTAAGGAAAGCTTGTGGAATTTATTCTCAATAAAACTTCTATCTTGTTCGCTCTTTTCTATTTAAACCTGTCCTAACAGTGTTGCATTTCACAGCTCTAAATCAGCCTCCTCTTTGGAAAAAAAGCTATTTAATAAAAATTCCATACCAACGTAACGTGAAAGAAATTTGGAGGTTTGGATAATCTTTGGCATGGGGAATCTACAACGAATATGTCTTGTTTTCAATATAAAAGTTTCTATTAGGAAAAGAGGAGTTGTTGAACGTGATTTCTCTCTTGTGCTCTACACTTGTGACCGTATTTCTCTTGATGCACATAGGCCTGTTTTCTGTTTTGCAGCAATCTTGTATGTGTTCGGTCTCCCAAAAGGCTCAGGTGTCATGCTTCCACACAGTGCCCAAAACTCTGGCCATGATCCAACAGAATCAAGTTTAAAATTTGGTGTTAGATTTAAAGATATCCTAAATATTGACGGGATAGTAATTATGTGCACATATAAATCTGCCTGAAGCTGTTGCAAAATGAAAAGGATATTTATACCGGCTCGTTTTTTATTGCTAATGATCAATTAGTGTGGACCAAAATAGCTTCTGTTGTAACTCATCTATTTGTTTGGGAAACAACCAGAAAACTGCCAATTCCTTTAGCTAGCTTTTGAGCTGCTGCTACTGTAAACCTGCAAAGTGACTACCATGCATATTGTGTTCTTCAGGGGAGAGGAATATTAGATTTCACCTTAATTCAACCACATTCTGTGTTCATGAAGCCTTGATATTTGTTGCGAACATTAAAAAAATGCTGCAGATGAGGACAAAATAATGGGAAAAAGAAGAAGCTCAAAGTCGAGACTTTGGTGATTTTACAATAGTTCTGCAGAGAATTAATTCCTCCCCCTGAAAAGATTTAAGTTGACCAAAACATAAAAAATTCTGCTGTGTCAAAAAATGTCATTCTCAAGCATGACAACAGTCACTAAACAAGAAACAAAAGCATAACAGTAGTCAATCTCAAAAGTCATTTTCAAAGAATCAAAAATGTAGGAAATAAGGATATCGCTCTTGACATTGGGGAACTATTATTCCACTTGAGCCATCTAATAATCATAGGAAACTTGTTGACAGTATGACCCAAAAAGGAACACATAAAAGTAAGTAGAATTATATGGCGCTGAGAAACTAAATTCCTCCTCAGCTTTTTGCCCCTTTTCACCCTTTTAGTCTTCATGAACATAAACCCACCAAATTAACTCTCAAGAACCTGTGTGTCAATCTTACAGTACATTGTTGTTATAACAAAATTCTGTATCGATCTTACAGCAAATAGTGAGCAAGGTAACAAAAGATCAGATTTACATATTTACGTAACAAGTATGAGCGAAAGGATCAAACCTAATAGAGAGAGAATTAGCATATAATGTTGAAGCTAAACTTGCCCAAGAACACACCACTAGATGCACAAACACAATCAGAGAGAGAGAGAGAGAGAGAGATATTAACGAGGTTCAACAAGATTGCCTACGTCTTCGGGACAGAAGAGAGATCTATATTTGATTTATACAAGATTACAAGAGGATTTACAATTGGTTCTCTCAAAAACTAACTTTTCTCTCATCTCCCACAAATGGATTACATCTTCTATTTACAGGGAGGAGAAGAAACTCTCAAATCCACAGTATTTCGAGTCCAGAATCACCTCTGACTCGACTTTTGGTCGACCGCCTGGTCAACTGCGCAATATCCTGCCAAGATTGCAGGACTTAGGCTGACATGTCGACCAACTGAGTTTTTCTCCTCTCTATCATCTTCGATCGACTGAGCGGTCGATCGATCCAAGCCTTGTGCATATCGGTCGACCGAAGTCCTGTCATAAAGTTTAAAAACTCTCACTCCTTTTTTTTGTCCTCTCTCTATATATAAAGCACCAGTTTAAAGAAGAATAAAGCAAATAGTGTCAAGTTTACTGATTTTGCCTAAAAGTCATCTGCATGGAAGGATTAAAGCCATTAAGAAAGTGTTGACATGTAATGCTAGTTTATAAGAGAGGGGACACCACCTGATAGTTAGTCGTGTTGCGAAATTGATATGCTCTGATACCAATTATTATAATAAATCAGCGCTCTAAACTAATTGTTACTCTCAAGATTGACATTTGCGGAACTTGGTAATATGTCAGTACTTGCAAAAGAAAAACTGTTGTAAAGCAAATTAGCAATACCTAGATAAAAAAGCAATAAGAAAGAACACGGAGATTTAACGTGGTTGGCTGAAACTAGACCTACGTCCACGGGGAGAAAACTTGAGAGAGTTTTATTAATAACTTGATACAAAGATATCTAACATTCCTCTTGATGCAACAAGAGTATTCACCTTCCTCCTTAATATAGACCTAGATTATAAGAGCATTACTTCATCTCTATGCACCTTCACCTTTCTCCTCTCTTTCTTGACTTCTTTCTGATCTCCTTAGTGTTCTCCACCTTTTTCTCCTTAAGATTGATTGAGATCAATGTTGGGTTATAACCTTTATTTATAGGATTTTACAAAACAACTCTTATTTGGACTATGAGATGATCTTGGCCATTGGATGCTTGAAGAATCTTGATCAGTCCTATTAGTTGATCTTCTTCATTTAGAAGAATTCTAAACGCTTTAATCTTTAGAAATAAATCCTTCATTGAATAGAAACTGAGTCCTATTCGTACTCTACCAGAAAAGAAAATAAGAACCTGAAAAGAAAAATTGATTCTGCTTCAGAAAATGCTCTCATGAGTGGACTAGTCCATATGATTCCTGATATTAGTCAGCTAGTATACATATATATAGTCGATCACTGTAAATTGCTCTATATCTTTTTGCCTCTGTATCTACCCTAGTCGACTAATACTCTTGATCAGTCAACTAGTAGTCTTGTTAGTCTACTATACAGTCGACTAACCTTCCTTGATCTGCTTCTTTTCTTCTACTTCATGCCATCATCTTCTCCAATTTGATTAGATCTTCTTGAACCATCATCTCCTCTTGAAAATAAGACAAAATCCTAACAATCTCCACTTTGACTTGCTTTTCAAACCTTTAGTAAAACACCTTGAGATTTGGATTACTATCTTGATTTTTCGTTGGTTGTAATTGTACCATGAAGCATTTAACTCTTGCCCTTCTCCCTGGGGACTTTGGCTAATTTACCGCCATGACTTGAGCCATCTCGAGCTTTACCCAGATGCATCATTTCTCCTTCCTTCAATACTTTGACCCGGTTCATGTCCCGTTGCAGTTTTCCTTTAAGCTCCACTTCTCGATGAGCTCCCTTCCAAGCTTATCCCTGAATCTTCACCTCGAACTGTTATAACCCTTCACACTTCTCTCCTTCCAAGATTACCCTGTCTCCTTGGTTGACTGTGACGCCGCCTTATTGCACTTGGATCTGGCATCCTTCTTCGTCGAGCACCCATATGGATATTAGATTGTAGCATGCCTCCAGGACATACTGGATTACCTCCAGAGCATGCACCGTCTCATCTCTTTCTGTAACCTTCACTGTCTCAGTACCGATGACTTTGCAAGCCGAACCAACCACCATCTTGACAGTTGCTTCCTCTTTTTCAATCAAGGAGTTGAACAACTTTTTTTGGGAACATATATGAACTGTACTACCTGAATAGAATGTCTAACCTTTACCTTGAGAAGTGTTATCTTCGTAGGAAGCTATTAATACCTCAGTGCCCTCTATACCGCTTAATACTATATCTGCCTCCACAGCTTGCCCCTTCTTCTTCAACCACTCTTGACGATGCTATAGTCATTCTTTCAATGACCTTCTCTATGACAAAAGTGACACGCCTTTGATGAGCCCGGACCTTTCCTTTCTTTTCCTCTTCCTTTCCTTCCCATGACCACCAAACCTGATCCTCTCTACTCTCCTTGATTTGGCCTTTTCTAATCTCATTAGATAAGAGAGTTGACATAACCTCTTCCAAAATGAGAGTTTCCTTACAATAAAGCATGGTGGAGGTGATGCAATCATATGACTGTGGAAGCGAATTGAAAAGTATAAACGCCTTGTCGTCCTCGTCGATCTTGACACAAACAGTTAGAAGCTCACTGATGATCTTATTGAAGAAGTTTAAATGCTCCAACACTGTTGTTCCTTCGTTCATGTGTAGCCCATATAGTTATTTCTTGAAATACAGCTTGTTTGAGAGGTTTTCGTCATATACAATGTTTCTAATTTTGACCACAATCCAGTAGCTGTTTCTTCATCCATCATGTTCTACATCACCTCGTCTGTGAGACATAGTTGGATCATGCTTTGCCGTCTTTAGATCCATCTCCCTCAATCTTTGTTTGACGTACCTACAGGTTTTGCTGACTTTTCCTTCAAGGTCTTGTAAAGACCATGTTGCACCAGCAACGCCTTCACCCTCTTTTGTCATAAGCCAAAGTTTCTTTTGCCATTGAACTTTCGACCTTGAACTTTATCTCTATCTTCAATATATCGCCCTTCGTAGCCTTTAGCTCTGATATCAATTGTTGTGAAATTGATATGCTCTGATAGCAATTATTGGAACAAATCGGCGCTCTAACACCAATTGTTATTCCCAGGATAGACATTTGCGAAACTTGACAATATAATCAGTACTTACAAAAGAAAAACTATTATAAACAAACTAGCAATACCTAGACAAAAAAGCAATAAGAAAAAATATAAGGATTTAACGTGGTTCGGCCCAAACTTGACTTACGTTCACGGGGAGAGAACTTGAGAGAGCTTTATTAATAACTTGATACAAACCGATCTAATCTTCCTCTTGATGCAACAAAAGTATTCACTTTGTAGGTTAGATCTCTTTATTATCAAGTTATTAATAAAGCACTCTAAAGTTTTCTCTCCGTGGACGTAGGCAAGTTTGGGCAAACGGCATTAAATCATCGTGTTCTTTCTTTTTTTTTTGTCTAAGTATTGCTAGTTTGCTTTACAATAATTTTTCTTTTGCAAGTACTGATCATATTATCAAGTTCCGCAAATGTCAATCCTGAGAGTAACAATTGGTATTAGAGTGTCGATTTGTTACAACAATTTGGTATCAGAGCATATCAATTTCGCAATAATTTCTTGAGATTAGATTGAGATCAATGTTGGTTATAACATTTATTTATAGGATTTTACAAAATAACTCCTATTTGAACTAAGAGATGATCTTGACCATTGGATGCTTGAAAGATCTTGATCAGTCCTATTAGGAGTTATTTCCTTTAGAGAATTCTAAACCCTTTAATTTTAGATACAAATCCTTCATTGAATGGAAGCTGAGTTCTATCTTACTCCACTAGAAAAGAAAATCGGCACCGGATAAGAAAACTGATTCTGCTTCAGAAAACGCCCCTATTAGTCGACTAGTCCATATGATTAGTCGACTAATTTCTTATATTAGTCGACTAGTACACATATATATCGACTACTATAAACTGCTCCTTTGTTTTTGCCTCTATATCTGCCCTAGTCGAGTAATAGTCTTGATTAGTCGACTAATAGTCTTGTTAGTCGACTATACAGTCGATTAACCTTCCTTGATCTGCTTCTCTTCTTCTGCTTCAAGTCATCATCTTCTCCAATTCGATTGGATCTTCTTGGACCATATTCCTTTTGAAAACAAGGCAAAATCCTAATAACTCGCACTCCTCTTTGACCTGGGAATAGACCTGTCAACGGGTCAGGTTCAGGGCGGGTACGGGTGGTACCAGACCCAGACCCGATTACCCAATGGGGTACCATACCCGTCCCGTTTACCCGCGGGTCCTAAAGGTGGGTTCCCATACCCGGACCCGCTTTACTTGCTGGTCCAGACCCATTTACCGGGACTCGTTTACCACGGGTCATAATTCAATTCTATTGGCCTCTCTCTCTTCTGTACATTGATTTCAGTTTGTCACCTTCTGTTCTCAACAAATGAAGCATTAATTCTTGATTGTTTGCGGGTTGCAGAGCTGTTGAAGAGGACCTAAAGGAAGCTATTTTCTTGGTGAGATTGGTTCTGTGGCTCCTTGCCATACGACTGGGGACTCTTCTCATTTATGGGTCCCTCAGTCTTTGCAGAGGGTTCCCATTCATCAACAAATTCTCAGAAATGACACTGGAGAAGAGAGGAGAGGTTCTAAAGATATGGAACAGGGAGAAGTCCTTTCTAATTTTAAGGATATCATTTGTAGCTGGGCTTTGAAACGGTAAATGGGTAATCAGGTCTGGTTCAAGTAAAACCAGGCCCGTCCCATTTAGTAATCGGGTATATGGGTACACGGGTATATGGGTACGGATCTAGAACAACACTAGCCATACCTTCCTAAACGGGTTGGGTTCGGGTCCAGACCCGACCCATTGACAGGCCTACCTGGGAACCAGCTAAGACAAAGGATCAAGAGTAAGTAATAGAGATGGAAGGGAAAGCAATCATATGTAGTCTACTTAAAAATTTGGAAGAACTATGCACAATATACACGAGAATGGTAGAAAGATGCTAAAACTGGGTACCAATCCACCAAGTGCTAAACCATGAAACTGTATGGTTTACAGAGCCAATATAGACTTAACTTCATTGATGAAAACACAAGAAACTCAAGAATTAAGAAACAGAGAGATTATATTCGTGACAGATATCCTGGTAAGAAATTCAGTCACCTTTTCCTGATCCTTCTTGCAGTGTCGTCTGATACTGAAAAACAAATAAAAGAGATGATGTAAAAACTTCAAATTTGTAATAAATTGACTGTATCCAAAAAGCACTCCAAGAAAGGTTCAAACTCTAAAGCAAAATGCTGAAATAAAGGTAGACGTTAAGCAGATTCTAGTTCTTATATATGCTTTCTCAATCCAGTCTCAAGGAAGAAGAAGGATTGAAGATATGCTGCAATCTACCTCCTCACTACCTTTTTTGATTTATGAATCATCTCACCAAAAACTCTGGAGCAAATAATAACATATTTGTCAAATAATAATCAACAAGTTCCAGGAAAACCATCAAATGAAAATCTGAGAGGAAAAACAATTTCAACTCCCAAAACAAGATCTTCCAGAAGCCAGTGGCTCTCAGAATTGTAACTGAACCTCATAAAAGAATACAATCAAAAGATCAGGAAAAACAAGAGACATAATTTACCGGTTCAAACAAGAACTTTTGTATGATAGGTCACCAAAACAGATTTCCATCAATATATGGATCAAAAGATGCCAATTAAGCATCTTTTTTCCGCATCTCTTGTGATTGCAGAACCACTACGAGAAAAGATTAAAAATTGATTTAAATAAAAAGGAAGAAACCATAAACTCATTAGTCGTTCTCAAAACCCTGCAAAAGGATAAAAATGTAAGAAAAGGAGAGCCCTATCTAAAATGGGGAACTAGTTGCATCCAGCAGTAAAACATTCCGCGAGCGCGAAAATCTAGCCCTTAGTAAAACAGAGGAAGAAAAACATAGCATGCAAACATCTCCATTCAAAAAATTATATCTTGAGAACTATTAGTATCTTCATATGACCAACATTGAACATATATTACAACACAAATACAAATCAGTGTGTTCCACAAGCTCACCTCTCCTCATTGCTCATGGCCATTGCTTATTCATCGAAATCCTTGAGGTGTGATCTAGAAGACAGTGATAAGAATGTCCAATATTTGCCATAAGCGTCATCAAACTGACCCCTAAAACACATCTGCTTCTTATAATTAAGAATTTAAAGAAGGCTCTTGCTGCTGCCTCTTGCGGTGGTCAAATGGCAATAAATACAAAAGGAACCAGTTCCTTCTTGTAGCTCATAATGTTACACGCATAAGTTGCCATAAGCATCATCACGCTACCTCTTAAATACATCAGTATCTGATAAATTAGAATTTATAGAATCTCAACTGCTGCCTCTTGCAGTTGTCAAATGGCAATAAACCCAACTGAAGTTGCCACCTTTCTGTAGATCATAATGTTACATGCATCAGTTTCTCTCTTGATTCTCAACTCCCAAGCTCCAAAGGTGTTTACATATGGGTCCCTCCTTTCATGATAAATTAGGAACCCCAATAATCAAATGAATTAGTTTTTCAGTGAAGTGCTCCTTCCAGTCACCCAGAGACGCAAATGGCAACAAACCACACAATGCAGGATAAAGAACCGAGAGAATGAAATTGAACATAAAACGCCTAAGCCAGTACGGTGCAAGTCTGCCTCCTTCCTAATTTGGGACACAGATATAGGACCATAAAGAATCTGATACAGAGCAGACGGGAAGACATTGGCAAAGAAATGAAGCAAGCAGAGAGACTCCCAATACAAAAGCCAGTGAAACCCACTCCCACCTAATGTGTCCACACACAACTTTCCAGCAATGCCACAGAGAAATCCCAACAGGAGAATGAAGGTTACAGGCATTGTTGTTGGTGTAGACATGGCTGTACGCTGGAATACAGAATAAGCAATGCCCACAATCATCACTAAACCAAAGAACATGCGTGTCAAAGCTACAACATGGCATCTGAGCATATACCAGCCTGAGTTGAATGATGCCATTGGATTTGGAATCCACCGGGACATAGACTCCTAAGAGGGATATTATTGAAACAATTAGTAGCAAGAACCTCTGGAGATGCATAAAAAACAAGGATAATAGCATCTATTTCTATAACAAGTTTAGATTATTAATACATGTAACATGACAAACCTTGGGAATATCCGAGCAAGATAATGTTGCGTCCATGATACGCTGGTATGAAAAGATGTATGTCCCATAACCTAGACAACCAGACATGATAATCAAACCAGAGACGAGAAGGTCTATACACCTCCTTAGAAACTCCGCAGGCCTAGTATCCAGCATTTGATTTCTCAGCTTCTCTTCTTTGAAAAAAGCCTTTGAAATGCCCATAGATACCTTTTTCTTCTCTAGCATATTTGCATAGGAGCTTAAAGCCAACTGTGATTCTTTGTAAGGAATTTGAAACTATAATGCGGATTTAAACTAGCCATGGATCTAGAATCAAACACTCCAAGATAGATCATATAATTAAAACAATGCACATAAATCCATACCTGCAGCCATTGAAGGATGGAAGAAGAAGGTTATGGATGAAGATCTGATCTTCTCTTTAATCCTGCAAGAAACCCTAATGCAGACCCTTCTTCTCTCTGTCTCTTTTCCTTTCACAACCTTTTCTAATATGATGGATTCTCTTTCATACTCATAAAACAATGAGCCTAGGTTATATTCTTTTCAGGAGGAGAGAAGGGGGTCCAACATTTACTAAAATAACCCTGAGATAAAACACCCATCATGGTTCCTTTATACCTCATGTTATTATTAACTTATATATAAATGTCACTTTAATATGGGCATCTTTAAATCAGTTAACTTTAATTAGGAATCCAATTAATTAACCAAGGTTATTGGTCCACTTAATGTGAGATTAACATTCTCCTACTTGGACCATTAACCGATTAGGTTAAGACTTTACAAAACAAATAAAAGAAAAGACTCATTTTAAAAAATTTTGACTCCATTGGATTCCATACTGAAAAACTTTGACACGTGATCACGAATTTAAAAACAACAACAACTGATAAGCCCAAATATGAAATACTGTAATACTGCAATTAGCTTGGACCATCAATGCGAGTCATAGCGGTTATACAACATCCACGTCATACTCCCTTCTATGTACCACAACATTGATAACCCTTACTAATTGAGTCCATAACCAAAATGACCCCTGTAATTGTCTTGTAAAGACATTTCCTGTTTAACAAACATCCAAACATAATATGTGCACACATAATTGGATAACAGGAAACACAGAAACAAACTTTTATTTGTACAATAATGTCAATTACATAAGTACCAAAATACACATTTACAGATTGCCAAAAGACCCATTCTTACAACATGTTCCTTGAATGTCTTTGGAGGCAATCCCTTTGTCATTGGATCAGCAACCATAAAGTGGTACTTATACTTACAATTGATACCTTTGTTTCTCAACTCTTTCTCTAACCACCATGTACTTCAGTTCTATGTGTCTAGAACCATTAGAGTACTTACCATTCTTAGAGAAGAAAACGGCTGCTGTATTATCACAATATATCTTCAGCGGCTTGGCAATAGAGTCAACTACACCAAGTGCTGAGATAAAATTCCTTAAACCATAACGCATGATTCGAGGCTTCAAAACAAGCTATGAACTCAGCCTCCATCGTGGATGAAGCAGTGATAGACTGCTTTACACTCTTCCACGAGATTGCCCCACCTGCTAGCAAGAAAATAAAGCCTGAGGTAGACTTCCTGCTATCTAGGCAACCAGCAAAATCTGAGTCCGAATAGCCGATCACTACCAACTGATCAGATCTCCTATATGTGAGCATTAGGTCCTTCGTTTCCTGAAGATACCGCATTACCTCTTAGCTAATTTCCAGTGCTCCATTCTTGGATTGCTCTGGTATCTTCCCAATATCCAACAGCATAACTGATATCTGGCCTGGTACAAGTGTGTGCATACATCAAGCTCCCAACTGCTGACGCATAAGGAACTTTCTGCATTTGACCCTTTTCTAAGTCATTTCTAGGACACTGGCTCCCACTTAATTTGTCACCCTTCATGATGGGTGCAGGACTGGTTGAACACATTTCCATATGAAATCTTTCAAGACTCGATTGATATAACCTTTCTGAGACAATCCTAGCAATCCTCGAGATCTATCCCTGAGATCTCTATGCCAATAACATAAGTTGCCTCACCCATATCAACCATCTGAAAATTCTTGGTAAGATAGCTTTTAGTTTCATACAGCAACCAATATCATACTGGCTAACAAGATATCATCCACATACAGAACCAAAAAAGATAAACTTGCTCCCACTAGTCTTTAGATATATACACTGATCAACAGTGTTTTCTGTAAATCCGAAAGAGGTATGGTATCATTAAACTTTATATACCATTGTCTGGAAGCTTGTTTAACTCCGTATATGGATTTCTTTAATTTGCAAGCCAAGTGTTCTTTACCTTCATTTGCGAAACCTTCAGGTTGCTCCATGTAAATTTCCTCATCCAAATCTCCATTCAGAAAAGCAGTTTCACATCCATTTGATGTAACTCCAAATCATAATGAGCTACAAGGGCCATAATGATTCTAAGAGAATCCTTCTTTGATACTGGAGAGAAGGTTTCTCTATAGTCAATGCCTTCTTTCTGAGTGAAAACTTTAGCCACAAGTCTGGCCTTATATCGTTCGATATTGCCTTCAGAGTCGCGCTGGTCTTAAAGACCCATTTACACCCGACTTTCTTACAGTTATTAGGCAATTCGACGAGATCCCAGACTTTATTTTGGTCCATAAATTTCAACTCTTCATTCATAGCATCAACCCATTTACTAGAATCATTGCATTCTATGGCTTGTGAAAATGAAACTGGATCTTTATTTATCCAATATCATAATCAGATTCCTGTAGATACACCACATAATCATCTGAAAATGGCAGATCTTCTTCCCTTTGAGATCTTCTCAAAGCTGCCGGTTGTGGTGCTTCTACAATATTTTCAATGGCAATATCCTCATGGAGTGGTGAACCAACATCATTATGTTGTTCTGGTATCTCAGCTTGATGATCAAGTCGAGGGACAACAATTTCTCTTGAAGGAAAGGGTATTGGGATATTACCCTTACTTCCTCAAGATCTACCTTTCTTGGTTCATCACTCCCACTAATTTCGCCATTCTCAAGGAATCTGGCATTACCAGTTTCAACTATTCTTGTACTATGGTTAAGACAATAAAATTTGTACCCCTTAGATTATCTGGATAACCAATGAAATACCCAGATATTGTCCTTGAGTCTAATTTCTTTTCTTGTGGATTATATATTCTAGCCTCTGCTGGACAACCCAAAACATGTAAATGTCTTAAACTAGGTTTCCTACCAGTCCACAACTCAAAAGGAGTTGTTGGGACTGCCTTACTAGGAACCCTGTTCAAGATATACATAGCAGTCTTTAAGGCTTCATTCCACAATGAATTGGGTACATTAGAGAAGCTCATCATGCTCCTAACCATATCCATAAGTGTCCGGTTTCGCCTTTCAGCAACTCCATTCTGCTGAGGCGTACCTGGCATTGTGTATTGAGCACAAATACCATGCTTTTCTAGAAATTTGGCAAATGAGCCAGGATTTGTCCTGATCATCATATCTACCATAAAATTCACCACCTCGATCTGATCTTATGATTTTAACCTTCTATCTAATTGTCTCTCGACTTCTGTAATGAACACCTCAAGGATGTCAACAGCCTGAGACTTTTCATTAATTAGATACACATAACCATAACGTGACAGATCATCTATAAAGGTAATGAAATATCTCTCTCCCGTAAAACATGGAATGGAGAGTGGTCCGCAAATATCTGTATGAATTATTTCAAGGAGTTCTTACTTCTTGTGGCACCTTTCTTAGTGTGTTTAGTTTGCTTTCCTTTTATGCAATTTACACACACATCAAAATCAGTAAAGTCTAGGTTATCCAAAATTCCATTCTTCACTAATCTTACTATTTTATCCCTGGAGATATGCCCCAGTCGTCTATGCCACAAGATAGAGGAATTTCATTAATTAAGCCACGTTTAATACCAACATTCGAATGCAGAGATAATAGAGATTGTGCAAACTCATCTGTAACACCCCGCTCCCGGAATACGTACTTAGTTGCGTATTCAGGTTTCTCGATCGTATTTTCGATTTGCTTCCATGTTTGTTTTGTATTATGAATCCTTATATGATTGTTTAGTCTTGGATTTGGATTCGTGGATTCGGAGTCAACCTTAGTTTGAACCGAAGGCCCGATCCCAGAGTATTGCTCGGTTTGGACATTCTGGTATTCCGATTTGATCGGTTTCAGTTTAAACATCGTTTTTTAATATTTTGGATTTTATATGATTTTCTGGAATTTTCCTGAATTAGGTTGAAAATCTTCAAAACTGGTGTCGGCCAGTACCGTTGACCGATTCCGGATTTTTAATTTACAAACGGTTTAGAATCTCCAGAAGTATCTTTAGACATTATTTCTTAAAAATCCTATTTTCTATCCAAATGCATTTTCTGGGATTTATCAGATTTTATTAAAATCCGGCCAATCCGGTGTATACCGAGATTGACGGCTGACCTTATGATTTTTATCTGGAAAATGAGATTGAATCTTTGAAAACCAATTTCACCAAAAATCATTTTATAATATTTATGATTTTTGAGAATTTTGGGAAACTTTCCGAGTTACTTCATTTTTGGGCTTTTCCGGTGTTTTCCCAGTTACCGAGGAATTACCCCATATATTCTACTCTGTCTTTCCCCATTTTCTCTCTCCTTCCTCAAACGCGGATCTCACCTACCTGGGATTCTGCATTTATTGTGAAGATTCTCCCCATTCCGCATTTAATGCACTTCAGATCAAATCCCATCAATTATCATGATTTTCTCTCTCCTCTATTAAACGCAGCTTTTGGCTTATTCCCTAAACGCGGTTTTAATTCCCGCGTTTAGCCCATTTAGCCTAAACACAGGATGTGTGCTGCGTTTGAGAGAGGGAAACGCAAGTTCCCCTCATTTGTTTCTTTTGTCTTATATGTTGTGCACATTATTACAATCATTCTTTTACCTTTTCTCTCTTTCTTCATTTAATTCTTCTCTTCCAAAGTGTCATTCCCAAGAGACCCCATTCCCCTCTCATCATCATAGCTGGTCAAAGGAGAGAGTCACCTAACTCCCCAATTTTACACAAACCCCCCTCTCCTTTATTCATTTGCATCACTTCACAATCCAACTCCTATAAAAACCCCCTCTCCTTCTCTCTCCCTTCATTTTACTTCTTCTTCTTCTTCTTCTTTGCTTCCTGCGGCTTCCAACAGAGAAACCACCGAGAGAGAGCTCCTTCTCTTGCCTCCTTTGTTTACTCAAAACTCCATCTTCTCCACAACAGCATCCCCATACACTTCTTCAACCTCTCTCCATCACTTGTGAAGACCGGCCACTCCTTTAGGATTTTGGCCGCGTTCTTCTCCCGGCGGCAAGACTTAGGGCCGGTACCCTCCTTTTGGATTGGGGCCGAATTTCCCTTTGTTGGACGCAGCAAAGATCTTGTTAGGCGAGTTATCTCGCTTTTCTCTTGATCCCCTACTTTATTAGTTATGCGAGTGATCTCGCTTTTCCTCATGATTCCCTACTGGTTATGCGAGTGCTTTTCCTCGCCAAGTACTTGGATAAACTTGTATTTTTATCAACAAAAACCATAACTCTTAAATAGCTGTTTATGCTCACGTTTTACAGTATTAGTCGACTTGCCCAAATCATAAGTCGACTAACCCCTTGAAACGCAGTCTGGTTCCTTGTGACGCAGGTTCCTTAGTCGACTTGCCCCTCGCATATAGTCGACTATCTTCCTTCTGAGACGCGGTCCTCTTAGACGCGGACTTGACTAGTCGACTATCCATTTTCCCAGTCGACTAACCCTTTCTGAAACGCGTCCTTTTCCTGGAACGCTGCCTACTCTTTCATCCCTTATTGACTAACTCTTTCTTGTGAGACGCGGACTTGTGGCAAGACGCGGACTTGTGGCAAGACGCGGACTTGTGGAACGCAGACTTTTGAGACGCAGCCTTGACCAGTCGACTAACCCAAACGCCCTAGTCGACTAACTTTCTTCTGAAAACGCAGCTCTCCCAAACGCAGACTCATAAGTCGACTTGTCTCTTATCTACAGTCGACTATTCCTCTTCAAGTCGACTACTTATTCCCCCTAGTCGACTAACTTGTGCTAACGGCTGTGATTGATCACTTCCTTGAATATGGACTTTATCCTCGGGACTTGTAATATATATATTATGATATTTTCATGATTTGTCACTGGACAAATATCACCTTCCCTTCTCTCTGTTTGCTTCCTAACGCGGATCACATCCCGCGTCTTTGTCCTATTCATTTTGCCGTGACGCAGAGTTTTATCCGCGTCCGCGCTTTCTTGCGTCCTGACTTGAACGCAGACCTCGCGTTTGAGGCATCTTGCGACGCGAACCCCGCGTCTGCTATCCCGCGTCTACTATTCCCGCGTCTACCATTCTTACGATGCGAACCCCGCGTCTGCTATTTCCTGCGCTGGTATACTCCTACCTGACACCTACTCATGTTGTACTACCCGTTCCCGTCAAGTCCTGAATGGAACTAAGTGCCACACGGAACAAAGTGCCACATCACACTCGTGGTGGGGGCCACCTCTTGAATCTGTGAGGGCCACCTCTAGAATCCATCTCTGCAGAACAAAGTGCCACACGGAACAAAGTGCCACATCACACTCGTGGTGGGGGCCACCTCTTGAATCTGTGGGGCCACCTCTTGAATCTGTAGGAGCACTTCCTGTCTGAACCTGATTACCTGTTTAAACTCCTGTTATGATTCCTGTTATGTAATCCTGAATTCCTGATCATGTCCATAAAAGTGTTATATTATTATTAAACAACTTGCACCCGGTTTGGGGGAAACTGATGGGCCCTGATTAATCATGTTCATGGTGGCACTATCGAGTCACGCGTGGCCACATACTTGAGGGATCACCTGGCGGCCACCAGGGATTCCGTGGGGTGTACTGACACCCTACTCCTGATTTTCATGCCGGGTATGCAACACGCCCTAGACCTATTTCTATGGGATCTGCGATACTCTATTCCTGTTCGGGCGTCCATAAGTCCCGGTACCTAGCGGTACGTTCCGGCTCAGCACCGGATACTCCTGAACCGTTGTCCCGGGCATGTACGGGGCCCATCCAGAACATGATTCATCGCACTTTATCAGTTTCCAAACAACTTGCTCTATAAGTTGTAAGCAGAAGTATGTGTAATGGGACGCATACTAAAACCTACAACTTAGAGACGGCCTAAGTATAATATTATATTAATATGTAATGCTGTTGTATTGATTTGTAACTCGAGCTGTACAAGTTCAGGTTACGGTAACATGAGGTAAAGGTATATAGATGAGGGTTTCCTTGTTTGGATTATTCCTTCGAGGTACTAATCTCATGGAGCCATGACCTAAGCTTGTACAATCGGTTTTGCTCGTAATCAGTTTTTATTCTGTTTTATCGGTTTATATTAGCTTAGGAGATAACTAGTATGCTCTATCCACTTTACTGCTTATCCTGTTATACCATGGATGCCACCTACTACATTCTATTTGTTCCTACATGCTTATGTCTACAACATGATTTTCATGCTATAATCCAGATTACTGATACGCATGTGCTTACCTATACTCGCCATTTGGCTTTCGTATTACTACTCGCCTGGGGAGTTTCATCTGACTCCCCTGGATTCTCACGTCCAGGTCCTGGAGCTTGGAGCTAGAGGATTCTTCTTGCGGAGGACCAAGTTTACTTCTGTGGAGCGGTCAGATTAGCTGTAGCTCCAGTCCCATCCTTGCACTCCTGATTTGCTCGCGATACCTCCAGCTATCTCGTGAGCATCCTTTTGTATGCTCATATATGTATATTTCTTGTATTCTCGCAATTGCGCCTATCAGGTGATGTAATATTATTATAATATTAGATCACCTCTGGTGATAACTCTGTAATTGGACTCATGTATTGGAATGTATAATGCACCACTTGCTTCCGTACTCTGATTCTTGCATGTACTGATGCTTAGCGTATATACGTGAGGGTACTTCTGACTTGCGTATATGCGTTGCAGTGACGTCCCCGTACCCGCGGAGGGGGCGTTACATCATCATTCAATGAAATTTTATTAAACCATCACATAAAATTTCATGTCCAACCGACATTGAATTAAACATTAAACTGAGTTTTCCACAACTGAAAAAAACAGAATATCAAAAAACATCTAATTTGGATAACGACATTAAGTTCCTAGAAATCGAAGGTACATAAAAAGTATCCTCAAGATCCATCTGATGTCCCGTCTCTAAGATCAGTCGGTAAGTACCAACAGCCTCGACCTCCACTTTGAGACGGTTCCCCATAAAGACGAATCTCTCACTTTCCTTCGGTTTCCGGGTTGTAAGGAATCCCTGCATTGAATTAGTTATGTGAGTTGTGGCTTCAGAGTCAATCCACCAAGTATTAGAAGGTACTTCAGCAAGATTGGATTCATAACATACAAAAGAAAGATTCATACCCTTCTTTTCGAACCAAGCCTTCCTCTTGTTGCAGTCCTTCTTCACATGTCCTTTTCTGCCACAGAAGTAGCATTTGACAGTGAAACCTTTCTATGACCTTGGCTACATTCCCCATGGTCATTTCCTTTCTTTGATGAAAACCTCTTACCTCTTCCATATTTACCTTTCTTATAGATACCTCCTTGAGTTACTGCCAACACTGAGTGCTGCCCTTCTTGCCTCAGTCTCACTTCCTCTTGTACACACATACCAGTCAGCTCATTCAGATTCCACTTATCCTTATGAGTATTATAGTGGATCTTGAATGGCCCAAACTGAGAGGGAAGTGAGTTGAGGATGAATTGTATTAAGAAGGATTCATCCACTTTCATTCCCAGTGATCCTAACTTCGCAGCCTTATCAGTCATATTTAGAATGTGTTGTTGAACTCCTCTACTACCATCATATTTCATGGTGGTAAGTTCAGCCATAAGGGTGCCAGCTAATGACTTATCTGCAGACTTAAATCGGTCTTTAACAGCAGTTAAAAGTTCAGATGCCTTAGTAGTATGTGGGAGTGAAGTCTTGATGTTATTGGCAATGGTCATCTTGATGAACATGAGACTGAGTCTATTCGACCTTTCCCAAGCTTTGGCATGGCTAGCCTGTTCTGCAGTACTTTCAGCAGTCATTTCATCAGGTTTCTCTACTAAAAGAGCCATGTCTAGGTCCAGAACACCCAGTGTAAACTGTACATGCTCAAACCACTCAGAGAAGTTTGTACCATCCAGGGCTGGAATGCTAGTCGCATGAGTGTGAAGGGAAGTGGGAACGTTCACTGAAACATAATAGGACAAGCTTACATTAATGCCTCGAATCAATACAAAATTTTAAATTTAATTAAGATGAACTATTGATATCACTTTGATTTCTCCTTTGGGCGAAACCTAAGCATATCTAGTGTTCACTCTTTAGGTGAGACTCTTTTATCACCTATGTAGGTCTAATATAATTTATGCTACTTAGACAGTAAGTCATGTTACCTTTGGGTATCTAATTCTACACCACTAAGTTGCATAAATTACACTACCCTACCCCGGTTCTTAATTATTTGAAAGAGACTATCCTTTGGGCTAGTCCCAATCTCCTAACTAGAACCGCCATCGAGAGTATTATTGTCTTTAATGTCACTTACATTGACAAGTCTTTTATGTAGTTGTATATTCATAAGGTTTACTAACCTAGGTCACTTTGGCAACTACTAAATCAATAAGCCTTATGAATACAAAACTAACCAATAATATTCTCTAATCTTTTATTTGAGTAACACTATAATACTCCAATTCTATTACTTGACCAACATCAATCATTAGTCGACTACTAAGAAGGACTAGTCGACTTGGTCAAGTCAAGTCGACTATACATTTAGGTCTAGTCGACTAGGGCAATAAAGGTTAGTCGACTATACCCTTTTATTAGTCGACTATAAGTTTTATTAGTCGACTACAAAATTTTATTAGTCGACTCCTGAAGGAAGGCAACTCTCGGTTAAATTATTAGTCGACTTAGGAAAATTGATTAGTCGACTATAACTTTATTAGTCGACTACACAAAATATCAAGTCGACTATACCTTTTATTAGTCGACTACTCAACATAATTAGTCGACTCCTGTATCGAAACAGAGAGTTCTTAAGTTTCTGGAAAATAGTTAGTCGACTAGTGTTTCGGGCTAGTCGACTAATAGTTGATAAAACTGTTATCGCGGGCAGTTCCAGATTGCCGGCGGAAATACTTAATTAGGGTAAAATTAGGGTTAATTAATTCATGAAATTTGATCCCAAATAATTGTACAATTAGAGGAGATTGAACAGAACATTAGGGTAATGAATCCTCTTAAAATTCTACAATTAAAAGATCAAAAATTTGATTTTTATGAACTGTTAATCAAAAAAAAAAACCCTAATTTTCCATAATCCATAATCCAAGATGTATTGATTCTAAAACAAGGCTCTGATACCAAATGTAAGGAATTTGAAACTATAATGCGGATTAAAACTAGCCATGGATCTAGAATCAAAACATCTCAAGATAGATCATATAATTAAAACAATGCACATAAATCCATACCTGCAGCCATTGAAGGATGAAAGAAGAAGGTTGATGGATGAAGATCTGATCTTTCTCTTAATCCTGCAAGAAACCCTAATGCAGACCCTTCTTCTCTCTGTCTCCTTTTCCTTTCACAACCTTTTCTAATATGATGGATTCTCTTTCATACTCATAAAACAATGAGCCTAGGTTATATTCTTTTCAGGAGGAGAGAAGGGGGTCCAACATTTACTAAAATAACCCTGAGATAAAACCACCCATCATGGTTCCTTTATACCTCATGTTATTATTAACTTATATATAAATGTCACTTTAATATGGGTATCTTTAATATCAGTTAACTTTAATTAGGAATCCAATTAATTAACCAAGGTTATTGGTCCACCTTAATGTGAGATTAACATCTTTCAGCTGTAACTTTCTCCTGATCAGACCTATCTTAAATGCCTTTAGGTCATTAGAGCGAGTCTGCTCCATAACAGATTTATCAAAGGTACTCAAAATGGATTGACTAAATCCAGCCCCAACAAAACTATGAGAAGCAGAGGCCAGTTGTTGATTCATTTGTCCATGAAGGACAATCTGATTACTCACGGTAGTCAATGATGGAATTTCTTCAGACTTTTCAACAGCATCACTAAAGAATTCATGATTGCCTTGTGAAACTTCACCACTGCTGCTGCTCGAGAACAACTTAAATTAATGTTTCCTTGTTCAACAATAGATGGTTCACTGACTTTTCTATTTCCTTGTTCATCAATTGGGACTTGGGTTGATCTATTTCTCTGTCCAGCAACCGATGCTTCATTAATTAACTGCAATGTCCTCAATGTGCTGTCAAACGATTTCTCAAAGTTCAGCAGGAAACAGTCAAACCTGTTTCCATATTTCTAGTTAAAGAAAACAAAGGCAAAGAAAGAATTGCAATATTAACATTAAGATCTCCATGAAGAGAAAACAGGAAGCAAGTACAGTAAAATAAAACTTACATTTGCCAAAGATTCTTTTACTGCTGATGTGCAGATCTGCATCACATAATACAAACTCAAACTAATTTAGAAAACTCTCATAATCATATTGTAGTTATATGGAAAACATGCGAATTTGGATAACGTACCAGGAAAGTCGGCCACGGGTATCTGATCTCTTGATCCATTAATCCTCTTTAATACCTGAAATCATCAAAACATCCTCATAAGCATTTTCAAACTACTGACTTATTATCTATGTAGCACGGATAGGAACACGGGTTTCGGACACGACACGACACGAGACACGGCAAAATCCAAAAGAAAAGGATAAAAAGACACGGCAAGCACTATTATTATTATTATTATTATTATTATTATATTATTATTATTATTATACACAGATAAATTTCCTCCCCCTTTCCTAATTTTTCGATTTTCTCTCATACTTTCAAAGAGGTGCATTGTCTTTAACTTTTTCAACAGTACTCCTTGAAGTAGATATTTCTACATAACTCTACCTATTTGAGTAGAATAATGAATAATCAACTTGTCAAAAAATAATCTAATATGAATAATTAGTTTTATTAAAGGCAAGATGAAAAACAAAATAAAATCTAAATAATTTACATTTATAGCTTCTATAAAGTAACATACAAAACAAAAAAATAATCTAACTAATGTCTCACCTAACTCGTGATATGTGTAAATTCTACTAACATATTTGCTTATGTTAGAACGATATTTTTTTCATGTTTATTTAAGCAATATGTGACTTTTAGATATCTAATATATGATCTTTAAATTTTATTTAATGCTGACATGGCGTTAGACACGGTGCCGACACGTGATTTATGGTTATTTAAAATCCGACACGGCATCGGAGTGTCTGATACGTGTCTTTCAAGTATCGGTGATAGATATGGACACAGTACTCACTATGAAGTGTTTGTGCTTCATAGCTTATTATTACTGGAATTAGGTGTAAAGATAGGTTGTCATCTTTCTATTTGAAGATAGGTTGTCATCTTTTAGTTCTTCCTCTAACTTTGCTAGCTGACTGCTAGAGCTGGTGTTGGCAATGGTCTTTGCCTTTTACTAAACATGTAGGAGAAGGGTAAGCTTTCTCTATCCTTTTATCTAAACGAGTAGGGTAAAGATGAGATGTTTATTATACCTATCCATTTACATGTTTATTTATTTGGATTTGGATATATAATAATAATAATGATAAGTAACATAAAAAGTTTACTCTTATAAAATACATTATTTTCTATATCATTAGATATTCAATTTTACTTTTTCTTAAAGCAACATTTTTCTCTTTTAGTTGTCTGTCTATTCCAAACCTAGGGAAAATGCTATTAGACTTTCTTGACTAAAAATCTAAGATGACTCCTCCATACAGTGTATGTTTAAGAACTTTGAATTATATATGAAATTTGGACTGAGGCAACTTGATAAAGTTCATGGTTGCGTTTTAGGCAAAAAGTCAATGGTATTTTTACAAATATTTAAGGCTTACATGATGCAACATACCTCAATATTTCATTGATATTTAAGTTTAATACCTTGTAATGATTTTTTTCCTATTGTAATACCTTAGAATTTTTTGAATCTATAGATCAATACCTTGTAAATTAATTAGATATTTTTGCCACACAATTGAAATTCAATGACCCTTTTATTCTCTTTTTCCTCTAATTTTTTCTCCTTTTCACCAAACCTAATCCTAATCAAATAAAAGCCACTCCCCCCCAAGTTCCTCTTCCTCCTTCAATAGCTCAACCACCCCGTCACATCTATAATCCTAAAGCCTAATCAAACCCAATTGGATAGATGTTAACTTCCTCCGCTAACACCACCACCATTCTCCACTAGCACTGTCATCTCATCCACTATCGTTACTGCCTCCATCTCCACTAACAATACATTTTCCTTCTCCCCACCATTCCATATTTCTCTGTTTTTACCCCTCTAACTTCATTTTCCATTTTGCAAGACCCTAATATAAAAAAGGTGAACTTATTTCCTCTCCCACCTCTATTAACACTACACCTCCTCTTCTAATTATAACACTACCTTTTTTCTCCCCATCCCCATTCTATATTTCTCTTTTCCCCTTCCAACTTCTTCATTTTCACTTTCGCAAGACCCTAATATAAGAAAGGTAAACATATTTCCTCTCCCACCTCTATTAACACCGCCTCCTATTCCTCCTAGTGTACAACCTTTACCTAGTTCATCTTCCTCCTTCAAAAGCTCAACCACCTCCATCACGTCTATAATCCTAAAGCCCAATTAAACCCAATTGAACAGATGATGTTAGCTCCAGTAGCAACGCCACCTCATCCACTATCGTCACCGCCTCCATGAGTGTCACCACCCACTTTATCTATTATTAGGGTTTTCTACCTATAATTTAGGAAGAAGCAAGGAGTAATTTGGGCATTTTAACTTTATCATCGTACTACACCCGAAAAAGGAAGAAAAGTTACAATTATTAATCATGAGGAAAAAATATAAGGGTATTAAACATGAGTAAAATAGTACAAGTATTAAACTTAAATATCGGAGAAATTTTAAGGTATTTTTCATAAAATAAGACAATATTTAATGGTTAGGTGTTTTAACCATCCTTTTACCTTATAAGGTAAAGGAACTTTACCTTTACCAATTAAGGTGGGGTAGTTGTAGTTTCTAACTTACCCACTAGGTTAATGACAAGCGTTAGACATTTAAGGCCACACTAAGGGTAATACTATTACCCTAATCATTGCCATACCCTAATCATTGCCACTTGTTATAGCTACAACCTTTGTTTATAAAACCACAAATATAGTGAAGGGGAAAGAAGAAAGATGGAGAGGAAATGGAAGCCACAGAAAGACATAAACCTGTTAGTTTTTCACAAAAACCAAATCTTATACTTAACATCTAGTTCATGAATTTTTGTTGACTGATAAGTGATAAACATAGGTTAGTCTTAGAATAATGGAGTCACCTCCCCAACATCGTAAGTGTGCTAGACCACTAGAGTTAACTCTTTTAAGGACAGACAAATGTAGCATTTTAAGTGGAATGTAGACGGCTGGTGGCAATATTTTGGATGTCACCAAAGGGGCTTTCACATGATTGTTCGAAAACAAGTTGGAAGACATGAATAACTCACTTAGGCAACTCTCATTGGTCCTCCAATTAAATTCATTCAAGCAAGGAGCAAGTTTTCAAACTAGGAATAGGAGGGAACATGACATAGACTACCCTAGGAAATTGCCATTGGTCCTTTGCCGCGTAACATATGCTAATAAGTCAAAACTGAAACACATTCCATCTCATGGTTACATTGGAAGAGAATATCACTTCAAAACATGCATCCACAAGTTGACATTTTTTTCCAATTCAAAGTCATTTGCCCACCAATGAGTTTTAGTTGACCTTGAGGCAAGAAGATGGAGTTGTTCAATGGAAAGCCAAAAAAATGTGCTAAAACCTTAATAATAGATTAATAGGTAACATAAATTTAACTATATGTCAAACATAATAGTATTATCATACTTACAATGGAATAATTCAAATTTTAATATAATTATTTTCGGTCAAATTCCAATGCAGATAATATAATGATAATTTTGCCTTCTGAAACACGTATTGAGAAACAAGTTGGATCTGAGTTGATCTATCGCATGCCTTCTGGTACTTAAAATGTAAGTTATCAATGATAGCCTTCCATCAACTTCCCTGCACCTACCTCAATCACACTGGTAGACTCATTTCAGTTGAAGATTCCTTTCCACCTTGTTATGGAATCTCTCCAAGCCTTTAACAGGATATCAAAATTGGTATGTCAAGCTAAACTTTGTTATTTCTTGTTTGTTAGTTTCCACTAAATGAACTTTTGTTTTCTTTCATTCAATCTTTTTCCTTCTTCTTTCTCTGCGTTACATGTTTATTAAGCTCAACAAAAGCTTCATGGATTAGCAATATGGCAGACAACAAATGGTCACATAGCGGATAAACCCTTGCTCCTTGCCTATCGAGAAAAGTAATTAGAGAAGAGATGTAAGTAAATCTTCAGTGCAGATCTACTATATCCAAATTGAACATGATTTGATTTAGATCTGATTACTTTCAGACCACATTTGTTTTATCCTCATTCTAGTTAACAAATTAAGATTTGATTAGGAGATTTACTTCAGATTTGACTTTTATGTTCATTTTATTCTCTAAGATAGAGTTTGATTAAGATTTTTTGAGATTTGGTGTTAAATTTTTTAATTAGAGGAGTTTAACATTTAAGTAGTTTGAGTAATCACAGAACAGCTTCGTTTGATGATTGAAAATAAATGAATTGAGTTGCTTTGATAGAACTGAGGTTTGAGTTTAACGGTTGTACTTGTGGATCCTTTCATCTTCATCCAATTTCTTTATTCCCTTAACAGTCTGCTACTAACCTTCTTTTAAAGTACCCACTCATGATTTAAAATTTTGAAATTCAAATATCTCGTTTTAGAACCCATTATAAGTTGTGCTAATAGGAAATTTAAAATCTTTGTAGAACCCTAAGATCCGACATACCAATAAACCCTAACAACCATTATAAGTAAGGCAATGTTGAGCTTTCATTGCGCATATCTTCACATCACAACAGTTGTGGGGAGAGGGTAAAATCTTGTTGATAGAGTTTTTTTAACTCGGTTGGAGTTTAGCCAAAAATAAATGCAATCAATGGTGTCGAATACGAGTGTATCAGTCACATCGAAGTTGGATTGCACATGTAGGAACATGATTAGTCGACTTGTAGGTTTATAAGTCGACTTATAGAGTTGACTGCAACACATACAGAAAGTTGGAGTTTCTATTTTACTACAGACTAGTCGACAAGGATATTTCATAGTTGACTAATAACATTGATTAGTCGACTTATAATCGACTAAGGCGGCTGCAGGGCTGTTTTCAAATCTGATTCTGAATTCGTTTCTGATCCGATTTCAGCGTTTTTGATTTTCTTTTCTTTGTGGCTTCTTTAGCTATATAAAGAGGGATATTGTCCCTAATATTTGTAATCTGTAATTGATTGATTCAATAAGAACTCTCTCCCCTTCGGTCCCGAGGACGTAGGCAAATTGCGTCTTGTTAAATCATGTGTTCTCTCTTTCTTTCCTTTATTTACTTGTTCGTTTGATTGGTGATTATTCTCTGGTGTTGCTGTTCTCTGTTGCTTGGATTCCAACAAGTAGTATCAGAGCATTTCAGGTTCGACGGAGAGTTTTCGTTCGGGTGGAACAAATCAACTAGGAGATTGTCCACAGTTTCATTCGGAGGTAAAGATCTGATCTTTCTTATTAGAATTTATTTTCACTAATCATTTTCCGCATTGTGTTGAGAAATTTATTAAGAAAATGGCCAAAGAAAATCAATCCACGGTGAAATCCGTGAACCCACATCTAATGAAGAACGATGTGGTATAGTTTAATGACACGAACAATTTTGAGATGTGAAGATATGAGGTGATGATGCACTGACCGCATCAAACCTTAAAGACTACGATTGAAAGAAAAGCCGAAAGAGACTTCAGAAAAGAATTGGGACAAGATGAATAAGTGCCGTGTGCTCTTATAAGGTCTTATTTAACACAAGACATCAAGTACCATGTATTGTATGTCTCACGTCTGCAATGAAGATGTGGGAGATTCTCGAGAAGAAATATCTGACGAAGAATATCGAGTCTCGACTGTATTTTAAGAGAAAGCTTTATCGTTTTCAGTTGAAAAAGGGGCTCTCTATTGCTGAGCACATGAATAACTACACAAAATTTCTTACAAATTTGGTTAATGTGGATATGGATATCGAAGAAAAGAAAAAGGCGTTAATTCTTTTGAATTCTCTTCCTGATGAAGAGTATAAGATATTCGTCCTTACCTTAATTAATGAGAAACAATCACTTAATTATAATGATGTGTTGGCTGCTCTTATAAATTATGAAGTGAGGAGAAAGAAGAAGCAATCTTCTTTCAGAAGTACATCAGCAGAGGCGTTAATAGTAAGAGGCAGGGGTTCCAATCAGAAGGGCAAAGGCATTTTCGAGAGATCAAAGTCCAGAACACCGTTTAGAGATCTGAAGAAGAACTAGTGTGCCTTCTGTAAAGAGTTAGGATACTGGAAGGTTGATTGTCCAAGGATCAAGGATAAGAATAAGAGTAAGGAGTCAAAGACTAAGGTAAATCTTACACAAGTGATCAATACCCAATCGGGTTGTACTTCACATGTAGATGGATCGGACTCAGACTCATCTGTATTTTCATTCTTAGTCACTACTCCTATCGTAGGTTACTCAGGTAATTTTGAATGGATGATTAATATAGGAGCTACTATCATGTGTGTTCCAACAAGGATTGATTTTCTAGTTTTGAGAAACTAGATAATTATTCTATTGTCATGGGTGATGATCGTCCATGTCGCATGAAAGGGATAGGTACTATCTTAGTCAAGATGTTTGATGAAATGGTGCGAGAATTGAAGGATGTAAGATATGTACTCAACTAAAAAGGAATCTTATCTCTGTTGATAACTTGAAAGCATTGGGTCTTGAAGTATCTATTAGAGATTGAGTTCTCAAGATGATTAAAGGCTCGATAGTTGTGTTGGGCGCCGATGCAATAGCCTTTACTACTTGAAGGGTAGTACAGTTACAGGGCAAGTGACAACTTTTACAAATTCAGATAATGATTACACCCAATTCTGACATATGAAACTAGGACATACAGGAGAAAAATCTTTGCAAGCTCTTGCGAAGCAAGGTTTATTGAAATGTGCCAGTACCTGCAAATTGAAATTTTGTGAACATTGCATCATTGGAAAGAAGATCAAGGTGAGATTTGGCATCACAACTCATTGCACTGAGGAGATTCTGAATTATATTCACACATATATCTGGGGACCTACCAAGACGACATCTAGGAGATAACCATTACTTTGTGCCTTTTATAGATGATTACTTTAGGCGATGTTGGATATATACCATGAAGCACAAATGAAAGTCCTGAAGTTGTTTGTGGAGTGAAAGCAAAATATTGAGAAGATTACAAGAAGGAAGATCAAGATATTCCGTTCAGACAATAGAGAAGAGTATACAAGCGATCCTTTCCTACAGCTATGTCGTGATGAGGGCATTGAAAGGCACTTCACAATAAGAGAACACCGCAACAAAAAGGGGTGGCTGAAAAGATGAACATGACTTTACTAGAGAAGGTTTGTTGCATGTTATCCAACACCTACATATCGAAATCTTTTTGGGCTGAGGAATTGGCATATGGCTGCCATCTTGTTAACAGGTTGTGGAGTGAAAGAAAAACATGGAGAAGTCCTGGAGTTGTTTGTGGAGTGAAAGAAAAACATGAGAAGATTACGAGAAGGAAGATCAAGATACTCCGTTCAGACAACAGAGGAGAGTATACAAGTGATCATTTCCTACAGCTATGTCGTGATGAGGGCATAGAAAGGTACTTCACAGTAAGAGAAACACCGCAACAAAATAGGATGGCTGAAAGGATGAACAGAACTTTGCTAGAGAAGGTATGTTGCATGTTATCCAACACCGACATATCGAAATTTTTTGGGCTGAGGAATTGGCGTCTGCTTGCCATCTTGTTAACAGGTTACCTTTGTCTGCAATAAAAGATAAAAAATCCTCTAGAGATTTGGTCAGAGAAAGTTGCTCAGGATTATGATTTGCTATGGGTATTTGGGTGTCCGGCCTACTATCATGTCAAGGAAGACAAGTTAGACCCAAAGACAAGAAAAGGTGTGTTCATAGGATTGAAGAAAGGAGTAAAAGGCTACAAAATTTGAGATCCAAATGATAAAAAATTTATCTTAAGAAGAGACGTCACATTTGATTAGGCTGCCATGGTGAAGCCTACAAACTCTTAGCAGGTGGAGAGTCAAACGGCCAACACGATGTTGCAGCAGGTAGAGAGTGATGCTACTTCACCGTCTCTAGAAAGATTAGTATCATTTGAGGTCATACCCTGGTGACACAAGGAGATGATCATGTAGCCGAATAGGATGCTGATTAATGATGAGGATCAAGGATAGGTTAAGGGTAATGTCCAAGAATCCATTGCAGTTGAAAAAACCAGAAGAAATTCACGTAAGCCCAGTTGGCTCACTACTAACATGGTCGTGGCATATGCTCTCCCAATCGTTGGAGAGGCAATCCCGACTACTTATAGGGAAGCTGAAATCAGTTTGAAGTCCAAGATGTGGGATCCCATGATGGAAGAGATGAGTTTACTACACAAGAATGACACTTGAAAACTGTCAGAGTTGCCCAAGGAAAAAAAGTGATCGGTTGAAATGGGTATTTGTAAAGAAATAGGGATTTTCAGATGGTAATATTGTACGCCAGAAAGCCAGATTGGTAGCTAAAGGTTACGCTCAACAAGAAGGCATTGACTATAATAGGTATTCTCACCTATTATAAAACACTTGTCTATCCGGATTTTGTTGGCACTGGTAGCATAGCACGAGTTGAAACTTGATAAGCTCGATGTGAAGACCGCTTTTCTCCTTGGCGATCTTGAAGAGGAGATCTACATGTCTTAGCCGACCGGGTTCAAAACTGTAGAAAAGAGAATATAGTATGCAAACTAAAAAATTATTGTATGGATTAAAGCAATCATCAAGGTAGTAGTACAAGCGTTTCGACAGTTTCATAAGAGGCAATAGGTACAAATGAAGCCATTACGATCCATATATGTAATACAATAAGTTACCTGGTGGAGATTACATCTATCTGCTCTTGTATGTGGATGATATGCTCATCGCTTCTAAAAGCAGATCTGCTATTATTAAATTGAAGAAAGATTTGTCTTTCAAATTGAGATGAAAGATCTGGGTGAAGAAAAGAAGGTGCTAAGCATGGAGGTTAAGCGAAACTGGAAGGGTGGCAAGATTAGCTTGATACAGAATGGATATTTGAAAAAGGTACTTCAGAAGTTCAACATCAACGATGATACAAAGTCTGTAAGTACATTATTGGCTCCTCATTTCTAGTTAAAAGCTATGATGTCTCCTACTACTGTTGAAGAGCGTTAGTACATGACTCACGTGTCCTATGCTAACGCAATTAATAGTTTAATGTATGCAATAGTGTATACAAGGTCTGACTTATCACAAATTGTCTCAAAGGTAAGCAGATATATGCACGATCTTGACATGGGTCACTGAGAGGTAGTAAAGTAGATTCAACGGTACATTAGAGGTACCATAGACATTGATTTAAAATTCAAGAAGATGTTGCTGATAAGTAAGAGTGTATCGAATATGATGATTCTGACTACGCTGGAGACCTCGACAAATGCCGTTCCACAATGGGATATGTGTTTACATTGTCCCAAGTATTGGTCAGCTAGCGCTCAAGTCTACTGTTGCATTGTATACTACAGAGGCCGAGTATATGGCCATGACAAAAGCTATAAGGAGGCAATTTGGTTTCAAGGGTTGCTTGATGACTTGGGATTGATCAAGATTTATTGAAGATCAATTGTGATAGGACGAGTGCTATTTATTTGGCAAAAATCAGGTATATCATGCAAGGACGAAGCACATTGATGTCAGGTTCCACTTTGTTCGGGAGATTCTTGACGAAGATGACACCGAGTTACAGAAAATTCACACGAAGGAGAATCCCGCAATGTGCTTACCAAGATTGTTTCGGGAGTGAAGTTTGCACATTGTAAAGAGTTACTCCATATTCTTCTGGTTGTGTGAGCTCAGTGGAGCTCGTTTGGATGAACTACGTGTGGTTTAATCCCGCTAGGATGGGTATGTAGGCAACCACAATGGTGCAGCCAATTGGAATCGGCATGGTGCTATGTTGTGTTCGGCTCAGATTTGAGAAATCTCCACTGAAGTGGAGAATTATAGGGAGAGGGTAAAATCTTATTGATAGTGAGAGTAAAATCTTGTTGATAGAGTTGTTTAACTCTGTTAGAGTTAGCCAAAGATCGATGCAATCAATGAGGTCGAATATGAGAGTGTATCGGTCGTATTGAAGTTGGATTGCACAGGTGGAAACATGATTAGTCGACTTATAGGTTTATAAGTTGACTTATAGAGTTGACTGCAGAACACACAGAAAGCTGGAATTTATGTTTACTACAGACTAGTCGACTAGGATATTCATAATCGACTAATAACATTGATTAGTCGACTTATAGTCGACTAAGGTGGCTTTTTCCAAATCTGACTTTGAAATTGTTTCTGAGCTGATTTCAGTATTTTTGGTCTCCTTTTCTTCGTGATTTCTTTAGCTATATAAAGAGGGGTATTGTTCCCAATATTTGTAACATGTAATTGATTGATTAAATAAGAACTCTCTCTCCTTCTGCCCCGAGGATGTAGGCAAATTACCAAACCTCGTTAAATCTTGTGTTCTCTCTTTCTTTCCTTTTCCTTTGTTTAGTTGTTTGTGTGATTGGTGACTATTCTCTGGTGTTGTTGTTCTCTTTTGCTTGGCTTCCAACAACAGTAACCTACTCAAGAATAAGTGGTGGAAAATAGGCTACAAGAAGTAATAATAGATTTGGATAACAAAGATAGAAATATTTAAAATAATACAGAACTTTGAAAGATCAAGGAAGTATACAAGATCCAAAGTAGAGTAGGGAAGGTGTGTGAAAGTAGTGTACCTAAGAGTACTGTCCTTACACTACCTGCCCAAATGCCTAAAACCATATTAAAGGGGAGTAAAGGTAAAACTAACACTGCCACAACAATTCCCATCACAACAAGATGAACCCGGGGACGGGAACACTACCTCCCAAAAACACAAGAGTTTTTTATGGCCAAGGAGAGCCTGGACGTAAAACTTCGATCATGGTAATGCCTAAATGTCTCATTATTTGCACTTATCAGCTAAAGCAGCTAAGGTGGAAAATTTATTATCAGAAACTCAAAAGAAAATCTCTAGACCAATACAATGAGACATGAAACACCATGAATCCAGATGATAGCACCAATCTGTTGCGTTGAAATCCGTGATGGTAGCACCATTTCTGGACATTTAATTTCTTGATTAATTCCAGCATTTTTATATGTAAAGGTGTCAACTTGTCGAATTACAAGAACAAAAGAGCCAAATTAAACCCTGAGTTGCAACTGACTTAAATGTCTAAGTCTTTGTCGCATATTCGTTAAAACAGAAAAGATCAACTGAATTAAAAAAAACAATGGAATAAATAACTAAACCTTATATACATCGGCAAATAACTTGACGGAAAGTCAAAAACAAGACATAAGGCATCAAGACGCCAGCTTTTTGGATCAAAATAACCCAATTGACACCAAAATACACAAAGCCTAAGCAGTGAACAACTCACCTGCGCGACAATGGCAGCGAAGGACATGCCAAGAGGAAGGGCGAGATCTTGAAGGCGGCCGTCACCCTTGCAGCAGCAGCAGCCGCCGCCGCCGCCGCCCCCTCTTGCCACGGTTGTGATAGGAGGACGCCGTCGTAGTTAAAGAGGAGGAGGAGGAAGATAAAGAAAATCTTTTGGGTTTCAAAATAATTACCCCCCTCTTCTTATTCTTCTTAAAAATGAGGCGCCTTGGGGCGACAGCTGCTGCTTCTTTCTGATTCTCTCGTGGATTCGTTGTGATGCTGGGGTCGTCCCCATCTTCCTGCGCTGTCGCGACGGCGATCTCTTGAGGGGCTTCGGTTGTGGGGATGTTGAGGAGGAGCACGGGGCAAGGAAGAAAGCCCGAGACGGCTCCATGAGAATTTTTTGGAGGCTGAGATGAATGAAGAGAGGAATCGGTTTGAGCGTGAGTGCTGCTCTGGGGACAAGAAAGGGGGAAAAAATAAACAAAAAAGAGGGGTTTCTGATTTGAGGCTCGAGCCACTGATTGAAGAGACGAGTGGAATTGAATTGTTGTCTGTAATATCCCTAATCTAATAATACTGTATTTTTATTTTTTTACAAGTGTTTATTTTATTTTACTAGTTATTTTAGTATTATTTGCTACTTGATTTATTATCATTATTAGTCTTAGTATTATGTATGACTTGTAAACTCTTATGGCTTATATTTAATTATTTTAAATTATTATTAATGGATAGTATTATTATTTTCATTCCAAACCCAATAAGTCTAACCCATTCTCCTTTTCATTTCATTTTATTTTCCTTTCATGCTAAGCCCACCTGAGCTAAGCCCACTTCTTATTTTCATTCTTTTTCCCCTTTCTCTATTTTTGTCTAAGCCCATAAGCCCACTATCTATTTTTCTCATTCTTCATATTATTTATTTCTTTTAATTAAAGCCCAAAACCCATTAACATGAGATTCTTACCCATTAACCCAAAACTCAATTCTAATCCTAACCCTAATCTTATTTTCAAAATCATGATCTTAATAAATCCTAATCCAAATCCAAATCTAGAATCTAATTTAAATATTTAATTCCAATCCAAATTTCCATCCTAATCCTATCTTACTAAATTAAGCAATCTAGCCTAATTAGAGTCCAGGTTCAAAGAACCTAAACATTTCTTCCTCTTCTACCTCAAGAGAAACCTTATCCAACTCTTTCCACCTTCATCCTTCTTTCTCCTCATGAACAAAGGATCCAGATCTTGAAGTGCAAATTGAGGAGCATGATAGGGGATCAAAGATTAAGTAAGTAATTTGTTTTAACAAAATTATTTTATATAAATTGTTTATTAAAACCATGTCCTACTATAATCTCCATGAATAGGTTTATACATCAAAACCCAATATTAAAATCCAATCTAAGATCTCACTAAAAATTTGATGAAGATCAAATAATTTATATTTACATACTTTTAAAGTTTTTATAAAGGATTTAAAAGGAAAAAAAAAGATCTTTCTTTGGCTGCTCTCGGCCATTGGCCGAGAGCCTGTGCCGCACAGACCCAGGTCTGGGTCTGTGCGGGCCTATCCAGGTGCACAGTGGGCTGGGCGGCCCACTGTGCACACTCCCTCATTTAAAAAAAAAAAAAATTAAAAAGGGCCGGACCAGACCCGGCCTGGCCTGGGCGGGCCTGGCCCGGGTCTGGCCGGGCTGGGCTGCTCCAGACAAGCCCAGAAGAAAAAAATAAATAAATAAAAATAAAAATAAAAAATAAAAATAGAGAATCCCGGACCAGGCCTGGGCCTGGCCTGGTCCGGCCTGAGACTGGGCCTGGGCGTGAGAGCCTAGCCTGAGGGCAAAATAAAAGGAAAAGAAAAGAAGATAGAAAGAGAAAGAATTTGTATATTTAATTAATTGATTAAAAATATCAAAATAAAATAGAGAAAAATATAAATACTATTTTACAACACTTTTACTTTCTATGATAAAGTTTTAGACATATAGCAACATGAAATTAAATTCAAATTCCCCCCACTTTAAAATCATTTCTCCTTGATGATAAATCTAGAACCATTAAGTACTTTAATAAGTTAAAGCCTATTAAAAATCAAACAAAAATTAGAAATTGGTTTAAATTAAACCTACTAAATTCACTAAACCTAAAGAATCATATTTCTAACCCCTAAACTAATTAATCAAGATTAAATCCCTTATAACTCCCAAGTAAAATATCTTTTTAAAAATCTAACAATTTCTATTGAAATAATTTATGTAGATTTACTGGAGCCTTATGATTTCAGTGCTTTGGATTTGCGATCGAGTTCAGGTGAGTGTTTCTCTCCCTCTTTCTATTTTCTCTCTCATTTTATATGCATTGGTTTATAGATGTATTTTAATGTGTATGTAGAGTGAATGTAGAACTTGTATACTTTGTTGTGTGAGAGAGAGGAGGCATATACATGTTTTATTGTGTAGAGATCACCGAGCATGAAGGTGGACGGTCGTCTCCCGTTTATTTTACATGTTGGATGTATAGGAATATGATATGCATGATTCTTGATACATGTTAGAACCCCCATGTTTGTCCTATGTATATCTAGAGTATTGTTGTAGACATAACAAGATGTAGCATGAGGGTGATTGAGATGGATATTAGTGGTAATGACTTGATCTAATAGAGCTTAGATGCACGTATATGTGGTGATACCGAATATTGGGATAACATGTTTGATCTTAATAGAAATGTGAACCCTTGAGGAATTGTGAATACTTATAAATTAGAGTTGTATGTTAGGGTGAGAAAATTGGCACTGGATATTGTGATATGATGGAACAACAATTATTATATCAGATTTCTAGACTTGTAATGGAACTAGATGATTATAGAAATATTGGGATTATGAATTGGTTGTGATGACTTGGATCTATAGTTGAATATATGAGAACTATCAGATGATATGTCGTTGATGTTAAATATCAGTAGTAGCCATTCTATGTTGCAGCTATTTGAGTACATGTTAGAGGTGAGATTATGATCAGCTTTAGTGGAGACTGTTTATTGAGCAGTAGCTAGACTATTACTGTTATTTTATCCATGTTAATGAAGTTACTGGGAAATGATTGTTTGACTGTAACAGAGTACAGTCCTGTAATATCCCTATTCCATAATACCATTTTAGTAGTAAGTGATAATATTTTTGTACTGTATACATGTATTGGTTATTATTTATTGCACTTGTTATAAGTACATATTATAATTATTGTTATTAGATGGTATTATTATTATTAGTATTTTGTTACTACTATTATTAGTGTTCATATTATTGATTTTTCTTTCTCCTTAGCCCAATCCCCTTGGTGGCCCATTTGTTAAACCCATACCCTTTAAGCCCATTACCCATTTGATCCAAACCCACAACCCAAATCCTATCAAATCTAAATCCCAACCAACCCCCCTAAATCTCCACCAAATCCTATCTTAACCTAACTACTCTTTCTCTCCTCCCAAACCAACAGCCGCACCCCATTCTCTCTCTCTCTCTCCATGAGCCGCACTCTCCCTCTCCATGGCTGCCCCCTCACCCAGCAGGGCGAGTCCCTCTTGCAGCCATGTCCAGGCCGCCCCCTACTCGGCCACCACCACCCTCCGGCGAGATCCAGGCTGCCCCCCAACTTCCCCAGGCGCACAGATCCAGCAGCAGCCTGCAGGCCGGCCATCTCCAGCTCCCTGCCGCCCCCTCCCCTGCTCGCTGGCGCCAGGGCAGACCAGCAGGCCGCGCCTCCCTTTGGCCATGCCCACGCCCAGCCCCTCTCCCATCTCAGCCGTGCACCTCCCTCTCGTCGGATCCCCAAAGGATGGCCGAAATCCCATGGCAGCCTGGGGGCATTCCATTGGCAGAACCCGAGCCTCCACGCTTCTCCCAGACATGCGTGAGTTTCTTTCCCATGAATGTATATTGTATGTTTGAGTGATCTCCTGCAATGTTTTCTGTTTGATTTAGTTTCCTTTAGTTCTTTATTAAGACAGATGTGCACCCCTTTAAGGTTTGATTCTTTTTATGATCTGTTGAATATAGTAATTTAATGTAATGCGTTGCTAGGAATATTCAGTTTGTCTTATCAGATTTATGTTCTCGTTTACTTTGCTCACTATCTTTTATATTTTGCTCTTTTTCCCCCTAGACTTGATGTCTTCCATTTTCCTTCCGTGAATTTCTCTTTTGTGATTTTGGTTGGGACATATTATTGGTGCTTACTGCAATGTGTCATTTAGCAGTATTCCAATTTGAAGTTAATTTTGTGTTTTGTGTAGTGGACATTTATCCAGCCGTGAGCTCCTCTCTCTCTCCCTCTTAATATTTTTGCATGAAAATGACATTTATTAATAGTACTATGTATATTATAATAATGTAAATAATGTGTGTTATTTCAATTGGTAAACCAGTGTATGTGAGATTATTAATTCATATTTGTTTGGTTGTGTTTGCGGCAAATCCTTACCCGAGCCATTTTCGGGCTCTCCGCGGGATGCCGTTGATCGACGTCGGCGAGCGAGCAGCGAGTTCTCCCGATCCACGCCAGCCCATCGTCGGAGACCAGCACGGTGACCTTCCCCAGTGTCTTGGCCACCCCCCCATGCAGTCCGTTGGCGAGGAATCGCACCACAGCGACCATGGCAGCGACTCGCCCGACGACGCGCACAGCAGATCCAGTTTCAGACCAGCAGCACAAGCAGCGGGCGAGCGGCGATTCCAGGCCCTTCCGGCGAGCGCGAGACCTCCAGATTGCAGCCAGGTCTTCCCCAGGACCCTGGCTACCGTCCTATGCAGTCCGACAGCGAAGAGCAGCGCCACGGCGACCGTAACGGCGACTCGCCCGGTAACGCGCAGTTTCCCCAATGTGAATGTCTCTTCCTCCTTCTCTCTTTTATTAAGTGATTGCAACTATTATTGTATGTGTTATATAATTGTTGAGTAGAATACTTAGATACATATTTATGATTGGAGATCTCTTAGTATGGTAGTTCCTTTATTTGGATGTAGACCTTACCCATGAGTTGTATATTGGTTATTGATGGATGTAGATGGATGTACATGATTTCCAGAGATGGATATTGGAGGTAATGACTCGACTTATCATGATAGAACTTAGATGCATGTAAATGATATGTTGCCAAGTATTGGGGACTGATGTTTGACCTTAATAGAAATGTGAACTCTTGAGGATTTGAAAATCAGAGTTATATGTTTGAGTGAGAGGATTAGTACTGGATATGGTTATATGTTGGAACAATAATTATTATATCAGATTGCTAGATGTGTAATAGAACTAAATGATTATGAAACTATTGACATTATGAGTTGGTTGTGATGGCTTGGATCTATAGTTGAGTATTTGAGATCCATTAGATGATGTGTCGTTGATGCTAAGTATCAGTAGTAGCTATTCTATATTGTAGCTATTTGAGGACATGTTAGATATGATCTTACCTTACTAAAAGATTAGTGTTCTTGACGATTGGATCGGTACATGGACTTATTTAGAGTTGGACTGTGATTTGGATTGAACTTGAGTTATAGAGGATGATGATATATTCATGTAGAGGACTTTCCAGCTTGTGATTCTTTTATTGGTAATAACTTAAGTGATGGTTCGTTCAGATGTTGATATGGATTTGTTATGATATTAGGGACTGGATTACTTGATAGCTATGGATCGACTTTACTTATTGGTGACTTTGAGAGTGATGTATGGATGGTCTTGAGAACCTGAGTTTATAGTACTTTGCTTGGATTAGTCTGTTCATGACCAGTAGATTATTACTCACCTTGGATAATCTTGTTTTACCTGTGAAACCTGACTGGTTATTCTTTATATATATACCTGACAACTATCATGTTCATGTTACTGAAATTTGCTGGGAAAAAATATTATTACACGGTAACAACACCCGCATGTTCACTTGTTACATATATTCCTGTTATACGGTATCCTGTTACTTGACATGTTATACTCCTGTTATACCGGTACCCTGACTTTCACATGTTGATATTGTTACCGTGACCACCACCGAGTTATCCCAGAGATTTAAGTAACGTGCACATTAAATAAACTTGATAAACTAAAACATGATAACACACAACTTGCACTGGGCTTGGGGAGATTGATGGAGGAGACAGCGTCCGTATTTTGGGTGGACCTAGGATTTAGGTTGCGCAGCCGAAAGAGGGTTCCACTGCAGGGTTCCCGTGGGGTGACTGGCACCCCGTCCTGTTTATTCCTGTTTACATGTTCCTGACTACCTAGCGGTAGGTCCTGGTTCAGCGCCAGGAGTCTGGGCCGTGGTCCCGGGTATGTACGGGACCCACCTAAAGCATGGACAATGTCTCCAACCGATCAGTTTCAATAACTTAAGGCATCGATTGGCATGTGTGGTAGGCGTAGTATGGGATGCGTCTATTACATGTGACAATTGGTGTTCGCTGACATAATTAATAATAAACTGTTGATGCCTTGTGACTGACTGTAATTACCTGATTGCATATCTATATATATATCACTATGATAGACACTTGATTATAACCAGGACCAGATTATATACTAGATTAGTGATATTGCTAGGATATACATCTAGACATCCGTGGTTTGCTTCAGTTGCTTTACTTGTCTTGTACCTGTATTCTTATTCTTGCTATCTTTATTCGTGTTGCTATCATGTATATTATTGCATTGGTATTCAGTTGCTTATGTAACATGTATTTGATTATCTTACATCTGCAGTTATTCTTATTATTATTTATGCACATTGTTTCTTCTGCACGAGCTCTTTCCCCTTTTACACACACACTCATTATGGTCGCGTTCTGACGACCCTGGATTTGCACGTCCAGCTTTTGGACGATTGTTTCTAATGTGCAGGTGTTTGACGAGACGGTACGCTTTGCGAGGAGCTTGGGTCCTCTTCCTTTGATTCTGGTATACTTGCATTTTATTCTTGTTATGATTCATTGATTCCTGGATATCACCTTTGACTTCTATTCAGCTGTCATTTTCTTCCTGTTATTTATTGCTATCATGTATAGTCTTATATGTATTATTGCAGTGATCCTTGATTATTATAGTTTTGATTATAACTTGTTCAGGTTACAATTTAGGCTTAGCGTATATACGTGGGGTATTTTCCTCGCGTATATGCGTCGCCATAAACGTCTCCGTATCCTTAGGATCGGGGCGTTACAAGTCCTATTGTTCATCGTATACACGGTTACTGTTACTGTTACTGTTACTGATATTGTTCACCGTGTATACGATTACTGATTGATTATTACTGTACTGATATTGTTACCGTCCAGTAGCATCCCAGTGATTGAAATGGCATAAGGTATTGATTGTTACTGATGGCATTACCTAACTGACTGTACACTAGACACCTTTCACTGGACCTTGACATATGACTGTATCACTGTTACTTGACATCTAGTACTCCTGTACCCCCTGTATCCATGTCCCATGTACTGTTGACCTGTTAATAGCACAGTCAAACGGCGTCCGGCGGTTTGCCGCCTGGTGTCGGGATTGACGAGGATGTATCCCACAATCGTGCTAGCGTCCGCGGATCTTGAAAGGAACTAAGTGTCACGTGGAGCAAAGTGCCACACCATACACATGGTGGGGGGCCACCTCTTGAATCCACGGGGGCCACCTCTAGAATCCTATTTCCCTCAGAGCAAAGTGCCACACGGAGCAAAGTGCCACACCATACACATGGTGGGGGCCACCTCTTGAATCTGTGGGGGCCACCTCTTGAATCTGTAGGGCTATCTATTGTACGTGACGCCTGGTGTTAGCGTGATATTGCATTCTCAGTGCCTATTAGCATCCACACGCACTTGTATGATGATAACCCCTAGGGTGCATGTTATTTGGTTCTCTTTCCCTATTCGAACAATGATACCCGCATATCGGAGTTCGATGAGTTCTACTGGATGTGCGGGCTCCAGGGTGAACTGTCGGATGTTGTGGGACGCCGGTGGGAAAGTGATAAAGATAACGTAGAACATTACTGATTGTTATTGAATGATTTGAATGAACACAATGTGTTATACCCTGAATGGTTACCCTGCCTTATGACACATGACTGTATACATGATTGTAACCAGGACCACATGATTATAACCATGACCAGATTTAGATACAACCTAGTGACATGTGATAGATTACACGCCTTGACATTGATTGCATATTTGCAGTTGTGCCAGTTATATTCTACCTTTATTCATGTTATTATCATGTGTATTACTGTTCAGCTATTTATCTTGTTATTTAGCCTTTTCTATTTACTGTTGCTCTTACTACTATTTATGCACATTGTTTCTTCAGCACGAGTTCTTTCCCCTTTACACACACACTCATTATGGTCGCGTTCTGACGACCCTGGATTTGCACGTCCAGATATTGGACGATTGTTTCTAATGTGCAGGTATTCGATGAGACGGTACGCCTTGCGAGGAGCTTGGGTCCTCTCCCTTTGATTCTGGTATACTTGCATTTTATTCTTGTTATTATTCTTTGTTCCTATATATCACCTTTGACTTCTGTTCAACTGCCATTTTCTTCCTGTTGTTCATTGCTATCATGTGTAGTCTTATATGTATTATTGCAGTGGTCCTTGATTATTATAGTTCTGATTATAGCTTGTTCAGGTTACAATTTAGGCTTAGCGCGTATACGTGGGGTATTTTCCTCGCGTATATGCGTCGCCATAACGTCTCCGTATCCTTAGGATCGGGGCGTTACATTCTCTCTCAAATTTTCAAAAAAAATGCCGTTTGAAATTAAAATTTTAAATGAATTTTCTCTCTTGCAGAATCTTAGATTTAATATATAAATGTTTGTTATGTAAGATTTGTAAAATTGAAGTACTTTTTTCATGGAAATGGGGAGGCAACTCTCCAGCAATTGGGGAGAGTTTTCTTGGGACCCACTTAGAGAAATGCAGGAGACCAATTGTTCTGAGATATAAGCTATGACATGGGAAAGAAAGGAGAGAAAATAAAAGAATTTAAAAAACAGAGTAGGTGTGGTGATATTGTAGCAGCCTGGGTCTATTTGTTTTTGTGGTGATCAAACTTTGATCCATATCAGGATAATGATACGTGTCCAAATTACCGAGGAGGTTTCTCAAGACATCCACACCTCTTAGAGTCCACACCGAGGCCCCCGCCACATCCAGTTTTTCCGGAGCTACCCTCCTCCCCTTCCTAAAGACATTTCCGGCCAGAGCCACATTCCACCATTTCGAGATCTCTATATCACCGAGGTCTTTACCCCTCCGAAGTTCTCACCATGTCTAGGTCTCCTCCACTCCTATACCATTCTCGTTCCGAAGGCTCTAGCTCTGAACCTGAAGCTCTAAAAACATATCATTCTTGATCTATGACGATACTTATGCAACTCCGTCTTTCCCCACGTTCATAACATGTAACGACCCTACCAGTGCGGACAGTTATGGACAGCGGCATATTCCTCAACATGCAATCCCAACCAACCGACGCCAGTGATCATGGTCGTTACAACAAATCTAGTACGTGCAGATAGTGTCGTTACAACAATCCATCAATTTCTTCTCCACGGCAGCATCCATGTCAGGTATATACTATCTTTCTTTTCAAGGAGAGAGGGGTCGCATCCCTAATCTTCAGAGCACACACTATTACACACTAGCAATTTCTCTGTGGTAGTCCATCCCAATACATTAAAAGGAAAATTAAAAAATGGCGCAAAAATTGAAGGGCAGTAGCTCAGTAGTCATGCCAAGAATATGAAAAACACCTAGAGGGGGGGTGAATAGGTGTAAGTGCTAATCTAGAAAACTAAATGCGCTAAATGCGGAAGCTTAAAACAATCTTGCAACACACTTAATACAACCAACAAGTGTAGCCGAATTCCCCGTGAAGGGTTCTGGACTAACTCCTATTGATTCCCCTAGATATGGGTTGAGGTGCTATATGAAGCTCTTGTGGTTAAGTACAAGTGAGGCACACATACAAGCAAGCCAAGCATATAAGAATGAGCAATATGAAATAATGCAAGGCACAACACAAGTATGAATGATATGGCAATATGAATAATGCAATGCACAAATATAAGAGAGAGAGAGTTAGAGAGACAATGGATCAAACGCTAACAACAAGATATGTTTCGAGGTTCGAGCCCCTAGCTCTACATCCCCGCCTTAACCACCGTGAAGGATTTCCAATCCACTATCTCCCACCGAGGGAACCTCCACCGAGGAGAATTTGTTACAACACTAGGAGTACCGAACTCCTCTCTCAAACACCGCCTCACAACCGAGGGGTAGGCCCGTAGCCAATACAACAACCAACACCTCTACCGAAGAGGGTTACAACCAATCTCCACCTCTCACTAGAGGGAGCAAACACCACTCCGATCAACCTCTACCAAAGAGGGATACAACAAGTCAAGGAGGGTTTACAACTAGTGGTTTCTTTCAACCACAAACTCTCCTTTCCACAAAACAAAGATCCTAAATAGATTAGGATAGAAGATAGGCTCAAGTGTGAAAAACTAGGTGTTTGGAAAACAGAAACTCAAAGAAAAAACTTGAGAAAACTCTTGTAAAAGATAGAAAATGAAAGCCAAGACAAATCTCCCAAAATACTCTTTCTTTGATTTATCCAAAAACCTAAAACAAATAAGATTGAAAGTTTAAAGCTCAAAAACACTTTTGAAAACTTGTTTTTAACACTAAGGAAACAACAATTTTTCTCTTGTAAAAACCTTAGCCAAAATCCCAAAGAATTGGGGTTTATATAGGCCAAAACAGAAACTAGCCGTTAGGCTGATCTGGCAGCCTGACAGGCTAGCGGTCGGCCGGCCCGGCCGACCGCCAACGGTCATATTTCTGACCGTTGGGCAATCCGGTCGGCTGCCCGGCCGACCGCCCAGATACAGAGAGCAAAGCTCTCTGGTCCGGTCGACCGCCTGGCCGACCGTCCCTGTGTCTGCCAAACGTGCACAAGCTTGTGCACATCGGTCGACCGGCCTTTGGTGCGGTCGACCCGTGCGGTCGGCCGACCTGGCCTGTCAGCCACTGTTCTGGGACAGAAACACTTGTAAAAAATATTTCTAAAATCTTTTAAGTCTTTGTAAAAATACCCAAAAATAGTTTTAACATTTTGCATTGATATATAATCATGTGATAAAAAGTTTAACTCAAATATCATGCAAGTTAGACTATTTTTGTGTTTTGAAAGTTTTACCAAAAACCAAAACTTGTATTTTTATCAAACTTGAATTTTTCAATAGGAAATCTGATTTTTCCTAAAACTAATGAATAGACATATCAAAATAAGTTTGTATAAGATATGAAGCATGTATGTATATTGAACACATCTAATATACATAAAAAACCATTTAAACTTATTTTGATCTATTATTCATGAAAATCAAATCCAAAACATAAATCTTGTGTGTGTTCTAAACTTGAGCATATCAACTATACTAAGCTTTACAAATGGATCTAAACACACTAAACTATGGATACCTAAGTTTTCTTGACGATCTTCATCTTCAAGTCGACTCGGTCCAAAAACCTGATCCAACGAGCATGGCTATGTATCATCTTGACGCTCGGGCTCGGGAATCACCAAGTGAAGGCTTCCAAAACTCCTCTTTTTGAAGCAATCACCAACTAATATCTTGATTAATGATCTGTAACTAAAATCACAAGATTATTAGTAAACATAACTACATGAGTTAATCATCATCAAAACTAGGGTGGAAGGCCTTCGGGCCAACAATCTCCCCCTTTTTGATGATGACAAAACTTATGGAGTTATATATGCATGGATTAAAGTTAAGCTTTAAAGAAGCTCCCCCTTAACTCATGCATAAACAAATAATAAATATGCAATGAATGACAATGCATATAAACAAGATGCTCTAGATACCAAATGAAATATCCAAAACAAAGCATGCTCTAGAGACCAATTAAAATTAAACTTATATTAAACTAAAACTTAATATATGCAAAACATAAATATGCATATATAAAACTCAAAATCTTTCTCCCCATTTTTGTCAATCATCAACAAAGGGGTAAAAACACAAAAACAAACTTTTCTCCCCCTTTTGGTCTGAAACAAAAGTAATATATATAAGGGGTAAATAACAAATCATAATATGTACACTCAAATATGATACCAATTGAAACTTATATGTTAATGAAGGGCATCTTGATACCAATTTAAAGTGAACATGAAACAATTAATAAATGATATATGCGATATACATTCATGAAGAGGAAGACGCTAAGTTAACTTCCCTACACATATGCATTATATGAAGAAGGGATGATAAGCCCCAATTCACATAACACATATTATGTAATACATAAGGAGAGATGTGAAGCTCCCCCTACATACGTGTACCACATAGAGAAGAGATGTCAAGCTCCTCAATATTAGATACACTCAACATGAATCTATATGTTAAGCTCTCCTTGCATATAGACAATATAAATCAAAAACTTTGAATTTTTCTTTAAACAAAATTTTTAGATACCAATTTAAAACACAAAACATCTTGATATCAAAAGAGAGTAATTTTCCTTTTAAGCACATGATATCAATTTGAAATTTTTATTTTCTATCATAAAGCAAAGGAGTGGGAAAACAAATACCAATTGAAATAAGAAAATTGAATTTTCTCCCCCTTTATGAAATACAAACAAAACACATGCATAAGCTTGTTTTGAGATACCAATTGAAAACCAATCAATCATTAGAAATTTTCAAGTTTAGCATAAACAAATTTTTGTGCTCTAAGATATAGAAATATAGTAGGCACAAACAAACACATATAAGTATGAAAAATTAGATACCAATTGACATTGATACCATTGGATTGAAAGCATACATACATAAACACATATGAGTATACAAAAGGATCAAATTTGATACCAATTGAAAGAATTCAATGATACCAATTGACACAACAATAATAGCAAGGTATAACTCATATCACAAGGAAGAATACGAACTAGTTAAAATGAAAAAATTTTGTTAACTAGTACGAAATCCTTCAAGTAAGGAATAAAAACAGATTATTTTTCATAAATATGAAATTCACAAAATAACTAACACTCATAATCAATGAAGCATACAATGACTCATGAAAACAAAACATGAGTAAATAAGAAGGGTGAGTGCATCATCAAAAATGTGAGGATCATGATTATGAAAATATTCAATTAAGCTCAAATTCCTTGAAACATGGAAACATCAAAACTTATTTAATCTTCAAGGTATATGTATGTCCTATACAAACTAAAGTATACATACATATCCAAACACAACGAGTCCACTAAGATATATGCATGAAGGCACGTGGCTCAAAAAGGATGTATATGTATAAACAATAATTTGGATAAAATAGACATATACATGAAGTTAAATAAATAAACACACAGCAAAACCAAAATGGGAATACAAGTTAAAATGTATGAATCATCAAAACTAGACTATACTAGCACATCTAATGGGTTCAAATATGCATTCAAGCTCAAACATATATAGATTTATTTGTGGCCCATAATATGTATAAGTATAAATCCTAGTGTTGATAAAAACTAACATTTAAACTAATATTCAAATCATGAAGCATCAAATCTTGAGAATACAAAAGATTTTACCCATAAAAAGTAGGATCATGAGTTTATCTCATAAACTTATTGAAGAATAAATAACTAGTATAAAATGATTTTGAAAAACTAGTTAAAGATCCTTCAAATACATCAAATCATATGTTTTTCATAAAACATAACTAAATACATAAAGATTTAATCACTCATGGTCTATAATGCTCAAAATGATTATGACACTTAAGTCATGGATAAATAAATGAAAAAGTGAGTGTTAAGAGATCATGTAAATAGCATTTTTATGAAAATAGACATTGAAGCTCAAATGAAACATGAATAACAATTTTATTAAAACAAATCATGAAAAATCTAAAACACAAACTTCTAGGTATATGTATAATTTATCCAATCCTAACAATACACATACATATCCCAAACGTAAAAGAGTCTAATAAGGATGTTTGCATGAAGGCAAGAGACTCACGGGTATACATGTATATTTATTAGATTTGAATTCAAAATACATATACATGAAGTAGAAACATGAAGGTAGGCAAAAACATGTATAAATGAAGGAATCATCAAAATTAACTTATACATGTGCATATAGTGGGTACAAATGAGCATGAAGTGCAAACATATATGAATCAATTTGTTCTCACTATTTGTACATGCATACATGCAAGTTTTGATAAAAACTACATTTAAATTAGTTTATACCACATGAAGCACAAAAATAATTAAAACATGATCATGCTAAAAGTATCATGAATGAACAAGCATGAGCATAAATAAAATGGGAGTTTAGAGATCGTTACCAACTCCAAAACTCCAAAACATGGTGGTTGTCCCACCAAACTTCCCTTGAAAGTGATGCATCCAAATTGTTCTCTTTAAGCACGGAACGCATCCACTCCAAGGTACGGCAATTCTCACGTCATGTGAGAGCCCACACCTACATCAAAAATAGGATGGGTGGTCTTTGGTACCCATATCTTCTTGGGTCTATGGGGGTTAGTCCCTTCTCTAACCCAAACAAATTTATTTGCTAAATTTGAAACATGTAATCTATCATAACAAAATTTAGCAAGGTGGCCCATACGTCCACAATGTGTACAAGTGTACACATGAGCATACATGTGTTGGTGGTGACCGTGAGGAGCATGTGTATGCCGTGTATGGTGTGCATGAAAAGATGGAACTTGTTTCATTCGAACCAAAGATTCCAAGCGTGTATGGTTCATGGCACATTGGCTCATAGTGGAGCCCAAACAATCCATTTTCTTCTTAATTAAATTTATATTATTTTCAATCATAGAAGAAGTGGAGCATACAATGGGTGAAGTGTGTGAAACTACCCTAGCATCGCAAACATGAGAATCAATTTTATTTTGCAAAACAATATTTTTCTCTAAACAAACATTCAAATCATTTGAAATGGAAATTATTTTATTTTTCAAAGCAACATTTTCTTTTAAAACAAAATCAACTTTTGAGGATAAATTTTCATTTTTCTTCAAAAGTTTTTCACAATCATTTTTAGATTTTAAAAACTCATTTTCTTTTAGTGCGAGATCAAGTTGAGATCTAAGTGAGTCACATTCACTAGAAACCTCTTCCTTCTCTTGCAAAACAATGTTAAGTTTAGAAGACAATTTTTCATTTTCTTTATTTAAAGCACAAGTCTTCTTTTTCAACAAATTATATTTTTCAATTAATTTTTCACAAACAATTGATAGTTCTTGATTTAAAGCATGGACATCAACAAAGTCATTTGAAGAACTAGCACAATCATCACTATCTAGTTGAGTTTCCGATTGTACCTCAAGGGAGTCATTCCCTTGGACCATCAAGCATTGTGATTCGAATTCTCCACTAGATTCCTCTTCTTGGATTTGCACTTGAAGCTTGGAGGTGTTGGTGGTTGTCAACAAATTCCACACTGCAAAGGCGGAATCAATGTTAGAAACACGCATAAGATATTCTTTGGATAATGTGCTTCTAATGGCCTCAAGGGCTTGTGCATTGGCCCCTATAAGATTGCGATTACCAAGATAGCATTTCTTGGTAGCGGCAAGGAAAACATGCAAGCCTAGGGTCTTTAGGTACATGGACATCCTATATTTCCATATGTCAATGTTGGACACATCGAATATGGGAGGTGAAAAGCAATCCATGGGTACAAACTATATGAGTGTGCAAACAAGCAAATGCAAACAATAGATTAGCAAACAAATGGATCTCACTCCTAGGATGTTAAGCCTAATATCAGGAGCGTAGGCTCTGATACCAATTGAAAAATACCTAGAGGGGGGTGAATAGGTGTAAGTGCTAATCTAGAAAACTAAATGCGCTAAATGCGGAAGCTTAAAACAATCTTTCAACACACTTAATACAACCAACAAGTGTAGCCAAATTTCCCGTGAAGGGCTCTGGACTAACTCCTCTTGATTCCCCTAGATATGGGTTGAGGTGCTATATGAAGCTCTTGTGGTTAAGTACAAGTGAGGCACACACACAAGCAAGCCAAGCATATAAGAATGAGCAATATGAAATAATGTAAGGCACAACACAAGTATGAATGATATGGCAATATGAATAATGCAATGCACAAATATAAGAGAGAGAGAGAGAGAGTTAGAGAGACAATGGATCAAACGCTAACAACAAGATATGTTTCGAGGTTCGAGCCCCTAGCTCTACATCCCCGCCTTCACCACCGTGAAGGATTTCTAATCCACTATCTCCCATCGAGGGAACCTCCACCGAGGAGGATTTGTTACAACACTAGGAGTACCGAACTCCTCTCTCAAACACCGCCTCACAACCGAGGGGTAGGCCCGTAGCCAATACAACAACCAACACCTCTACCGAAGAGGGTTACAACCAATCTCCACCTCTCACTAGAGGGAGCAAACACCACTCCGATCAACCTCTACCAAAGAGGGATACAACAAGTCAAGGAGGGTTTACAACTAGTGGTTTCTTTCAACCACAAACTATCCTTTCCACAAAACAAAGATCCTAAATAGATTAGGATAGAAGATAGGCTCAAGTGTGGAAAACTAGGTGTTTGGAAAACAGAAACTCAAAGAAAAATACTTGAGAAAACTCTTGTAAAAGATAAAAAATGAAAGCCAAGACAAATCTCCCAAAATACTCTTTTCTTTGATTTATCCAAAAACCTAAAACAAATAAGATTGGAAGTTTAAAGCTCAAAAACACTTTTGAAAACTTATTTTTAATACTAGGGAAACAGCAATTTTTCTCTTGTAAAAACCTTAGCCAAAATCCCAAAGAATTGGGGTTTATATAGGCCAAAATAGAAACTAGCCGTTAGGCTGATCTGGCAGCCTGACAGGCTAGCGGTCGGCCGGCCCGGCCGACCGCCAACGGTCATATTTCTGACCATTGGGCAATCCGGTCGGCCGCCCGGCCGACCGCCCAGATACAGAGAGCAAAGTTCTCTGGCCCGGTCGGCCGCCCGGCCGACCGTCCCTGTGTCCGCCAAACGTGCACAAGCTTGTGCACGTCGGTCGACCGCAAGGGTCGACCGGCCTTTGGTGCGGTCGACCCGTGCGGTCGGTCGACCTGGCCTGTCAGCCACTGTTCTGGGACAGAAACACTTGTAAAAAATAATTCTAAAAATCTTTTAAGTCTTTATAAAAATACCCAAAAATAGTTTTAACATTTTGCATTGATATATAAACATGTGATAAAAAGTTTAACTCAAATATCATGCAAGTTAGACTATTTTTGTGTTTTGAAAGTTTTACCAAAAACCAAAACTTGTATTTTATCAAACTTAGATTTTTCAATAGGAAATCTGATTTTTCCTAAAACTCATGAATAGACATATCAAAATAAGTTTGTATAAGATATGAAGCATGTATGTATATTGAACACATCTAATATACATAAAAAACCATTTAAACTTGTTTTGATCTACTATTCATGAAAACCAAATCCAAAACATAAATCTTGTGTGTGTTGTGAACTTGAGCATATCAATTATACTAAGCTTTACAAATGGATCTAAACACACTAAACTATGGATACCTAAGTCTTCTTGACGATCTTCATCTTCAAGTCGACTCGGTCCAAAAACCATGATCCAACGAGCATGGCTATGTATCATCTTGACGCTTGGGCTCGGGAATCACCAAGTGAAGGCTTCCAAAACTCCTCTTTTTGAAGCAATCACCAACTAATATCTTGATTAATGATCTGTAACTAAAATCACAAGATTATTAGTAAACATAACTACATGAGTTAATCATCATCAAAACTAGGGTGGAAGGCCTCGGGCCAACAGAATAAAGGGGGCTAGAAAAATTAGGGTTTTAGTTCAAAGCTAAGGCTCCTTCGCTGAGAATCATGAGAACCCATCCATTAATTTATTCGCAATCATGGTTAATTTTAAAAAAAGAAAAAAATTGTTAAAAAGTTGGAAAGAAAAAGAAAATAAAAATTAGGGAAAGGAAAAGAATGAGTCTAGAAATGTGAAAAGAACGAATAAAAAACAAAAAGTAGTCAGAATTAACAGAACAAAAAATACAAGAAAAATTTAGAGGTAATAAAAAATACAAAATAAAGTAAAGAATGAAAAATTAGAAAAATAAATAAATAAATATAGAAAAATAAAATAAGGAATACATTTAAAAAGTTAAAAGAACCAAAAAAATGAAATAAAAAGCTTAACATATCTAAAAACTAAAAAAAATAAAAAAAATCTAAATGGAAAAAAGGAACCTAAAAGAATATAAAAAAGTAAACTAAGAAAAAAACCTTAAAAAATGAAAGTAAAAGTTTGGAAGATGAAAATTAAAAAATAAAGATGAATAAATTCAAAAAGGAAAAAAACTTAGGAAAAATGAAATAAAAGGACTGTAAAAAGACCAAAAGAAGAATATGAAACAAATAAAGAAAATAAAATTTAACGAAAAATAAAGAAAAAAAGAAAAGAAAAGAATAAATAATGAAAAAACTTAAAAAAGGAAAGAAGTATAAATAGGGTTGTCAACTGGGCCGGCCCAGCAACCAACACGGCCACGGGCTCAGCACGGCCTCGGTGGTACCCGGGACTCCGGCTCCCCCATAGGCCGGACCCGAGTTTGGATAAAGCGGTCCACGATCCCCGGGGGGGGGGGGGGGTGCCTAGCCCGTTCCCGGCCCTGGACCAGGCATGGGCACGAGCTTTGGCACGGCCCTCTCGGGTCGGGCCGGCCTACTTGTCCCAATGGCTCAAAGAGCCATTGGGGGGTCCAGGCCGGGGCATGGGCTTTGGCACGGCCCTCATGGCTGGGCCAGCCTGCTCGCCCCAATGGCTCAAAGGGCCATTGGGGCACTTGATTATGGCCTGGCCCGAACCCGCATCTCCAACGGCTCAAAGGGGGGTTCTGCAATTTTTTTTTGCAAACCCCCACCCTCCCGGCTATTTTGGCCTTGGCGGTGGTGTTTGCATTTTTTATTTTTTTTGCAAATAGCCCCCTAACGAGTAGAATGGACTTATGGTGAATCTTTTGCAAAAAAATGGCAGAAAAAAATACTTCTCTTTTTTTTATAAATACTTCATCTTCCCTACTTCATTTCATCATAAATAAAAAACTCTAGAATTCTCAAAAATTTCTCTAAAATTCCCAACTACAAGGTTACAAGCTCTCACGTTCTCAAGCTCTCTCTCCCCCCCTCTCTCACTCTCTCTACAGGCTCTCAAGTTCTCAAACTCGCTCTTTCAAGCTCTACAAGGTCTCAAGTTCTCTCTATCAAGCTCTACAAGCTCTCAAATTCTCAAGCTCTACAAGCTCCATCGGTAACTCGGTAATTATAGTCTTGTAAATTTAGAAATTAGTAAATAAAATGAATGTCAATTCTTCATCAGTAGGCCCTAGTCAAGCTTCTGATTTTAGATATCATGGTAGTTTTAGTTTGACTAATAAACAGTGAGAAGCTCTAAATTTGTTTTTACCCGAGACTTCACAGATTCCATTAACATAATACACAGATTTTGCTGCTTCTTCTGAAGCTACCACTACTCCTTATATAATTATTAGTTCTATCGAGGTATCAACTACCTCTACAAATCTTAAATTTGGAGATTAAAAATATTTTGATAAAGTAACTCTTGATGGAGGTAGGAGGGCTCAATGCAAGTTGTGTCCAGATGTTTCAGATGCTTTTCTCAAAAATGGGGGAACCGACCCCCTAAGCAGACATATTAAGAGTAAACACCCCGCATAACAATCACGACAAACTCAAATTAGCACTTTAGGTACCACACTAGGCACTTTTACTTATAATCATGTTACAGGTAAAACTTATTTAGCTAAATATCTTATTCGGTCTGAACAACCTTTTAATATTGCTGAAGATGGTGCATTTACAAGATTATATTAGAACCACTCATAATTCGAATTATGAGCCAGTCAGTAAGAATACTTAAGACCAGAAATGTTTAGAGTAGTTGAAGAATAAAAATAAATGTTAATTGCAGATTTGTCTTCTTTACCACATAAAATTGAACGTTGAAAAGCTCTTAACGGCGAACATTATATTGTTATTACTGCACATTTTATTGATTATGATTGGCTTTTAAATAAAAAAAATTATCAGTTTTAAAAAGTTTCCTTATCCTCATAATACTCCAAATATAAGTAAACTTATAATGCATGTTACTAGAGAATATAGAATTGATTGCAAAAGTTTTACTATTGATAATACTAGCGAAAATACTACTGCAATTGAAATTTGAAAAATTATCTAATACTTATTTTGAATGAATTTTTTTCCATATTTGATGCATTTGTCATATTATTAACTTGTGTGTACAAGATGGTTTGAAAATTAATGATTATGTTCTAAAATTAAGAGATACTATTATATTTACTAAAAATAGCGGCACAAAAAGACAAACCTTTAGATAAATTTGTTCGTCTTAGGCCTACCTGCTAAAGATTATCTCAAGATGTAAGAACTTGTTCGAACTCAACATATAATGTATTGAGTAAAGCAATTCCTTATAAGTAGGCAATAAATAGGTTCAATTCTATAGAATTGTCTAATGTCTTCTCTCTAAGGAGAAATGGGAACTTTGTGAATGAATTTGTGAATTTTTGAAAAGATTTAAAAGAGTAACAAAATTATTTTTTAGTATTTATTATTCAACGACTAGTTTAATATTTTATGAGTTAACTAAAATAACTGAGAAATTTTCTCGATGCAGAAATAATGATTTTCTTCGTGATATTATTGCTCTCATGGAAAAAATTTATAAATAATTTAAAATTTTTCTTATATTTTTTATTTTGCTGCTATTATGGATCTTAAGATTAAATTTCATGAATGTAAATTTTTACTTGAAATGTTTAGTGAAAGAATGTAATATGGGTATATATTAATGTTTCTATAAATAAGTTATATGATTATTATGAAACTACCTATAAAAATAAATAATTTTCTTGTTCATCTCAATCTTCTTCTTCAACTAGGAATAGAAATTCATTATTTTTAAGTCTTTTATTAGCATCTAAAAGATTTAGAACCTCTGACACTTTAAATGAGCTCAATTATTATATACAATATGCCGCGCTCCTGAGATTGATCTAGACTCAGGATTTGATATTTTTGATATTTTGACATGGTGAAAATCACAGGTATCAACTTATCCTATATTTTTCATCATGGCATGTAATTTTCTAACCCTTCTGACATCTACAGTAGCATTGAAGTATGCTTTTAGTAAAAGTGCTCGAGTGCTGACTGATACGAAGAATCATCTGGCGTTGGATGCAATCAAAATGATCATATGTAGGAAGGCTTGACTAGATGCGAAAAAAAAGAAGTCAAAATAAAACAATTAACGATCTCATCGAAGACTTCCCAGAAGATGAATGAAGACTTTGAAATTTTTTTATTTATGAATGAAAAAATATTTGAAGATTTGTAATTTTTTTTATTTATGAATGATAAAATTTAAATTTTTAATTTATACTTTAGTTGTATCTGTATCCATTTATCTATTTTATTAGATCATTAATAAAAAATTACATTTTCATTTCACAACTTCTAATTTTCTTTGTCAATTTTTTTACTTAACATTTTTTGAGATTTTTAAAAAATATTTAAGAAATTTTTTACATTTTCTTAATTTTTTAAAATTTTTTAGGATTTTTAAATTTTTTAATAATTAGCCGGGTCAGGCCGGACCCATGTTCCCTAAAGGGAACCTGGGCTCAAGCTTGGGCCGGGCCGGCATGGTTTGGCCAGCGGGCGGGCTCAGCTTGGCCCGCCATGCCCGGGCCATCCCGTTTGACACCCCTAATTATAAAATGACACAAAATCAGAAATAGAAAAGCAGAAAATAAATTTAAAATTTGAAAATGATTAAAATAAGAACATAAAAAATCTAGTAAAAAGTGAAAGGATAGAAAATAGTGAAATAAACTTTTGAAAAAAAATAAAAGAAATAATCAAAAAGATGAATAGTATCTCGAAATTTTAAAGAAAGTTTTAAAGAAAATAAAAATGAAATTTTTTTTAGAATAAAACTAAAACAAATAAAATAGAAAGAGAGAGAGAGATGAAAAGAGGAAATATAAAAACTTTTGACAAAAAAAAAAATAAAAAACAAAGAAAGGATATTAAAAATATTGAGTGTAACTGGGAAAAAGTCAAGGATAACTATGAAGAAATATAGAAAGTAAAATGTAACAGAAAATTAAACAAATCCTGAAGGAAATAAAAGACTAATTAAAAATAAATGAAAGAAATTCAAATGGCAAAGATTCTAGTAAAAGAAAAGAAAAAATATGAAAAATAAAGTGAATAAGAAAGAGAGAAAAAATATAAAAAAAGAACAAAATCATAAAACAAGAGATAATGAAAGAAAAAAGAAAAAAATGCTAAAAATGGTAAGAAAAGAAAAGAAAGGAAGATTTAGAGGGGAAAATGAAACGTGAAAAAAAAAATGAGAAATACGTAATTTGGATAAATAAATGAAACAAACAAAAAGATAAGAAAATTGTAGAAATAAATAAAAAATAAGAACAATATTTGAAAAGTAAAGAAAGAAGAGTCAGGAAAATAAAATTAAAAAGGAAAAAAATAAGGAATCAATTAAAAAAAAAGATTTTATCAAGGATGTGAAAAGTTGTGAACTTGTTCACAAACTGTGAAGAATGAAAGAATTTTTTTGTGTAGTGTTGTATTTCTCATATCAAAATCATGCAAAACTGAATTAATAATTCAGCTAGATATGACATTTTTCAGATCAGATGATCGAGTCATAAACTAGCTAGAAGAAGTCTTTCTTTCTCTTTGCTGCTTGATACTGAGTTACGAGAGATCTCATATTCAAAACTGAGCTATGACAACCTTTGTTATTGAAGAAAATTGAAAATAAAAAACTCACAAAGAAGATATAGACTCTTTAATTAATTAAAGAAATTTTGTACCTTCTTTACAATATAACAATTAATCGACTAAGTCTTTGCTTATTTAGTAAAAAGTTACTCTAATCAATATGATTTTTTTAGTCCCACAAAACATATGAATCTGCAAATAATGTTCAAACACCATTAAATATAATATGCCATAAATACCAAACATACGGTCAGATGCAAAAATGTCATGAGAATGACAAAGTGTGCAGGAACAACAATTAAATATATTAATTTTTAGAAATAATTAACCACAAAATAATATATTAACTAAAAATAGTAGCAAAAGTAACTACTCACCAATGAGTATTGTGCTTTTCTTGATCATTTTCTCCTTTTTTATGGCAGTCGATCAGAACCGGAGAGGATGACTCAGTTATCTGATTGGCTTGTAGAGCTTTTAAAGAGAGTTTTGTAGTTTGATAGTTTAAAGTCGAGTCATGAAAGATAAAAGAGGGAGAGCTTATTTTCTTTCTTTCTTTTTTTTTCTTTTTTCTTTTTTTCCATTTCTTTCTTGTGAATATGTGAGGCTCAGTTTTTTCATTTTTTGTAAAAGATGACTTATTTTTTTGATGTTTAGATTTTAGAAAAAAATGAGAGAGTCTCCATAATTTAAAAGTTTCAATTTGAAAAAGATAAAAATAAAGAGAGTATGAGAGAGAGAGAGAAGAGTTTCTATGAAATGCGTATTTAACTATACAAGAAGATGTTTACGTGGTTTCTATTTGTTTTTAAGAGTAGTTGTAGATTAGGGATATTTTTGACTCTCTTATACTCAGCTGTATCTAACCTCTTCCTCCTCTAACTTTTATATCCCCTTGTTTGCCTATTAAAGTCCTCGCTATTGCACTAAAACTTCATAAAAAAGTTTCTCAATTTCTATCGGAGTATTAAGATTTTTAGTTGAATTTCACAAGGACGTGGGCTTGGACACGAATAATTCAAATTATGATTAGTAGGACAACTTTTTACGTCATAATATTAAACTTTGTCAATTTTTATATCCGTCTAAATTCTCAAATTATTAATATAAGAATATTTTTTTAAAATAGTTTGTCTTGCTAATTTGGATCGAGGCACCAAATATTTATAAAATTAAAAGAAAATTAAAAAAAAAAATGTTGAAAAATTTGAAGAGCAGCAGCTTAATTGTGGCGCCAAGAACAACGAGGGTCAGAAAAATTAGGATTTTAGTTCACAGCTGGCGCTGAGAGAATGATGAGAACCCATCGACTGATCCGCGTAGTTGGCCGCCACCTCAATAAATAGAGGGGAACCCATCTCTTCTCTCTTCATTACCGCCACTTTCTCACCAATTTTCCCAAACCCTAATTTCAAGCTCTCTTTCTCTATTCTCAAGAAAGCTATCATTTTTTTCTGTCTCTGATCTCATAAAAGATAGCTTTTTTCTTAACAATCCTCTCTGCAACCAAGCGTAAGCCAAGCCGCCGCTACCGCCACTAGGGTTTGCTCGCCTCTACGAAGAAACCCATCATCTTCATCATAAGCGCGATCGTCATTGTCCTCGCAATGGCAATGCCGATGACATTGCTTAATCTTCCGACGGGTTTCTGCTTCGAGCCGACAGACACAGACCTGGTGGATTTTTACCTCCGACGAAGGGCCACCACCGGAGCCGCTGCCTGTGTTTTCCCTGGATGTCTCATCCAAGAATCCGACGTCTATGCGACGGAGCCCTGGAATCTCCCAAGTAAGTCCAATTCTGACTGCTCCCCTTTTTCTTAGTTTCTTTCTTTGTTTTTTTTTCAAATTGGTTGTCATTAATTTAGTTTAATTATTGTGGTTTTCTTCTTCTTGCTCAAATTTTGACTTGCATTGATGTTGTTTAACATCAAATCAAGTTTATTAATTAGTTTGCTTCTCTGCCAATCACTTGTTGATCCATTATGATTGATATATTGAAGTCGGTTAAACTTCAAATTTAAATTTTGAGGGAATTGTTTGCTGTGCTGATCATTTGTTTGATGGATTGCAGGTGATTCATTTCTGTACCAGGGCATTGAGAACAACATGTACTTCTTCACTCCCCGGTATCCCACCAAGGAGAACTCTCAGAGGGCTCGCCGAACTGCTGGCTGCGGTGTCTGGCTGGGCTGCGGCAAGGACAAGCACATCAAGGTCGGGTCTCGGCTCATCGGGCACAAGACGCAACTCACCTTTGTGATCATCAAGGGGAAGGACAAGAAGGAGAAGATCAACACAGGCTGGATCATGCACGAGTTCTGGCTGCAATCACCCCCTTCTTCAGGTCCAAACAAAGCCAAGTTCGATGACTTCGTCCTCTGCAGGATTCACTTCAAGAAGAACAACAACAGCAACAACAAGTGTTGGGAATTTGCAGGTTCTGTTGCAGATTCTGGTGCCGTTTCTTTTACCCAACAGCAAGAAGAAGAGGAAGCAGAGGGAAGTTGGTCAAAAGGAGACGATTTAAGGAAGATGAATTGATGGCTGGCAGTAATATCGAGACAAGGACCTCTGGGATTAATGTCTACACTGATCAGTCAGCGGGCCAACCTGGAGCACCGCTGGAGGAACCACGAGAGCTTCCTCCATGGCATCAGATGCTGTTTCTCTTGTTGAATCTGGTAGTATTTCTAAACAACAACAAGAAGAAGAAGATGCAGATGCAGATTTTGATTATGTCCTTTCTCTTGAGCGTCAACTAGTAGAAGTAGGAGAAGAAGAAGAGGAAGCAGTGGGAAGATTGACTGACAGTGTTAATCTCATATGAAGGTGGCCCACTTAACCTTGATTATTTGCATTGGATTCCTATAAAGTTAACTGATATTAAGGATGCCCATATTATTGTCACATTATATAGTTATATGGTCTCTTGAAATATAAAGGGTACCATAATGGAAAGGTTTATTTCAAGGGGACTTATGTGCAAATGTGCGACCCACTTTTCTCCTCCTGTAAAGAAAACAAAACTTACGCTCATTTTAGGGTCTCTCCATCAGAAAGAAACTGAGGGTTTTGTGAAAAGAAAAAGAGACAGAAAAGAGGATCCTTTGCATTTAGGGTTTGCAGGAATCAAAGTGAAGGACAAGGGGCTTCTTCTTCCATTCATCACAAGGATCTTCAACCTTCATCTCAATCATGGCTTCCGGTATGTATATGCATTTAATTTGTATATGCTTTCAATTCTTGAGATGTATATGATTTAGATTCATGGCCATTATTCCGCATTAAATTCTATTTCATTTCCAACATTTGGTATCAGAGCCATGGTTAAAGAATCGATACATCTTGGATTTAGGATTATGAAAAGTTAGGATTTTTGATTAACGATTCAATTTTTGATCATTTTAATTGTAGAATTTGTAGAGGATTTAATAGCCCTAATATCATGTTCATATTCCTCTAATTATGCAATTAAATGGGATCAAAATCAAGGAATTAAAAAACCCTAATTTTTGATAATTATGGATTAAAATCGTCGGAACAGGAACTGTCTCAAATAACTGTTTCGTCGACTATTAGTCGACTAATAATAGGCTATAGTCGACTAATTTATTTTCCTGAAAGTTGAGAACTTTCTGTTGGATTCAGGAGTCCACTTATAACTTTTGACTAGTCGACTAGTAAAGTGTATAGTCGACTAACCATTTTGTCAAGTCGACTAATTTTCAACCGAAAGTTTGTCTTCCCACAGGAGTCGACTAATAAAATTGTGTAGTCGACTAATAAAATATATAGTCGACTAATAATATTGGTATAGTCGACTAACTTTCTTTTGCCCTAGTCGACTAGACCTAAATGTGTAGTCGACTGGACTTGACCCAAGTCGACTAATCCTTCCTTGTAGTCGACTAATACCTGTTAATAATCAATCATAATGTACATTACACATTTAAGTTATTGTGTTAGTATTGATTGATGCTTGGTCAGTAATGTATTGAGATATTATGGCTTTACTCAAATAAAATGGATTAGAGAATATTATTGGTTAGTTTTGTATTCATAAGGCTTATTGATTTAGTAGTTGCCAAAGTGACCTAGGTTAGTAAATCTTATGAATATACAACTACATAAAAGACTTGTCAATGTAAGTGACATTAAAGACAATAATATTCTCGATGGCGGTTCTAGTTAGGAGATTGGACTGGCCCAAAGGAAAGTCTCTTTCAAATAATTATGAACCGGGGTAGGGTAGTATAATTTATGTAACTTAGTGGTGTGGAATTGGATACCCAAAGGTAACATGACTTACTAACTAAGTGACATAAATTATATTAGACCTACATAGGTGATAAAAGTTCTCACCTAAAGAGTGAACACTAGATATGCTTAGGTTTCGCCCAAAGGAGAAATCAAAGTGATATCAATAGTTCATCTTAATTAAATTTAAAACTTGTATTGATTCGAGGCATTAATGTGAGCTTGTCCTATTATATTTCAGTGAACGTCCCTACTTCCTTCACACTCATGCCACTAGCATTCCGGCCTTGGATGGTACCAACTTTTTAGAGTGGTTTGAACATGTACAGTTTACACTGGGTGTGTTTGGACCTAGACATGGCTCTAACAGTTGATAAACCTGATGAAGTAACTGCTGAGAGTACAGCAGAACAGGTCAGCCATGCCAAAGCTTGGGAAAGGTCTAATAGGCTCAGTCTTATGTTCATAAAGATGACCATAGCTAATAACATCAAGACTTCACTCCCTCCTACAACTAATGCATCTGAACTATTAAGTGCGGTTAAAGACCGTTTTAAGTCTGCAGATAAGTCATTAGCTGGCACCCTAATGGCTGAACTTATCACCATGAAATATGATGGTAATAGAGGAGTTCAGCAACACATTCTAAACATGACTGATAAGGCTGCTAAGCTAGGATCACTGGGAATGAAAGTTGATGAGTCCTTCTTGGTACAGTTCATCCTCAACTCACTTCCTCCTCAGTTTGGGGCATTCAAGATCCACTATAACACTCATAAGGATAAGTGAAATCTGAATGAACTAACTGGTATGTGTGTACAAGAGGAGGTGAGACTGAGGCAAGAAGGACAGCACTCAGTGTTGGCAGTAACTTCAGGAGGTATCCATAAGAAAGTAAATATGGAAGAGGTAAGAGATTTCCATCAAAGAAAGGAAATGACTATGGGGAAAGTAGCCAAGGTCATAGAAAAGCTTTCACTGTCAAATGCTATTTCTGTGACAGAAAAGGACATGTGAAGAAGGACTGCAACAAGAGGAAAGCTTGGTTCGAAAAGAAAGGTACAAATCTTTCTTTTGTATGTTTTGAATCAATCTTGCTGAAGTTCCTTCTAATACTTGGTGGATTGACTCTGGAGCCACAACTCATATAACTAATTCAATGCAGGGATTCCTTACAACCCGGAAACCAAGGAAAGTGAGAGGTTCGTCTTTATGGGGAACCGTCTCAAAGTGGAGGTCGAATATGTTGGTGTTTATCGACTACTCTTGGAGATGGGTCATCAGATGGATCTTGAGGATACTTTTTATGTACCTTCGATTTCAAGAAACTTATGTCATTATCCAAATTAGATGTTTTTGGATATTCTGTTTTGTTTAGTTGTGGAAAACTCTCTTTAATGTATAATTCAATTCCGGTTGGACATGGAATTTTATGTGATGGTTTATATAAAATTTCATTGAATGATGAGTTTGCACAATCATTATTATCTCTGCATTCGAATGTTGGTATAAAACGTGGCTTAATAAATGAAAAATCCTCAATCTTGTGGCATAGGCGACTGGGGCATATCTCCAGGGATAGAATTATAAGATTAGTAAAGACTGGGATTTTGGATAACCTAGACTTCACTGATTTTGATGTGTGTGTGGATTGCATAAAAGGAAAGCAAACCAAACACACTAAGAAAGGTGCCACAAGAAGTAAAGAACTCCTGGAAATAATTCATACAGATATTTGCGGACCACTCTCCATTCCATGTTTTACTGGGGAGAGATATTTCATTACCTTTATAGATGATCTATCACGTTATGGTTATGTGTATCTAATTAATGAAAAGTCTCAGGCTGTTGACATCGTTGAGGTGTTCATTACTGAAGTCGAGAGACAATTAGATAGAAAGGTTAAAATCATAAGATCAGATCGAGGTGGTGAATTTTATGGTAGATATGATGAGTCAGGACAACATCCTGGTCCATTTGCTAAATTTCTAGAAAAGCATGGTATTTGTGCTCAATACACAATGCCAGGTACGCCTCAGCAGAACGGTGTTGCTGAAAGGCGGAACCGAACACTTATGGATATGGTTAGGAGCATGATGAGCTTCTCAAATGTACCCAATTCATTATGGAATGAAGCCTTAAAGACTGCTATGTATATTTTAAACAGGGTTCCTAGTAAGGCTGTCCCAACAACTCCTTTCGAGTTGTGGACTGGTAGGAAACCCAGTTTAAGACATTTACATGTTTGGGGTTGTCCAGCAGAGGCTAGAATATATAATCCACAAGAAAAGAAATTAGACTTAAAAACAATAGGGTATTTCATTGGTTATCCAGATAAGTCTAAGGGATACAAATTTTATTGTCCTAACCATAGTACAAGAATAGTTGAAACTGGTAATGTCAGATTCCTGGAAAATGGTGAAATTAGTGGGAGTGCTGAACCAAGAAAGGTAAATCTTGAAGTGGTAAGGGTAAATATCCCAATACCCTTTCCTTCAAGAGAAATTGTTGTCCCTCAGCTTGACCATCAAGTTGAGATACCAGAACAACAAGTTAATGTTGGTTCACCACTCCATGAGGATATTCCCATTGAAAATATTGTAGAACCACCACAACCGGCAGCTTTGAGAAGATCTCAAAGGAAAGAAGATCTGCCATTTCAGATGATTATGTGGTATATCTACAGGAATCTGACTATGATATTGGGATAAATAAAGATCCAGTTTCATTTTTACAAGCCATAGAATGCAATGATTCTAGTAAATGGGTTGATGCTATGAAAGATGAGTTAAAATCTATGGACCAAAATCAAGTCTGGGATCTTGTTGAATTGCCTTATAACTGTAAGAAAGTCGGGTGTAAATGGGTCTTTAAGACCAAGCGCGACTCTAAAGGCAATATCGAACGATATAAGGCTAGACTTGTGGCCAAAGGTTTCACTCAGAAAGAAGGCATTGACTATACAGAGACCTTCTCTCCAGTATCAAAGAAGGATTCTCTTAGAATCATTATGGCACTTGTAACTCATTATGATTTGGAGTTACATCAAATGGATGTGAAAACTGCTTTTCTAAATGGAAATTTGGATGAGGATATCTACATGGAGCAACCTGAAGGGTTCGCAATTAAAGAACAAGAACACTTGGCTTGCAAATTAAAGAAATCTATATATGGACTTAAACAAGCTTCCAGGCAATGGTATATAAAGTTTAACGATACCATTACTTCTTTTGGATTTACAGAAACACTGTTGATCAGTGTATATATCTAAAGATCAGTGGGAGCAAGTTTATTTTTCTGGTTCTGTATGTAGATGACATCTTGTTAGCCAGTAGTGATCTTGTTTGCTGTATGAAACTAAAAGTTATCTTACCAAGAATTTTCAGATGGTTGATATGGGTGAGGCAAATTATGTTATTGGCATAGAGATCTTCAGGGATAGATCTCAAGGATTGCTAGGATTGTCTCAGAAAGGGTATATCAATCGAGTCTTGGAAAGATTTCATATGGAAATGTGTTCAGTCAGTCCTGCACCCATTCAGAAGGGTGACAGATTAAGTGGTAGCCAGTGTCCCAGAAATGACTTAGAAAAGGGTCAAATGCAGAAAGTTCCGTATGCATCAGCTGTTGGGAGCTTGATGTATGCAAGCACTTGTACCAGGCCAGATATCAGCTTTGCTGTTGGGATGTTGGGAAGATACCAGAGCAATCCAGGAATGGAGCACTGAAAATTAGCTAAGAAGGTTATGCGGTATCTTCAAGGGACAAAGGACTATATGCTCACATACAGGAGATCAGATCAGTTGGAGGTGATTGGCTATTCAGACTCAGATTTTGGTGGTTGCCCAGATAGCAGGAAGTCTACCTCAGGATTTATTTTCTTGCTAGCAGGTGGGGCAATCTCGTGGAAGAGTGTGAAGCAGTCCATTATTGCTTCATCCACGATGGAGGCTGAGTTTATAGCATGTTTTGAAGCCTCGAATCATGCATTATGGTTAAGGAATTTCATCTCAGCACTTGGTGTAGTTGACTCTATTGCCAAGCCGCTGACGATATATTGTGACAATACAGCAGCCGTATTTTTCTCTAAGAATGGTAAGTACTCTAATGGTTCTAGACACATAGAACTTAAGTACTTGGTGGTTAGAGAAAGAGTTGAGAAACAAAAGGTGTCAATTGTAAGTATAAGTACCACTTTAATGGTTGCTGATCCAATGACAAAGGGATTGCCTCCAAAGACATTCAAGGAACATGTTGTAAGAATGGGTCTTTTGGGCAATCTATAAATGTATTTTGGTACTTATGTAATTGACATTATTGTACAAATAAAAGTTTGTTTCTGTGTTTCCTGTTATCCAATTATGTGTGCACATATTATATTTGGATGTTTGTTAAACAGGAAATGTCTTTACAAGACAATTACAGGGGTCATTTTGGTTATGGACTCAATTAGTAAGGGTTATCAATGTTGTAGTACATAGAAGGAGTATGACGTGGATGTTGTATAACCGCTATGACTCGCATTGGTGGTCCAAGCTATTGCAGTATTACAGTTTTTTCATATTTGGGCTTATCAGTTGTTGTTTTTAAAATTCGTGCACGTGTCAAAGTTTTTCAGTATGGAATCCAATGGAGTCAAAATGTTTGAAAATGAGTCTTTTCTTTTATTTATTTTCTAAAGTTTTTAACCTAATCGGTTAGTGGTCCAAGTGGGAGAATGTTAATCTCATATGAAGGTGGCCCACTTAACCTTGATTATTTGCATTGGATTCCTATTAAAGTTAACTGATATTAAGGATGCCCATATTATTGTCACATTTTATATAGTTATATGGTCTCTTGAAATATAAAGGGTACCATGATGGAAAGGTTTATTTCAAGGGGACTTATGTGCAAATGTGCGACCCACTTTTCTCCTCCTGTAAAGAAAACAAAACTCACGCTCATTTTAGGGTCTCTCCATCAGAAAAGAAACTGAGGGTTTTGTGAAAGAAAAAGGAGACAGAAAAGAGGATCCTTTGCATTTAGGGTTTGCAGGAATCAAAGTGAAGGACAAGGGGCTTCTTCTTCCATTCATCACAAGGATCTTCAACCTTCATCTCAATCAATGGCTTCCGGTATGTATATGCATTTAATTTGTATATGCTTTCAATTCTTGAGATGTATATGATTTAGATTCATGGCCATTATTCCGCATTAAATTCTATTTCATTTCCAACAGACAGTCTTATGAGACACAGACATCTGGGATTAATATCTACACTGAGTCATCGGGCCATCATGTACCATCGCTGTCTTCATCATTCTCCAGAATGCCAACATTGGTTTTGTCGGAGGAACCAATAGAGCCCGCCTCAATGTCATCAGATGTGGCTTATGTTGCTTCTGCAGTCAAAGAACCAAGAGAACCAGAACTACAACAGAGACTGATGGCTCGGGCTGACAATAGTACAGATATGTCTTGTATTGCTGCTGCTACTGCAGTGGGAGAACGAGAACAAATAGAAACAGAAACAGCGAAAAGGCTGCTTGAAAGAAGATGGCCTGTCGAGGAACGTGGGGTGGAAAACACTGAGTCTACTAGCCGTTCATCACAATTCAATGCCGGCTGTAATCTTCTAGCTGATCTATATTGCCTTGATGACTTGGGTAGCAGCTTTCCACCAATGGATGCAGATCAGTTTAGCGCATCATCATCTTTCCTTGCTCCACCAATATCAGCAGCAAATCACATTTCAGACTACTATTACAATGATGGCTTCAATGGCTTAGCAGGCCTCGGGGACTTTCCCCCCATCGACATCGAATCAATTATACCTGACTTACCTGACTGGCTAGAGGTCTGACAGTCCTGTTCTGCAGGACTTGCTCAATGCCCAGAAGAACAACAATGAGGAATGATATTTATTTTCTAAATTGATAGGAAACTGAGCAAACAGTTTATTTGTAATTAGTGAGGACTGAATGTATTTTACTGACTGTCAATTGAGATTTTTGATGTAAACAGTGTATATGTTTCTGTAATTTAAGCTAGAAAATGGCTTCCCTCAAGAAGAACTAAAGTCATAAATTTTCTTCGTTATTTTTGTTTATTGATACTGTCAGACTTCAAATTAGTTACTCATGTGTCTAATCTTTGTGCCATATTCAAGTTTACTAGTAGTCAGGGTGGGGTTTTGTGAATCTGAGTTTGATGTGTGAGATTTCTGATATGGAGCTGATACAGTATAGTTTAACTTGGATATCCTTAATGCTGACAGTTTTGGAACTAGCATCTCCATATGTCAGGTTCCTATAGTATCAGATATCTGGTTTTCTTTGGTTATTTATGATAGCTCGGATTGTTTCTTTCTGGTGATATCTGAGGTACTTTGTCATCAAGCCAAGTGCTTCAGTTCGTATGTTTGGTGTTAATTCCCTTTTATACATGTCTTTTGCTTTTATCACACAGCTCACTTCTTTTCTAAAATAGAGCTTCTGGACCAATATTGATGCAAATTTGAAACATGGATACTACTCTTTGTTAGGTTCAAGTTAGAACCTAATTTGTTAGGCTAATGTTGGTGGTGCATAAGTGTACATTGTTCGAGACATAATTCTCAGTGAGTACATAATATGGCACTGATTACAAATTATACTGGCAACTGAGTATTGATGATTGCAAATTCTGCCACTGTTACTTTTGCTCGATCTAGAAAAAGTAAATAGCTAGAATTCAAGTGCATCAAGTGATTTCCAGGATTACTATTCTTTTTGCATTCAAATGCATGAAGTAATTCTTTTTTTTTAGTAAGAAACACTATAGCACTAATTGCTGGCAATGAAATTCTCAAATGCATCAGAAGTGATGATCTCAAGACATTCAAATTCCCAAAAAAAACACAAAGATAAGAGCCACAATTAATTTGCAGGATGTTGAAGGTAGCATGGAACAGGATCCGATGGGGTGGGGGAGAGAGGCCTTAGTCTTTATGTTGTGGATCCTTAATTTTTGGTTTCTAAACTGAGGCTATGTATCAACTTGTAATCTAAGCATCTTTAGCCTGTCTTCTTGATTACCATTTCTTTGTACATCGCCACATGTTATCATTAATGGTTCTCAAGCGAGAGGACTGAGCGCAAAAAAAGTAAAGGCTTTGAAACAGCTACATCTTAATTAACCATAACTAATATGCATCCCACCCCAGCTATGCTTCAATTGTGTGTCAGAGCTCTTCTCGCTTCCACTCTGCTAAGAAAAGAGGAGAACCCACCGTACAATTTTCTATGTAAGAATGAGTTAATCACTAGTCCATTATCCTTAGTGTGTGCTCGGTGCAGGAAGAGGAAGTGATGGCATGGGTAGCAATTTTTGTTTTAATTCCTACAACAATTGTTTTCCTGCTCACATTCCTTATCCTTGACAGAAAATGATAAGTGAAAAGTCTCTCACAGAATTTAATTTAAACCAGCACATTATGATTGGGAGTTACCAGAGGCTGATCGTTTCGTTGAATTTCCCAAAGGTCTACCAATCAAGGTTCAAGCAACATCAACTGATTTCTAGGCAACACAATCGTCAAAAAACCTAATGCCAACAAGCTACATATGAAGGACTAGAGCCATCAATATTCTGCATAATAAGACCTCTTGTTTGTACATGCATAGTGTTAAAAGTTATCTAACTTGTATGGCTGTGGAACCTCTCACTGAGAAGACTCTGTCCAATAAGTTTGTAGAATATTGTGTTATTTGATCTCCTTCATATATGTTATTCAATTCACTGGCCTAAAAGGAGATCAGTGCTCATCAATTTGTTCTAAATCTTTTATAGATCCTTAGCATTTAATATTATCTTAGGGTGTGTTTGGTTGCAAGGAAGTGAGCGGAAGTAAGGAAACGGGAAGTATAATTGCTCACTTTCCTATCTATCCAAACACCAGAAAAGGAAATAAGAAAACCTCTTTTCCTTTACTCTTTTCTCTTTTACACAATCATTTCCTCATTTTCAGGGTGTTACAGTTAATTTTATGGTCATGTAAATCTCATTTGTAATAAGTTGTAGCACAAAACAGTTAATTTTTTTATCATGTAAATCTCACTTACATTCTAATTATAGTTCATTTTTTATTTTTTAATTAATTTTTATTTTAATATTATTTTGCGGTCAACTTTGTGGTCAACTTTTTCACTTTCACTTTCACATTACCATCCAAACACCGGAAAAAACATAACATTTTTCAAACCACACTTCTCAACAACATTCAAACACCGTAAAACTTACTAACCAATTCCAAGTTCCAAAGGGAACTATTACTACTTTCTCACTTTCACCCTTAATCAAATAGGCCCTCAGCTGAATAGTATGCTAATTAATCAACAACCCTATCATTCTTGCAATAAAGATTACAAGAAAGAGTAGTTTTCATTTACCCCTCTTATTTGACTTTAATTTTAAACTAAAACTCTAATGTTAAAAAGTTCATTCTGAGACCCTTTAAATCTAGAATATTTCTCCCTAACACTTGTAAGGACTTGGGGCACCATCTCAAAAGACTAGCATTCTAGGTGGAGTTACCCAAATTCTTATACACCCAAGACCATCCCCTTGTCTAGCCGATGTGGGACTATTTATTCGCACAAATACCAACAATCCCCCTCTCGAATAAAAAGTCTCCATGTAAGCTTATCTTTTCACCTGGAAAACCATCTTCACACTCAGAAGACCATATACTCCATTGAGATTCTCTTCACTGCATTGGGTAGCACACTCCTTACGTGAAGCAAGACTGTAACCTGTTACTCCTCTTCACTGCTTTGGTGATCGACACGTCTTACGTGAAGTAGGAGCACTGCTGCCAAATCCTCGAGAGCCAACTAGCTCTGCATGGGCCTTTTACCGCGCCTTCCGCTAGCTCCCGCGCCTTTGTGCCCGGGGGGATCAAACACCACCCACACGCAAGGCTAAGTTCGGGGCATGGCTCTGATACCATTTGTTATGATCTATCATCGATCAAACAATAGAGAAACACCGAATTAATGACTCTGCAGTAGAAACTTTGGAGCGGATCTATCACTAGAAAGCAAAAATAACTAATCACCACATTAAATCATGAAACACCAGATTTAACATGGTTCAACAATGTGCCTACATCCACAGGGAGGAGGGGAGAAATCATTATTGAAAATAAAGAAGAAAATACAAGAGTTAAAAGAATATCTCTCTCTTATAACTCTTAATGGTGGAAATATCTTTTGTTCTTGACACACCTTTAAAAGGCCAACCCAAGTGGTTTATATAAGACCTAGGATGATCTAGTCCAAACTAAATTTCAACAATCTACTCATCACCACCTTAGAAAAAGAAGAAAAGCTTAATCCAATCCAAATTGGAAACATAACCAAAAAAATTTGCCCAGAAGCCGACATTAGTCGACTAGGGCTAAGTATTAGTTGACTAATACCAACTATTAGTAAACTATACCAATAAATTAGTCGATTACTGTAACACAATCCAAGAACTCAACTCTCTGTTTGCAAGGCCTAGTCGACTACATCCAGTATTAGTCGACTAGCCTAGAGCCCAGTCGGCTAATAATACATGTTAGTCAACTAATCAACATGCACAAAACCTGTACATGTCTGTACTTTATCTCTAAAGTTTGTAACACCTCCATCTGATCCTCGATTCTTCTCCAATGAATATAAGGCACTCAAAGATTAAAAAATTTATTGTGATCTATCACCGATCAAACAACAAAGAAACACTGAATTAAAGGCTCTACAACGAAAACTTTGAAGTGGACTGCACTAGCCAGCAAAAGAAACTAATCACCATAAAAAACTAAGAAACACCAGATTTAATGTGGTTCCGCAATGTACCTATGTCCATGTGGAGGAGGGGAGAAATCTTTATTGAAAACAGAGAAGAAAATACAAGAGTTACAAGTATATCTCTCTTGCAACTCTGAATCGTGGAAATCTCTTTCGTTCTTGACACACTTTTAAAGGCCAACCCCAAGGGGTTTATATAGGAGTTAGGATGATTTAGTCCAACTTAAACTTCAACAATCCAATCAGCACCGTCTCAGAGAAAGAAGAAAACCGAATCCAATCCAAACTGAAAACAAAACCCAAAAAGAATTTGCCTAGAGCCCGACATTAGTCGACTAGGGCCAAGTATTAGTCGACTAATATCAATAAATTAGTCGATTACTATAACACAATTTAAGAACCTAACTCTCTGTTTACAAGGCCTAGTCAACTACACCCAATATTAGTCGACTAGCCTAGAGCCTAGTCGACTAATAAAATATATTAGTCAACTAATCAACATGCACACAGCCTATATATGTTCGTGTTTGATCTCTGAAGCTTGTAACACCTCCACCTGATTCTTGATTCTTCTCCAATGAATATAAGCACTCAAAATACTAAATAATTTGTTGTGATCTATCACCGATCAAAAAATAGAGAAACACTGAATTAATGGCTCTACAGCAAAACTTTTAAAGTGGATCTACCACTAACAAGCAAAAGAAACTAATCACCACAAAAAACTGAGAAACACCTGATTTAATGTGGTTCAGCAATGTGCCTACGTCCACGGGAAGGAGGGGAGAAATCTTTATTGAAAACAGAGAATAAAATAAATAAGTTACAAGAATATCTCTCTCGTACAACGCTTAATGATAGAAATCTCTTTTGTTCTTGACACACCTTTAAAAGGCCAACCCCAAGGTTTTAGATAGGACCTAGAATGATCCTAATCCAACTCAAACTTCTACAATCTAATTAGCACCGCCTCAGAGAAAGAAAGAAATCGAATCCAATCCAAACTGAAAATAGAACCCAAAAAAACTGCACAGAACCCGACATTAGTCGACTAGGGCCAAGTACTAGTCGACTAATATCGAGTATTAGTTGACTATATCAATAAATTAGTCGACTACTGTAACATAATCCGAGAACCCAACTCTCTGTTTGCAAGGCTTAGTCGAGTACAACCAGTATTAGTCGACTAGCCTAGAGCTTGGTCGACTAATAACACCTATTGGTCGACTAATCAACATGCACAGAGCTTGTATATGTCTGTGCTTGATCTCTAAAGCTTGTAACTCCTCCACTTGATCCTTGAATATGAGGCACTCTAAATACTAATAATCTCCACCTTGACTCTTCTCTAATGAATATGATGCACTCCAAATACTAATAATCTCCACCTTGACTCTTCTCTAATGAATATGAGGCACTCCAAATACTAACAATCTCTATCTTGACTCATGTTCATTGAGTCCCTTTGTAAAAATTGGCCTTCGCTTCATTCGCTTTGCTTTCTCCCCCTTTTGTGACTTCACATGTCTCTCTTCTAAGAGCTCATTCTCTACTTTACTTTTGGAGAACCTTGATGAAGTTTAGAGATGCTCTGAGCTTCTCTATCAGGATGGTCTTCGTCATCATATCTACTGGATTCATTTTTGTGCTGATCTTTACCAAATCGATCACCTTATCATACATGACCTATTGATGTATCTTGTGATACCTCACATCAATGTGCTTCATCTGCTTGCGATGCCTGTGATTCTTAGTAAGATGAATCACACTCTGACTATTGCAAATGAATCCGAACTAAATTCTACATGATACTGAACGTCTCAACCAATCCTCTCAACTACAAAGCTTCATTTGATGCCTTAACTGCAGCCATGTACTCTGTCTTTGTCGTTGAAAAAGCAACAGTATCTTGCCACTCTATCTTCCAACTAATGACACACTCAGCTTCTGTGAACACATAGCCCATCGTAGATCTTTGCTGATCAAGATCTCATACATAATCTGCATCAATATAGCCTTGTAATACCCTAGACTTTTCCATTTTCAATCTCTAAAACACCAAGTCTAGTCTCGAGTCCCTCGCAGATATTTTAGCACCCACTTCACTGCTTTTTAATGTTGCTTTTTGAATTTGACATGAACTGACTTACTGCATTAACTTCATAGGCTTAGTCAGGCTTAGTGAAGACCATACCATACATATGTGATCCCACCACACTAGCATATGGTACTCGAGATATCTCTTCCCCCTCTTCTGATGATTGTGGACACTACTTAGAGGATAATTTGAAGTGACTTGCCAAATGAGTAGTGACTGGTCTTCCTTCTGCTATGTTAAATCTCTCCAATACCTTAATAACGCAGTTCTCTTGGGATAGTCAAAGTCTTCCTGAGCCTCTATCTCGAGTGGTCTCCATACTTAAGATCTTCTAGGCTTCTCCCAGATCTTTTATGTCAAATTTTTTCTTGAGCTGAGCTTTAAGCTTCTAAACATGTGTCTTATTTTTCGCAACAATTAGCATATCATCCACAAATAACAATAAATATGTCAGATCATTACTCTGCTTATAAATGCAACTATCATACTCACATCGGTTGTATCTGATCTTGATCATGAAAGAATTGAACTATTTATACCGCTGCCTAGAAGATTGTTTAAATCCATAGAGTGACTTATTTAGAAGACACACCTTATTTTTTTGACCTTCCTGAGGATAACTTTCAGATTGTTTCACATATGTCTTCTCCTCCAGCTCATCATGCAGAAACGCTATTTTGATATCCATTTGCTCTAACTCAAGATCAAACTGAGCAACTATCACCAATAGCATTTGAATAGATATATGCTTGACTACAAGAGAAAAAAATCTCATTGTAGTCAATATCCTCCTTTTGAGCATATCCTTTAACAACTAACTCATTGTCCTTCTTGTGAAAGACCCATCTGTAACCTATTGTTTTGGAGTCTTTCGGAAGATCGACTATATGTCCATATTTAGTTTCTGTCCAAAGAGCCCATCTCCTGCTCCAAGGCTATAATCCACTTGCCATGGTCATCTACCTCAATCGCCTCACTGTAACTACTAGGATCACCTGTTTCTGTTACTAATGCGAATGCGACATGATCATCTTCCCAGCCATATCTTGTTTGTGCACCATTACTCTGACTGACCGCCTTAACGGTCTAGGTTGCTCTTGAGTAGTCTTCTCATTATCTCTATCTAAATCTGAGGAGTTCTCTTTTGACCCTTCAGGCCTTTTAGGGTTCTTTGAGAACTAAACTCTCTTTTTCCTGAGTGTTTGTCAAGCTTTCTGTAGCTCCACCTTGCGCTTTATCCTCTGTCTTTGATTTTCTTGCAACATTGATTACTCATCAAAGACCATATCTCTACTGGTAAAGGTACTCCTTGACTCAGGATTCTAAAGTCTGAAACCTTGACTCCTTTGGTGAGCTATGAAGATACACTTATTAGATTTTGACTCCAGTTTGTTCTTTTTTTGACTATCAACCAAACTATACGTCGGGCAACTTAAAATCCTTAAGGTTGAATAATTCACAAACTTTTCTCACCATATCTCCTCTCAGATCTGAAGATCGATAGCTGTTGATGGTGATTTATTTACTAGATGACTCACATGATTCATCGCCTTTGCCAAAAATTCTTCTAACATGTCAGCATGTAATCTGATACTGCGGGCATGCTTTATAAGTGTCTAAATCATGCGCTCTGCTACTCTATTCTATTCTGATCATCTTGAAATACTTAGTTAGTGTTTGATGCCCTAACTTCCTAAGTAATCTTTGAATTCCTTGGAGGTATACTCGCCTCCATTATCTGACCTCAACACTTTCACCTTTCGCCCCATCTGATTTCCACCATAGTTTTTCACTCCTTGAACTTTTAAAATACTTCTAATTTATGTTTGAAGAAGTATACCCAAACTTTTCTGAGAAATCATCTATGAAAGAAATATAGTACCTAGCGCCCTAATGGGTGCTACTGGCGAAGACCACCATACATTCGTGTGTATGATATCTAGTAAGTCCTTTGTCTTGTGCTGTGATGTAGAGAAAGCTACTCTGCATTGTCTACCCATAATGCAAAATTTACAAAGATCAAATTTACAATATGTAATACTTGGTAGAGCATCATTTTTGTGTAGGGCTTGAAGATCTCGCTCGCTCATGTGTCCAAGACGCCTGTGCTAAAGTCTTTTGAGAATTGTCATGGAGTTTTTGGTAACTTTGATTCCTCCATCTGCTTCTGAAAACTTGTACCTTGAGATTTCAAAGTTCCCAACGAGAAAGATTCTTCTTCAAATCTGGAACTGTTTTCCATTGATTTGCAAAGGGGAAAACTTACACACAAAAAAAGAAGTTGAGGAGCTAAATTACAAGTAATACAGAAGATTGCAAGTAGATCTCCTCAGAGATTCTGGAGAAGTGTGCCGGTAGGAGTCTGGTCAGTGCGCGACCACTTTGTCCCTTTGACGATGCAAGCGATGAGATTCCCTTCTCGCCTGGTTCGGGGAATCAGAGAACAGAAGGTTGGTAGAACCCTCTTGTTACTTCTCAAAACCGCCCTCGCTTAGGAATTCCTTCTCGCCTGGTTCCGAAGATTCCTTGAGAAGAAGGTATTAGGGTATCAGCACCCTGATTAGAGAAGTGATTCTCTAAAAGTCTCTGAATTCAAGAGAATAGATCTATGTTTGTACGCGCGGTGCGTCCTTTCACGTTGTGAAGAAGTCATCTCTCTCTCCGTCCAGTCCGTCTGTAGAGGTCTCTGGAACCGGTCTCTCTCTCCTTGTGCCCCTGGTGGGCTATTTATAGGGAGAGCAGGGGTATAATTGTCCCTAGAAAATATAGAAACAGATTGAATCAAATCTGTTTAAATCTGGGAAGTAGCCTTGCTGCGAGGCTAGGATTGGCTTCTGCGAAGCTAGAAGTAGCAGGTCGGTTGATCCTCTGATCTGTTTTGATCCTTTCCATATCGTTGGAGGATTTTCCCTGATCCTCTTACTCGTTTTAGAAGAGTCAAGAGATTACGGCAATCAACTGCCAAATTTGATCCCAGATCTGATCTTGATTAAATTTGGTCTTGATTCGATCAGATTTGATCTCATCCTGAGATTTAAATGGTCAATAGGTTGACCATAGCAGACCTGCAGCGGCGCTGCCCGCATTGAGCTCACAGCGGAGCTGGATGGCGCATGTGACGAAGTCAAAAGACAGCTCTTCAGCGGAGCTAGATGTCGTCTGTGGCGAAGTTACCGGACATTCTTCTGCGCGGTTGCGTGTGGCTTCAAGCGAAGTTAACTCTCTGCGGAGTTAGCTGAGCACTTCCGGCGAAGCTATGAGTTAGCTTCCTGACGGAGCTGTGAATGGCTTCAAGGCAAAGTTAGGTGATTTTAGCCTCTCAAGCGAGGCTATCCCTTTGGGCTCATGCGATGCTAAGTGCTAGCATCTTAGACCTGCTGAGGTCTGTTTAGAGGCAATCCGGGCTTACTGTCTGCTTCACTGGATCAGTAGAATCCAAATTGCTTCCTTGTCCCTAGGAGATGGGTGAAAACTGGTCGTCAGCTTATCTGTTACTTGTCTTTTGTAAATGTCAACAAGTTTAGACATTGTTCGGGCCAGTCGGAATCTTATCTTTTTCAAAGTGTCAACAAGACCCCCTTCAAAGTTTTCAAAAGTCTGCAATGGCTCAGACTTCGAAATACTTTGAACTGCTTTGATCGGTGGTATGTGAAGTTCGAACGTCGCCATGGTGGTTGAGTTCAGTTTCGCTTTTAATCCTGCTTTGGGATAGATTCGCCGAAGAATCGTGTAGATTCCGACTCTGGGTAGCTTCGCGTCTAGGTAGTTCCGCGTCCGAGCTTCCCGGAATAGGTTCGCTTTGGAACATCTTCCCTTTCCCGTGGCCACAGCCTTCGGCCAGTTACGAGAAGGATCGCTCCTTATTCGAGGTTATAATAATCTCTTTTGCATTAATCGAGGGGAACTACTTCTCCTTTGTGCGCTTCCGAGGGAGAATATTCCCTTTTTCAGGCTTAATAAATGCCTTAATGAGGGAGATCATTTCTTCCTTGTACGGTTTCGAGGGAAACCATTCCCTTTTTCAAGGCTCAATTAATGCCTTAAATGCGCTCGCGCTTCCATGCTTGAAGCGGCAGCGCTCAGGCCATGAGGCATATAAATAGGACACTTGAGGTCCTCTGAAGAGAAGATGTCTGCTTTTCTCTTCTCTTCTCTTGGTTGAGAGAGATACTCAGATCTCTGAACTAGTGGGGATGCCCACTCTGGTTATTACCCGGCCAAGGACCGGTAAGTCTCGATCATCCAGAAACTTTACCAATAAACTGGTAACCTTTAGGGAGTTTATCTCTCTTAACTTAGCTTTAACAGCTACCTCAGGGATTGATTTCCCTTACGTCTGACTGATTTGCAGAGAAGGGCTTCAGCCCAGCTTCCCAGCGAAGCTATCACTTGAATAAAGAAAGATAATTGCATGCTTGTTAAGTTCGCCACACAGGCAAAACTTGGGACTTAGTCTCTTCAAAGTTGAGACAATCTTGCCATATAGGTGGGGTCAAGACTGCGTTCCTCAGGATCAGTCTGGCTCAGCCATATAGGCAAGGTTAGGACTTGGCTTATGCTGAGCTAGCCCATCATCATTGTGCAAGCGAGGCTATCCTCTGCTTAACTGAAATTAATCCTTAACTGAATCGGATATAAATTGCTTCGCCCCAAAGAATTTGACTTAGCATTTTCTGGCAGCTTTTCCTTTGACTTACTGCTAACTTGTTTCAGTTTGCATTACAGTGAGCTATGTTCGCCAATCGTTTGTTCTGATGAAAGAGGTCAAGAAGTTGCCTCTTGCTTTTCCGGTTGAAACTTTAATCCTAAGCAGGAGGAACAAACTGGGGAACTGATGTGTGTTCCCAGAAGAGGTTGGCAGTCGCTTATCCGAGATGATCCACTTCGAGGCGAGGCTGGTAGTCGCTTATCCGAGATGATCCACTTCGGGAAAGGGACGTCACCTGTAAGGTCTCGGATCCTCCATTGCCAATTTTCATCAAGGAAGATCCAACTTCCTTTGCCAATTTAAGGAAGATCCAGCTTCTTGATGGCAAAATCTGTCATTATGCGAAGGATCACGGCCTTGTCCTGGTGGCACCATCTGTCCTGGTGGCACCATCTGCCATTATGTGAAGGATTACGGCCTTGTGCAGGAGGAAGGCCTTTCGTGTCCAGTTGGTTTCGCTTGAAAGTAGATAAGACCACTTGTATGCCTTTTGAGCAAATGATTCTGTTGTATGAAACACAACCTTGATGTAGTAGCATCAATGTACCTTTCCTTTTAAATCAATAAAGATTTATTTTCTGCTTATCTGATTTTGCTATGCCTTCTTTTTGATTTGAGAACGCTTGAATTGGTCCGGCGGAGCTAGACTTCACGCGAAGTTAAAGACAGGATCCTTTTTGAATCAGGAATGAGCTTCCAGCAAAGCTAATATAAGTTTCCCGCGAAGTTCGGGCTGTGCCTTTAGCGAGGCTAAGGCAGTCCTTTCGGCGAAGTTATTGATGCATCGTGCGAAGTCCGCATTTGACTCGTGGCGAAGTTAGCCCTTAGTGGGGCTGAATCAGCGCTTCTCGGGAAGGCGCTTTAGGCGCCGTTTCAAATTAATTTGAAATGACAGCTTTTACTGTTTTCGAGGCGTCGTTTCAGGCGATCATTAGCCTATAAAAGCCTCATCGGGCTGAGAGAGAAGGCATCACTTCTCTTTGAAATTTACAGAGCACTTGACTCTTTTCTTCTTCTTCTTCTTCTTCAAGAACTTGCACTGTTCTTCAATGGCTCCAAGAGACGAGCGGGAAAAGAAGTGGCAACTTCTGCAGCGGAGGGTCCTTCTCCTCCTCCGGTCATCGAACGACCAATCGCGGGTAGGGATCTTTCCCTTTCGATTAGAGACTGTTGTCTCTCTCTAAAAGCCAGTTTCTGGCTATCTTTGGATGAACCCAAAATGATCAATTATGATCTATTATTCTTAGGGAATTCAATTCCCTGAATTTCCCTTGCTTTCTTGATCGGGAATCCAAGAACTGAAGAGTTCTTCTTCAAGCTTCCAGGCGAAGCTATCCCTTAGGCGGTTTACATCCTGTTGAATAACAGGATGCGAGGCTGTCCTTTGAAATTTGACAGAAAAGGACCTTAATGCCCTTAAAATGATCTTTAGACCATAATATCCTTCTGACGAAGTTAGCCCTTGGGGTTGTGTCGCATTCTGTTGTGGGCTGTGTCGCATTCTGTTGTGCTAAGCTTCTAGAGCGAAGCTAACACTTAGATACTTTCTTGTATCCTGCCTTCGTGTGAAGTGCAGAGTTACACTGCAGCTGCAAAGCTAAGCTTCAGGGCGAAGCTATCACTAGGCCAGCTTCGCTCGGAGAGCGAGGCTTTGCCTTAACAAAAATTGCATTTTGTTTTAGCCTTTGCTTGACTGATGGACTAATCAGTTTTTTTTTTTTTGCAGTGCACTACACTCCTGGTCCTTTGAATAGTCTATTTGGCACGGCCATGGGGTTAGATGGCAATATTAGCCTGCAGTTCCAAGGGCAGGCTTCTCTGTTCAGCGAGCGGAGCTCTCCTGCTCGGGACACGCTTATTTATGGTGGAGACCAGCGCACCATGAGGAGCATTTTGACTACTGCTCCTCTTGAAGATTCTGACCGAAGAATCCATCGTAAGCCCGGCTTCATGTTTGGAGACGCGGCGCCAGACCATGATCGCCAGCTGTTGGGCGGAGAGGGGCAATGGATTTTTCAAATGGATGGCGAGAAGTTCTATCTTCCGTCAAGCAAGCGACACTTTCCTCTGTCCTTCTTCCAATGCGTGACGAGGGCTCGGAAGATGCCGTGGCAAGTGAGTCGGAGTACCGAGTCCGTCCACGTAGGAAAATTGATGCTTCACTCTCCTGGTTATGCAAGAGCAGGGCCTCCTCGTTGCATAATGGGCCTACACCCTGGAAATGTACTGCGAGATCCCAGTGGGAGAAAATCCTGCAGTGGCACCGACTTTTGGCAATCAATTCTTTAAAGTTTATGGAACTACTCGGCCACTGATTTCAGGACTCCAGGCTGGATTCACCCTCCAAAGGCATGGTAGAGGGATTTGACTCTATATGTCCTCGCTCATTTCGAGGAGGATCTGGAGAGGCTGAACCTTTATGAGGCCGTCAGGGCGACCTGCTACGGCATTCAGATGAGCGTAGCGTGCTTCTACGCCATTTTCGAGTTATACTGCCCGGCTACAGGGACCTTCTTCACCCCTGTTGGCGAACTGGACATGGCTCTGCATGAGATGTGGGAAGTCTCTGCTCTGCCCTTGGGATCCTTCCCATATGAAGAATACTTCCCATGTGAGGCAGAATTGGCGCTTCTGGAGAAGCAGGAGCCCGCCTTGTTTGAGACCTACCGGGAGTTGATGTGCCATTTGTACATTTGCTCCAGCATGCATGAAAACAGTAAGGGAACTTCATGCAGCTTGAAGGGCTGGGGAGATTATTTGTTCCCCGATATGGAAAAACACTCCTGAAGCGGCTCATTGTGGAGTTGCTGACGAAGATATCTTTAGCCGGATGCACAAGCATTCTCAAGGGGATCTAATTGTGGAAGAAGATGACGGCCCTTATGAGAAAGGTGATATCCTTCGGAGTTTCCATCACCAGGCTCGTCGGCCGATGTCCCGAAAGGCACTGCTGGCTGGTTTCTTGACGATCTGGCTGAAGAGATGTGTGGTGCCATCTTCTTCGGGCGACGTCATTCATCCGACTGTCTTGTTGCCCGCCGTTCGTTTAGTCCATGGTCATTCTCTGGGACTTCTTCCGGCCATGGTGTGCTGTATTCAGAGAGGCCTTCGCGCACTGACGGAGGCTTTCTGTAGGCCGCCAACGACGAAGCGTGGAAAGGGGACTGTTTTGCCCCGCGACGGACCCAACCCCAGGATAGGTCTGCCGTACACTTATTTGATGGTGTGGTTTGCCCTGCACTGTCCCTCCTTGATTGAAGCCGGAGAGGACCCCCCAGAAGGTGTTCGAACGGCGCTTCTCATCCGATTCGAAGGATGTTCATGGCAGAAGACTTACGTGGCTGAGGCCCGTAAATTGCTGCGCCGCTATGACGTCTATAGCCTTTTCCGCTGCTTCCCGTACATTCGGGATGCGGGCTATGGTGAAGAGTTCAAGGACGTGGGGGAAGGGCAAACGTCATTGAGCGGGGAGTTTTTGAGTGGCTGGTCAGCATTCGGCCCTCACATTTATTGTATAGAAGCGGGGACACCTGCTACTTGGAGCCTTACGTTCCAAGTCGGTTCGCTCGTCAGTTCGGTTATGACCAACTGTACGTGGGCAACCCAAACAGCAATCTGGCTTTCATAGGGAAGCCTCATTGATGGAGCCCGTGCCTGGCGGTTCTTTATCACAGGCTGTACCGAGGCGCGGCTGTGCACGCCGTTGAGGACTCCTAACCTTCTGACGACCTGGGCTTCTGCCAGTGGTATGCAACTTCTAACTCCACACCCCTTGGATTCTCTGTTAATTCTTCGGGTGTGAAGTTAATTTCTCAGCGGCTAAAGCGGAAGGTCTCTGAGAAAAATGAGGGTAAGAGGGTTCGCGTCCCGGGCATAGAGGAATTCGTTGCTGTCGATGACAGCGAAGCCTCGGACGCAGGAAGTCCTCGCTTTGAAGCGGAGACATGTGCTGAGGCTCCAGCAGCTGCTTCTGGCGTGGTGGGGACAGCCTCCATAGAACATGCCGATGTAGAAGAACTGGAGGAAGAGGATCCTGACGTCCACTTCAAAAGAAAGCGGGAGGGTGGATCTCGTAGGAAGCTGTTGGTGAAGAAGCCCCGGCGTCACGCTCCTACGGTTGTTGCAGAGGGCGAACCTTCTGCGGCACTTCCTCCTCCTGCCCCATTAGTAGCTGAATCGTCGGTTCCTGAACCGACTACTAGCGAAGCCACTCCGGATCCGGGTAAGATCAGTTTCGTCCTTGTAATATGCTTTTCATGTATTCCGGATAGCTCATTACTTGCTTTGCAATTCAGGTGTCGAGGCGGTGAGAAGCCCGAGAGCTGACACTGTTGGAGAACAAGGGGAACATTATGATCCCTTGTTTACTTATAAAGAGGGCGATGAGGCTGGATATTTTGCCGTCTCAGAAGGGTCCGGAGACGGTGCGGCTGGCGTCGGTCCTTCGGGCGTTGGGACTTCGAAAAGAAGTTCCGAAACTTCTAGCTCCCTTGGGTGGACCACGGAGGGTTCGGCAAGCGAAGGCGGGCCGGCCATTCGTGTTGACTCCGCCAAGGATTTTCCAATGGAGCCCACAGAGACTGATACCGCCACCAAAACGATTGAGGCGACATTATCTTTTGGTATTGTTGTGACCTTTTAACACTCGCTATTTGTTGTGCCTTGCTTAAGAAAAGTGTTGTTGCAGGTGTTCCGCCTTTGGGTGCGTCGACTTCAAGGGATCCAACCGATCTTCCTGAGGGAACCAGGGGTGAAGCAAGTGCTTCGACCGCAGCGGATGCTGCTGAGTTGGATGCCTTATATGGTGACCTGCCCTCTTATCAGCCTGAACCAGCCGAGGAACAGAGATTGAGGGGACCGTAGTCACGGAGGCAACCTCACTTCCAACTATATCAATGAGTGAGGTACCTTTAGTCTCGCCGGCGCCATCTATCTTGCCAGGTGCGGAGCTAAGGGTGATTACAAGTCCTACTTCCCTGACGCTGGTGGTTGAGCCCGTTCTCCCGAAAGTAGTCACTAGTCCGACCTCGGTCGTGGCTAGTGTACTGGTTTCGATGAAGACTCCTCCGAGATCACCGACGATCTCTCATGTTGCTACAGCCAGCGCTTCTACCGTTCCTTCCACGGTGGTGTCGATAAAGCCGGTGGAATCTTCAGAGGCTGCCCGTCTGCCAGGAGTGATTGAGGCCGAGAATGAATTTCTGGCCGAATTAGTCGATAGCTTTTATAAGAACTTGAGACGATCCATCGCTTTGATTTTGAAAGGCTCGACTACTTCATTTTCTGCTCTAAAGGTGGTCTTCTCCCGAAACATCGAGAGTATTCGAGACTTCGAAGGGACGACCAGGCCACTACATTGGAACTCCTAGTAGACCAACTTGAGAGGAATGTAGAGGAATGGCGCCGTCTCAGCCATTCAGACCTGGAGTCTTCGGTTAATGAGCAGCTTACGCACCTTGTCGCTCAAACGCATGAAGCCCATCTCGCCGCTCAGGAAGCCGCTAAGGCCATTTCTTCAGACTTGAAATCCTTGGAGACGAGGAAGGTCGAGCTCGGGGACGCCATAGATGCTTCTAGCAGCGCTCTTCTTGACGCCGAAGATAAAATTGAAAAGGCCAAAGAGATGATCAGGAAGGCAAATCTTCTTTTATCCAAGGCTGAACCAGTGCGTCTTGAAGAGACTGCCCGGCTTGAGCAGCTTAAGGCTCAGAATGACGAACTCTTGCGGCGAGAGCTAGCTCAGAGGGAAACCTTGGTTGAAGTTGAAGCTCGCTTGGCGCAGATAGCGAGCTTTAATGAGGCTGAGCTGAGGTCGCAGGCTCTTGTCAGGGCTGCTGATGATAGGAAGACAAGGCTGACCATTCTTGAAGGACGGATCAAATCTTATGACGCACCCCTATAGCTTGTAATATATGTGCCTCCATGTATCACTTCTTTTTGGAATTAATAAAAGTAATTTTATTTTGACCTTTCTGTCGTGTTTCCAACTTGTTCTACTTTCTGAATTGTCGCTTCCAAGTTGTATTTCAGCCTCCTGAGGAAACAGTCCTTACTTGTACTGAATGATGAAACTTGGCTGCCTGCCGGTTCAGAGGTCGCAATGACATAACCGATTGAGACGCCACCAAGTTCGAGGTAGTCCTTGTCGGACTGAAAGGTGAGACCTGGCTATCTGCCGGTTCAGAGGTCGCAATGACATAACCGATTGAGACTCCACCAAGCTCAAGGTAGTCCTTGTCGGACTGAAAGGTGAGACCTGTCTTTCGTAAATGTCAACAGGCTCAAGGTTGAGACTTGTCTTTTGTAAATGTCAACAAGCTCAAAATTGAGACTTGGCTGTCTGCCGGTTCAGAGGTCACAATGACATAACCGATTGAGACGCCACCAAGCTCAAGGTAGTCCTTGTCGGACTGAAAGGGTGATACTTGTTTTTGTAAATGTCAACAAGTATCGAGACCTATCTTTTGTAAATGTCAACAGGCTCAAAATTGAGACTTGGCTATCTGCAGGTTCAGAGGTCGCAATGACATAACCGGTTGAGAAGCCACCAAGCTCAAAGTTAGTCCTTGACGGACTGAAAAGGTGATACTTGTCTTTTGTAAATGTCAACAAGTATCGAGACCTGTCTTTTGTAAATGTCAACAGGCTCAAAATTGAGACTTGGCTATCTGCCGGTTCAGAGGTCGCAATGACATAACCGGTTGAGAAGCCACCAAGCTCAAAGTTAGTTCTTGACGGACTGAAAGGTGATACTTGTCTTTTGTAAATGTCAACAAGTATCGAGACCTGTCTTTTGTAAATGTCAACAGGCTCAAATTGAGAATTGGCTATCTGCTGGTTCAGAGGTCGCAATGACATAACCAGTTGAGAAGCCACCAAGCTCAAAGTTAGTCCTTGACGGACTGAAAGGGTGATACTTGTCTTTTGTAAATGTCAACAGGCTCAAAATTGAGACTTGGCTATCTGCCGGTTCAGAGGTCGCAATGACATAACCGGTTGAGAAGCCACCAAGCTCAAAGTAGTCCTTGTCGGACTGAAAGGTGAGACCTGTCTTTCGTAAATGTCAACAGGCTCAAGGTTGAGACTTGTCTTTTGTAAATGTCAACAAGCTCGAAATTGAGACTTGGCTGTCTGCCGGTTCAGAGGTCACAATGACATAACCGATTGAGACGCCACCAAGCTCAAGGTGATCACTGTCATAGGTTTAATGTTAACGTAACAGCGAAATGGATGGAAAGATCTTTGTATGTGGTCTTACCATTCCATGGATGAGAATTGGTAAGTGATTTTGGAGAGGGAATCAAATGGGAACAGGTCCCTTAGGATTTTTAGCAAATCCTCAGCTATCAACGGGTTTGATATGCCTTTACCAACTACCGTTTGAGTCAGGCTAGCCATGCTATTCCCCTCAGCATGATGAGTTGTTGAGGAATCATGTTGGGCTTAAAGGCCAACATTTCCTCTATCCTTAATCGTTAAGGATGTTGGATCATCTAGTTAGCGTATGTATAACCTTGATTCTCCTTGAGACAAACAACGTATGACCAGGTTCCTACTGGTTTATGGTTGCGCGATCTCGTTTGGGGGAGAGAGAGGCTCTCTTTGCATGTACCTTGGATATGAAGGTTTTGATCAGAGGTGTGGTGTTAACTTGATCATAAGAAGGATCCTTAATCAAGGATAATACTTCTTTAAGAATTTGCCATTGACCGGCATCATGAGTAAATCGCCATCTGAAGTCATAAGGGGGTATGCTCCGTTTGAATAGACTGTTTCTATTACAAACGGTCCTTCCCATTTAGGCTGAAATTTGCCTTTGGTCTTGTGCGTCATAATCATCGGTCGTCTGACGGCTAAAACCAAATCTCCTTTCTGGAAGACTTTATTTGACCTTCTTATTGAAGGCTTTTGAGATTCGAGCTTGATACAGCTCGATGTGTTGCTGAGCTTGTGTCGCTTCTCATCTAGGGCTTCGAGCTCTTGAAGGCGCAACCGATCATTGTCCTCTTATGTGATCTTAGTCATTAAAGCGACTCGTAATGACGGCATTGGATCTCAATGGTATGACTGCTTCACACCCGTACACAGGAAAAAAGGCGTATTGCCTGTGGGGGCCCGAACCGTGGTTCGGTAGGCCCAAAGACATTCACCAAGCTTTTCGTCCCAATCTCGCTTATTCGAGGAGACGAACTTCTTGAGCAACTTGATGATCGTTTTGTTGAATGCTTCCACCAAGCCATTAGTGGCAGGATTATAGGCGGTTGAGGCCACATTCTGAATTCGGTATTTGTCGCAGAACCGATAGAATACCTGGCTTATGAATTGAGGACCATTATCATGGATGATCCGCCTAGGGACACCAAATCGATGGATGACATGGTGTTTGATGAAATTAACCACGTTAGAGATTTTGACTTCAACCAGGGGCATAGCTTCTGCCCATTTTGAAAAGTAATCGGTTATTGCTAGGATAAACCGGTGACCTCTTGTCGAAGAGGGGCTGATTGGCCCTATGACATCGATTCCCCATACTTCAAATGGCCATGAAGCAACAGTTGGGTGGAGCAACTCCGGGGGCTGGTGTATGAAATCCGCATGAATTTGGCATGCTTTGCACCTCCGTGCATACTGGATGGCATCGGCTATCATGGTTGGCTAATAGTATCCAAGTCTATGCAATCTGTCTTTGAGCTTTGGACCTGGCTGATGAGTTCCGCAAATGCCGTCATGTGCTTCTTTAAGCACTTCCTGTGCCTCTGAATTAGAAAGGCAACGGAGGAGGATGCCGTCATATGAACGACGATAAAGTGTCTTCAGAGTTGGATCATAGTGAAAGCAGAGAGACCTTTGTTTGATAGATGTCGCTTCTTTAGGTTCGTCTGGCAGCAGACCATGAAGGGCATAGTCGATGAGAGAAAATCGCCAATCTCTCGGCTCAAGATCCGTGGAGACATTATAGACTTCTCGGGTTCTTAACAAATGCTTAGAGCATACAAGGTGTCGAGTTGCCACTGTGAGGTAATACTCAGTATCGGCTGGCAGGGCTAGTATTGTTGCTAATGCAGCAAGAGCGTCCGCCTTGGTGTTTTGAGATCGAGACACGTGCCCGATGTAGAAGCCTTCAAACAGATTAGCCAATTCGATGACCGCGTGGTAATAAGGCACCAAGTCTTCGTGGCGGACCTCATATTCGCCTTTAACCTGATTGATAATCAATTTTGAATCGCCGTAGGCTTCAAGGTAGCGTACCCCCATTCCGTGGGCGAGCTGAAGACCAATGAACAGAGCATTATATTCTGCTACATTGTTGGAGCATGATTCCGTCAGAGAAAACGCTCTGGGAAGGACATGATTCTGTGGGGAGATAAACACAACCCCCACTCCGGCAATGGTCCTGCCTTTGGACCTATTCGTGATGCTCCATCAAAGAACATCTGCCACACTTCATCCTCTGAAGTTACATTGGACTCGAAGACTTCATCTGGAATATCTTCGTGAAGTTTTGAGTCTTCTGGGACTGGATGAGCAGCCAAGAACTCTGCAAGGGCCTGGCCTTTAACCGCCTTCTGAGGGATAAAGATCATGTCGTATTGAGACAAAAGGAGTGCCCATTTAGCTAATCTTGAATTCAATGATCCTGGCTTCGTCATGAGAAGACGCAGAGGATTCACTCTGGAGATGACATGTATGGTTTGGCCGACCAAATAATGTCGTGTCTTCTGAATGGCAAAGACAAGAGCTAAACACTCTTTCTCGATAGGATTATAGCGAGATTCCGCTCCTATCAGAGTCCTGCTCAGATAATAAATGGCCTGCTCGTGACCATTATCGTCCTTTTGAGCAAGGAGGGCACCAAGAGAATGGTCCATAGCTTTCACATAAAGCAAGAATGATTTCTCTGATGTGGGGGCCACTAAGACCGGAGGTTTTGTGAGATACCTCTTGATGTCTTCATAAGCTTCCTGACAAGCTTGATCCCATACGAAGGAAGCACCCTTTTTCATGAGTCGGGTGAACGGTTGACAGCAGCCTGAGAGATTTGCGATGAATCTTCTAATATAAGCCAGTCTGCCTTGCAAGCCTCTAAGCTCTTTGAGATTTCTCGGTGGATGCATGCTCTGAATGGCTTTGACCTTGTCTGGGTCAAGATGAATTCCTTTTGATGTAACAATAAACCCAAGGAACTTGCCACTTGACACTCCTAAGAAGGATTTTGTCGGATTCATTTTCAGTTGATGAGCCAGCATTATGTCGAACATCGTTCTCAAGTCACGAAGATGGTCATTCTTATTGCGGCTTTTGACAGCAATGTCGTCAACATAGCATTCTACCATTTTTCCGAGATGATCGCGGAAGATTGTACTCATTGCCCGCTGATAGGTCGCTCCGGCGTTCTTCAGTCCGAAGGGCATTACGGTGTAGCAGTATACCCCCAAGGGTGTTCGGAACGAAGTATGCTTTTCATCGTCGGGGTACATTTTAATCTGATTGTACCCTGAAAAGTCGTCCATGAAAGACATTCTTTCGAATCCACATGTATTGTCAATCATGACATCGGTAATGGGCAGTGGGAATTCGTCTTTAGGACAGGCTGTATTGAGATCACGATAGTCGATGCAGATCCGTATTTTTCCATTCTTCTTGAGGACGGGAACGATATTAGCAACCTAATCTGGATGTTGTTCCTCCCGTATGAAGCCACATGCAATGAGCTTATGGACTTCGGCTTCAATAGCCTCCATAATGTTCGGGCGAAACGGCGTTGTTGCTGCTTGACTGGTTTGACGTCGGGTCTGATATTCAGACGATGCATGGCGACTTGTAGATCAAGTCCGGGCATGTCTTCGTAGTTTCATGCGAAAACGTCTATATACTCCTTTATGAGTATTATCAATTCTTCCTTTTCTGTAAGTGATAAGCTTTCACTTATAAAGATGGGTTTAGGGTGATCTTGACTTCCCAAGTTGACCTGCATCACCTTGTCTTCAGTAGGTGGTTCGCGCAGTTCGAATCTTTTTTTCCCATTGGAGATCTAATTGCTGGGCCCATGGTTCCTCATCAGTAGCTTCCGCAGGCTCCAATTGACTGCTTGAAGTCATATTAACGGTGAGATTTTCGAACATCATTCCCACGCTAACATCTGAGTCCCACTCGGAGGATGAGGCTAAATGCGATGGAATTGGTTGGTCGTCTTTGAATTGAACCGTTGCTGACGATGTGGGTGTAACGTATCCCAACCCCCTGAGTGTATTATCATAGTAATTTGTAGGCTTCCCTTTTGGCACAAAGTTACGCAGCAAACTACGTCTTCCTTTTTCGAAATTCAGGCCCTCCCCATGCTTTAGACTGTAGCCCATTTTCTTCATAATATGGCGCGCTGGTCGTGCGTAATGAAAGAATTGTGGGGTGTCTGAGTCTGGACTTGAATCTGCGGCTGTGGACCCTCGTAGTTGGGCTCTGCCGAATATTATTGGTAATTGACCTTCTTTGATGGAGGGATCACCAAAACAACCCTTCTACAGACTCCATGGGTGTGTTGGATGCACTTGGTCTATGTAAAAGCATGGTAGAGAGCTATCCATGACGGATTCAGACAACCCAATACTCGCAGGATAATCGAAAGAAATATTATCATTAATTACCCATTCACCTTCATCTTCAGAAGGTGTGTTACATTGGGGATTATTAAGACATGCTATAATCGGTTCATTAATCAAAATGGATGGCACGTCTGCTTCAGATTCTGAATCCGCCTCATTGCCACTATCATCATCATTTGGCAATGGTTCTTTGGATGTTTCACCAGTCTCCTGATACAGGAGAGCGTCAGTGAAGTAATTCTCCACCCCTTTGAATGGTTGCTTCTCAGCGAAGACAGTTCGTACTGTCGCGTCATCCTCAACATATTTGAAGCATTGGTGCAGAGTAGAGGGAACGATCCAGTTGGCGTGGATCCACGGTCATCCTAGCAGCAGGTTATATGACGTGTCAGCGTCAATGACATAGCACGTCACTTCTGATTTCAGGCTCCCGATTCGGCAACGGAGTCGAATTTTCCCAAGTGGATGACTACTCCCGGCATTGAAACCGTATCTTGTAGTAGTGGTTGCGGACAACCTATATAGCGTATACCGAGGAAGTAGAGAAGCCTTTGGGGATGATGCTGAGCGCGGACCCCAGATCGACTTGTACCCTTTCAATGCATGTTGAACCGATGTATCCGGTGTAGTACAGAGGTCGATCGTGCTTGTTGTCTTTGAGAAGCATATCTTCCGCTGTGAAGGTAATAGCCGGTACCTTTGATTGCACATGATGGCATTCAGGGCATGGAGACTGAGCGTCATCTTTAGGGGTCTCTGGCATATATGTCAGGAATGATTCTGAATTAGCCAGCGCATCCCTGAGTGCTTCTCTTGTCTCTTTTGAGAGACGAAGTAGCTCGTGTATAGTAATACGAGCCGGGATATATTAGCCAATTGGGCCAATATGTCAAAACGAAAGGGCGTGTCAAGCCCTGGGCCTGAAGGTTTCTTCAGGACATGGTCGAACCGGATTTCCTTTGGCTTCTCTTTTCCCTTGGTTGGAATTAAAGCGGATGCTGGTATTTGTACTGACGTTGTTTGTTGTTATATCTCGTCAGTAGTCTTCTCATACTGCTTTAAGTATGATTTTCCGGATCGAGTACCCGTCGGTTGAGGTACATCGGCCTGCGTTATGCAAGCATGCTTTTCTCTTCGGAATCACTGAGGGAAGCTGACGTAAGATTGTCATCGTCTGACGAGATGGAGATGACATTGGCTTCTTTGAATCCCACTGTACGTCTTGGACGAGGTCCGGGTGTATCCACATGACTTCCCCTGTCTCCAATGTTAAGGGAATAAGACCCTTATTATCTTGAGTTTTAGCTGGAGCATGCTTGACTTCCAGCCGTGGTGCGGGGATTGGATAAGTCCCGTCAGGAACTGTGGCCTTTGGGGTTTTACCGAACTCGAGGGTCACCATATTTGCAGTAACTTTCTTTTGTTCTGACTTCAGTGTCAGGACTCCGGCGTCGATCAAAGCTTGAATTCTATCCTTGAGGATAAAGCACTTGTCGGTAGGATGGTGAATCATCCCGTGGAAGAGACAGTATTTGGGATCGTTCGTGCGTCCTATTTCATTGGGACATCGAGCATCCGGCATCTTCAATTTATTCCCTTTGTGGAGCAAATGGAATATTGTGACCACCTGATCGTCTCTGAAGGAGTACTATTTTGGAGGGAACTTAGACTCCTGATTATTGAAGCCGTTCTTCTTGGCTTTCGACTGTACGTCCCGGTCAATTCAATGGACATAGTCTCCTTCCCTTTAGCTTGAGAAGACTGCGCTATGTCGCTACGTCCTTTATTGTTCATACCCCATTTGCCTGGGGGCGGATGGTTCGAACTTTTTAGCCGACTTTTCGGCTATCTCAGCTTGTTCGATCAATTCTTTCCAGGTATGGGCTTTGACAGCCCCCATGCGAACCTCTACCTGGTCCAAGAAGTTGTGCCTGCATGTCTGTAAGAGCATGGGTAATGGCATCCCTGCTGGGCACATCAAAGACAAGTTTCTGAATCGCTCAATGTAGTCACGGATAGATTCGCCCTTCTTCTGCACGGTGGAGAGGAGCTTGTCCATGGTTACTTCGGTATCGTCCTCATAGAAACGAGAAAGGAAACGGGTTTCTAGGTCGATCCAGGAATTGACGGAACCCGGAGGGAGACTTCGGAACCAGTCGAATGCTACCCCCTTTAAGGTGCCAATGAACAGCCTAGCCATGATGGCGTCATTGTCTATAACGTTACCGGTCTGAGATCGGAAATAGTAGATGTGCTGATTCGGTGAGCTCTTACCATCATACGTATGCAACGTTGGTGGTTTGAACTTCGGTGGGTATGGCACTGAATCCCACTCCAGTGGGTAAGGACAGATTGCCCCTACTTTCTTTAATTCATCCCTCTGAGTTAGGGATGCAATTTGAGCTTGGAGGCTCTTAAGGACTTCAACGTCTAAGAAGAACCCTCCTTAGATTTCTCGTCTTTGGCTGGTCATTGCTAAAATGTTCCTCCTCGTCGTGATTGCTCCCGGCATCATTGTTATTCCGGTTACTGAGGAGTTGAGCAAGCATCTGTTGAATGTTGTCCAGAGCTTCTTGCTGGGTTTTGGAAGTTTGCTCCTGAGCTTCCAAACGCCAACGAAGGTCGTCGTTAGCATTATCGGCCATATTGACTGATGCTCTGTCTGTTCGCACTGAGCTGACTGTCGCCGAAGAGGCATACCCACTGTCTTCATCTTCTTCATCAGACCACTGGACTGATCCTCTCTTTGGTTCCGGCGAGGCTACTACTGTTGAGGAGGATGGCTGTTCATAACTGTAGGGTATCGCAACCCTAGATCTGGTGTTTCAGAAGACACCTTCATGCACCAAGACTTCGCCTAAGCCTGAGCTGTAATCTGGATCTGGGGAGCTGTAGGGGGTGTCGTCAAATGCTTGTCTTCCCCTGCGCAGCTCTCGTCCCCTTCCAGTCATGTTGGGGATGCAGAGGCTAGATCTCGCGAGACGCTCTTTTTATGATTTTCACTGGGGCCTGTACCGATAGTCGATCAAAAACGAATCGCCGGTCTGGAGAAGTGGCGGGGATTGGTCCCAGCCGGCAATGGACCGAGTGGAGTGTCACCAGCTGACATCCCACTTGTTGACAACAGGAGGAAGAAGTTTGGAAAGATTCCGACTTCTGTTTATTTGTCAAGAATCCTCGCAAATCAGACCCGCTTGGGCCTAAACAATCTAGCGCAGAGGCTCTTTTGGATTGTGCGTAGGACGATGTCCTGCTCCTTTTATCCCCAGAGGGGATTAGCACTGAATAGTGCTTCAGCTCTAGCTTCGCGGCTAAGAACCTTGGGAGTGCCCTTAGGCGCTGAAGCTGCATAAGCAGCGCTGTCAACACTTAGGGAACTTCCCTTAACTCCGCCACAAAGCGCGAACTTAGCACTTGACGAACGGGGGAGCGGAGCACGCTGTGGTGCTTTATCCGCTATGCTGCTGCGAAGGCGATTAGCCTTAGATAGTGCCTTGGTTCTAGCTTCGCGGCTATGAACCTCGCGCGTAGGCTGTGGTACAGTAGCTTCGCTCATAAGAACGAGGCTGGCGCGAGTTGTTACTCTTGAGTTGGGGCGAAGGTATGGTTGTCGCTGTAACTTCGCGGCTAGCAACCTTGTTGGAGCAGGCAGGCATCTTGCCTTTCTTCTTCGCGAGAGAGACGCGGTTCTGGCGTAGCTACGCCTGAGGCTTTGCCCAGAGCCTTCTGTTTGGCCTCCACATCTGCTTTGACAGAGGATACTTAGGTTCGCAAGGAACCTGGCTAGCCACCGCGAGGCTGAAGGGTGTTGGCAGAATTCTGCCTCTGGTTTCTGTTCTGAAACCTTGGTCATGGAGACCTTTCTATGCTTCCGTGCATGGAGCATTAGACCACCCCCAGAAAGGACTTCTTCAAACTTTCCTTGGTCGAAGTGAACGACTAGGTTCTCGAAAGTGAAGGACTTGGACTGCGGGCCTGCTTCTTTGTTGCGCCAGAGGACCGCAGTAGGCTCGCAGAGAGCCTTATCTGTCTCCGCAGAGACTTACCTTTTTCTTCTAGCCAGAGGGCTCTGGCTGCACCGGCTTTTCTGAATTCAGAGATAGACTGAAGGTCTGTTCGTCGCATTGCGACACTTGATTCTCAGCAGTAGAGAAATCTTTCCCCAGCGGAGTCGCCATCTTGTTTTCATTGATTTGCAAAGGGAAAAACTTACAAAAAAAAGAAGTTGAGGAGCTAAATTACAAGTAATACAGAAGATTACAAGTAGATCTCCTCAGAGATTCTAGAGAAGTGTGCTGGTAGGAGTCTGGTCAGCGCGCGACCACTTTGTCCCTTTGACGATGCGAGCGATGAGATTCCCTTCTCGCCTGGTTCGGGGAATCAGAGAACAGAAGGTTGGTAGAACCCTCTTGTTACTTCTCAAAACCGCCCTCGCTTAGGAATTCCTTCTCGCCTGGTTCCGGAGATTCCTTGAGAAGAAGGTATTAGGGTATCAGCACCCTGATTAGAGAAGTGATTCTCTAAAAGTCTCTGAATTCAAGAGAATAGATCTCTGTTTGTACGCGCGGTGTGTCCTTTCACGTTGTGAAGAAGTCGTCTCTCTCTCCGTCCAGTCCGTCTGTAGAGGTCTCTGGAAACGGTCTCTCTCTCCTGTGCCCCTGGTGGGCTATTTATAGGGAGAGCAGGGGTATAATTGTCTATTGAAAATATAGAAACAGATTGAATCAAATCTGTTTAAATCTGGGAAGTAGCCTTGCTGCGAGGCTAGGATTGGCTTCTGCGAAGCTAGAAGTAGCAGGTCGGTTGATCCTCTTGATCTGTTTTGATCCTTTCCATATCGTTGGAGGATTTTCCCTGATCCTCTTATCGTTTTAGAAGAGTCAAGAGATTACGGCAATCAACTGCCATTTGATCCCAGATCTGATCTTGATAAATTGTTCTTGATTGATCAGATTTGATCTCATCCTGAGATTTAAATGGTCAATAGGTTGACCATAGCAGACCTGCAGCGGCGCTGCCCGCATTGAGCTCACAGCGGAGCTGGATGGCGCATGTGACGAAGTCAGAAGACAGCTCTTCAGCGGAGCTAGATGTCGTCTGTGGCGAAGTTACCGGACATCCTTCTGCGTGGGTTGCGTGTGGCTTCAAGCGAAGTTAACTCTCTGCGGAGTTAGCTGAGCACTTCCGGCGAAGCTATGAGTTAGCTTCCTGACGGAGCTGTGAATGGCTTCAAGGCAAAGTTAGGTGATTTTAGCCTCTCAAGCGAGGCTATCCCTTTGGGCTCATGCGATGCTAAGTGCTAGCATCTTAAACCTGCTGAGGTCTGTTTAGAGGCAATCCGGGCTTACTGTCTGCTTCACTGGATCAGTAGAATCCAAGTTGCTTCCTTGTCCTCGGAGATGGGTGGAAACTGGTCGTCAGCTTATCTGTTACTTATCTTTTGTAAATGTCAACAAGTTTAGACATTGTTCGGGCCAGTCGGAATCTTGTCTTTTTTAAAGTGTCAACAGGAACATGTTGAATGTTCATTTTTTTCCATTGAAATTTGATCGGGAAAACTTACAAAAAATTGAGGAGAAGATTATAAGTAATTGAACAAAAAATGAAAAATTACAAGTTAAACTCTCCTCTGAGATTTCTGGAAAAGTGTACGATGGGGGTCTGATCAGCGCGCGACCACTTTGTCCTGTTGATGTTGCGATCCATCGATCTTTGAATGCTATTGTCTGAGAATTTCTTCTTGCCTAGTTTCGAAGATTCCTTGAAAGAGAGGAAGGCCTTAGAGTATTAACACCCTGAACTTAGAGAAATAATTCTCTGCAGCTTCTGAAAAATAAGAAAAAGTTAGCCTTGTTAGCTCTCTCGATACCTTCAACTTTTAGCTCAGATGCTTTGCCTGCACTCACTTGATGCTTTTTTCTCCCCCTGGTGCATTTTCTGCCTGCCCTGAGCTCATTCACAAATGATCTATTTATAAGCTCTTGAGGGGTGTAACTGCCCCTATAATTTAGACATGACTGATAACAGTTAGTTAGCCTCGCGTCAGAGGTTATTCTGAGCTTCGCACGAGGCTATAATGCTTGTGCATAGCTAAAACTGAGCCGCATGTGAGGCTAGACAGGCTCACGCGAGCCTATGGTTGGCATATTGATTCGGCCTCTTCCATTGAACGTGGGGTGTAACCGCCCACTTAAAGTGGCGGGCGTAACCGCCCACTTAAAGTGGCATTAATCCCAGTAACATGTGGGGTTAGCCCACTAAATACTAGTCAAAATTTTGACCTGGCCACCCGCTCATAGGGGCATAGAAAGCCTCGTGCGCGGCTGTGTTTAGCAAAGAAACAGGAATCTCTCAAGGATGAAACTGTACGCTATAAAGCCAGGTTGGTAGCTAAAGGCTACGCATAGCGAGTTGGCATTGATTACAATGAGATATTCTCACCCGTTGTAAAAGCACTCGTCGATTTAGATTTTGCTGGCGCTGGTAACACAGTATGAGTTAGACCTTGACCAGCTCGATGTGAAGACCACCTTTCTCCATGGTGATCTTGATGAGGAGATTTATATGTCTCAGCCGATGGGGTTTAAAATTACAGGTAAAGAGAATATAGTATGCAAGTTGAAGAAATCGTTGTATGGATTGAAACAGTTTCCTAAACAGTGGTACAAGCATCTCTAAAAGATAAAAAATACACACGTAGCCATTATGACTATCTGTGTATTACAACAAGCTACCCGGAGGAGAGTACATCTATCTACTGTTGTATGTAGATGATATGCTCATCGCTTCTAAGAGCAGATCCGCAATAGATAAATTGAAGAAAGACTTGTCTTTTGAGTTCGAGATGAAGGATCTTGGTGAAGCAAAGATAGTGCTAGGCATGGAGATTGAGCGAGACCGAAGGAGTGGCAAGTTTAGCTTGACACAAAAGGGGTATTTGCAGAAGGTACTTCAGAGGTTCAACATCAACGGTGATACAAAATTTGTAAGTACACCACTAGCTCCTCATCTCAAGTTTAAAAGTCACTATGTCCTCTACTATTACTGAAGAACGTGAGTGCATGACTCATGTACTGTATGCTAACATAGTTGGTAGTTTAATATATGCAATGGTATGTACAAAATCAGATTTGTCACAAATTGTCTCGATGATCAATAGATACATGCATGATCCTGGTAAGGGTCATTGGGAGCAAGTAAAGTGGGTTTTACGGTGCACTAAGGGTACCATAGATGTTAGTTTGGTATTCGAGAAAGATTCCACGAGTAAGTATGAGTGTATCGGATATGTTGACTCCGACTATGCAAGAGACCTCGACAAATGCCGGTCCACAACAGGATGTGTTTACATTATCTCAAGCACAGTGAGTTGGCGCTCTATTCTACAGTCTACCGTTGCATTGTCTATTACAGAGGCCGAATACATGGCCATGACAGAGGCTATGAAGGAGGCAATATGGCTACAAAGATTGCTCGATGACTTGCGAATTGATCAGGATCTGTTGAAGATCAATTGTGATAGCATGAGTGCTATCTATTTGGCAAAAAACCTGGTATATCATGCAAGGATGAAGCACATTAACGTTAGGTTCCACTTTGTTCGGGAGATTCTTGATGAAGATGATATTGAGTTATTAAAAATTCACACAAAGGAGAACCCGCTGATATGCTGACCAAGGTAGTTTCGGGAGTAAAATTTACACATTGTAAAGAGTTGCTCCATATCTTTCAGTTTCTTGTGTAAGTTCACCTAGAGGGGGGGTGAATAGGTGATGGCTAATTAATGGTCACTTAATGCCAAATAATGCGGAAGCTAAAACAATTATGACCTAATTAAACTTTTACACTAAACACCACGTATACCAAAGAGTGTTGCGAATTCCCCGTGAAGGGCTCTGGACAAACTCCTCTAGATTCCCCTTGAATGGGTTGAGGTGCCGCGTTGGCTCTCTGGTTGAATACAAGTGTTAGCAACAATCCCACGCAAGTATATCAATTAAGCACAAATGAATATATCAAGCATATAAAGATAGACATAATTGAATGCAAGATATAAACAAGGGAGAGAGAGAGAGAAATGGCAATCGCAAACACAAAGGTATGTTTCGAGGTTCAAGCACACTTGCTCTACATCCCCGCCTTCGACACACGAAGGATTTCACTATGCAAGATCCCAATGGATCTCTCCTCGGTGCCGCAACACCTACAAGCCTCGGACTCCCTAGTCCCGTACACACGCAAGATCACTAGCTCGCCGAGGCCGCACCTCAAACCACCGAGTTCACACAAGAACTCTAAACCACCACGAACACACTTGTCCGCCTCCTCAAAGAACAAAGAAGAAATCTCTTGGTGATCTAAAACACTTTGATCACCAATTACAAACTCTCAAACACAATCCTATGGATAGATAAGCAATGGATAGCTCAAGTGATTGTGAGAAAGCAAGGATTGAATCTATGGTGAAAAACTCAAGAAATCACTTTTACACTCTTGATAAAACTTTCCTTTTGATTAGAAATATTTGCTCTCAAATATGTGGAGAAAACTCTTTTAATGGAGTGGAAAAACTGGCTCAAAGCTCTCCTAAAATCTTGTTACAAAACAATGACCAAACCCCCAAATTTATAGGCAGAAAAATATAGCCGTTGGGGTCTGACATGCCTGCCGGTCGACCCGTGCGGTCGACCACCAACGGTCAGAAATCCGACCGTTGGAGCCACGGTCGACCGCCCGGGTCAACCGAGCAACTGGAGTAGAGAGTCGAACTCTCTACGGTCGACCATACGGTCGGCCGAAATTTCCAGAGAGCAGAGCTCTCTGGAGCGATCGACCGTACGGTCAGCCGTCCTCCAGTGCACAAAGGCGTCGTGCACGTCGGTGCACGTCGGTCGACCGACTTCAGACCAAGTCGACTATACAGTCGACTTGCTGAAGCCTGAAAATGTTTTCTGGGATAAAAAAGTTAGTCTTTTTGGCTCAAATAAAATCCCATAAAATACTAAAAAAATCTATACAAAAATAGTTTTACCAATATACTTGATATACAAACATGCTTGCACAAAATCAAGGCATGTTATAAAAAGATTGGACTATTTTTGTAACTTGGAAATATTTGGCTCATGATAAAAACTGTTTTTCCAAAATAATATTTTTCCAAAACTGTTTTCCAAATCTTCATCAAATACAAAAACAAGATATATTTTAAAGCATAGTGTGTATGGATATGATCCACTACACAATTAAGATGAAATATCTATGTTTTTGACATTAAGCTCTAAATAAGGTTTTGGTTGAAACATATAACTTTGAATACCAAAAACCAAAACTATGTTTTCCAAAATGAAAGTCTTTTCTAAATCTGAAAATTCTTTTAGAAAAGACAATTTAATCAAGAGTGTGTGTGTGATATATACTTGAGCAATCCACCAACTATTCTATCCTTTACATTTTATCTACAAAAATCTTATACATAGACACAAGTCTTGATCTTGAAGTCTTCCCTTGAAGTCTTCTCCTCATCTTGACTTGGTCCAAGCTTGATCCAAAAGCTCCTTGGATCACACCGTACTAGCTCCAAATCTTGACATTTTATCCTTTGTTGAGCTATGCAGCTACTAAGATCTTGATAATGAATCTGTCACTAATTGAACACAAGATCATTAGTAAACATAACTTCATGAGTTGATCATCATCAAAACTAGGGTGATAGGCCTTTGGGCCAACAATCTCCCTTTTTGATGATGACAAAACTCATGAAGTTATATATGCATGGATTAAAGTAAAGCTTCAAGGAAGCTCCCCCTTAACTCATGCATAACAAATAAATAATAGATATGACAATGAGGCACATGAACATGTATGCAAATGTATGGAGATAAAACAAATCAAATCTTTTTCTCCTATTTGTAAAGCAAAACATATATGCATAAAACATAAATCTTACTCAACATGCATATAACTCTCAAATTCTTCTCCCCCTTTTTGTCACTCATCAACAAAGGGTTCAAAGTAAAATCAAATCAAACAAATTTTTCTCTCCCTTTTTGTCAAAAGCAACATGATCAAGAAGGGGTAATACAAATCAATCAATAAAGATTTATATGCGATATACATTCATGAAGAGGAAGACGCTAAGTTAGCTTCCCTACACATATGCATTACATGAAGAAGGGATGACAAGCCCTAACTCACATAACACATATTATGTAATGCATAAGAGGAGATGTGAAGCTCCCCCTACACACGTATATCATAAAAAGAAGAGTTGTCAAGCTCCTCAATTTATAATATACTCAACATGAATCCATATGTAAGAGAGATGTTAAGCTCTCCTTGCATATAGGAAATACAAATCAAAAAATTTTGAATATTTCTTTATCAAAAAAAAATTTTTTTTATTTTGATATCAATTTTGAAAACATATTGCATAAGCTTTAAGAATTTCCAATTGAAAGTTGAATTAAGCTTAGCATATACATTGTGCTTTAAATATTGTAATACATTATAACTAAGCACAAATAACACATATATGTATGAAAAGAGAATACCAATAGAAATTAATATAATTTGAATTTGAAGGCATACATACATACAATCAAAATACGAGTATATAAAAATCATATTGATACCAATTGAAAATATCCAATGATACCAATTGAAGAGTAAGCTTATCATATACTCTACCATATGAAGAATTTGCACTAGTTAATATGGAAATGTTTTAAAAACTAGTACGGAATCCTTCAAGCAAGGAATAAAGCAAAAATGACAATAATCTCAATATTCCTTTAAATCATCACACATTTTTTTAAAAAAATATATATTTCAAGATATATGTATGTTTTGACAACACAATAAGTATACATACATATCTCTTAAACACAATTGAGTCCATATAAATAGATTTGCATTAAAGGCAAATGACTCAAGAGGTATACATGTATATCTTAAAGTTTGGCAAAATACACATATACATGAAAAGAAAACACATGATCATAAATCAAATCCTAAAAGAGGGAATACAAGTTTAAAGATGTATGGATCATCAAAACCAAGTAATACAAGCACATTTCATGGGTTCAACTAAGCATTCAAGCACAAATATAAATAGATTTATTTGTGGCCCATGATATGTACAAGTATAAATCCTAGTGTTGACAAAAACTAACATATAAACTAATATTCAAATCATGAAGCATCAAATTTTGAGAAAAATAGAATCATGTGTCAATCTCAAAAACTATTTGAAGAATAAATAACTAGTATAAATTGTTTTTTGAAAAACTAGTTAAAGATCCTTCAAATATATCAAATCATATGTTTTTCATAAACAAAACTAGATACACAAAAATTTAAGCACTCATGGTCTATAAAGCTCAAAATGATTTTAACAAAAGTGTGAGTGTTAAATGATCATGTAAATAGCATTTTTATGAAAATAGTCAATGAAGCTAAAAAGATCATAAGTCACATTTTTAACAAAAACACGAAAAATCATTTTTCATCAAAACACTAATCTTCATGGTATATGTATGATTAATCCAATCCTAACAATACACATACATATCCCAAATATAAAAGAGTCTATTAATGATGTTTGCATGAAGGCAAGAGACTCACGGGTATACATGTATATTTATTAGATTTGAATTAATAATACGTATACATGAAGTAAAGCATAAAAATAGGTAAAACATGTATAAAAGAGAATCATCAAAACTAGTCTATACAGATGCATATAGTGGATACAAATGAGCATAAAGTTCAATCATATATGAATCAATTGTAATTCACTATTTGTACATGTATACATGCAAGTTTTGATAAAATCTACATTTAAACTAGTTCATACCACATGAAGCACAAAAAATCATAAAACATGAACATGCTATGAATATATATGAATGAACAAGCATGAACATAAAAAGTAGGAGTTTAGAGATTGTTACCAACTCCAAAGCTCCTAACATGGTGGTTGTCCCACCAGAGGTCCTTGATAGTGATGCATCCCAAAAGTATGTCCATCATGTCCAAGTGCATCCACTACCAAGGCACCAATCCTCTTCGTTTTGTGAGAGCCCTCACCTACATCAAAAGCAAAAGATGAGGATTTTGGTACCCATATTTTCTTGGGTCCTTTGGGGTTAGTCTTGTAAGGAACCCAAAATCTTTTATTAGCAAAATTGAAAGCATTAATCTTATCATAACAATATTTTACTAAATGCCTTTGCGGCCACAATGTGTACATATGTACACCTTAGTATGCTTATGTGTAGGAGTGTGATCATGTTGTGCAACATAAGCAAATGCATGGTTATGATGTGCATGAATGTGTGGAGTTCGTTTCTTTGAGAACATTGACTCCAACCTAGAATGATTAAAAGCACAAGAGTTCAAAGTTGAACTCAAACCATCCATTTTATTTTTCAAATCTTTAATCTCATTAGTGGTGGCATGAAAAGCATGATGAGATAAAGAATCATTTTTCTTTTTCTTTTGTGAAACAAAATCTTTTTCTTTTTCACAAATCTTTTTTTTAAAGAATTATTTCTTGAAAAACGACTTCCTTTTGTTTTTCACACCAAATGATTTTATCTTTCAAATAGTGTTCCCTTCACATAAATCATTTAATTTAGACATGAGGGAAACATTTTCATTTTTCAAAACTTCATTTTCTTTTTCTAAGCATGCCATTTTATTTTCTAATGAATCTTTTTCATTAAGCATGGCATCAAAATTCTTTTTCAAATTTTGTTATTATCTTTTTCTAAGCATGCAATGTTAGATTTAAATGAATCTTGTTCTATATGCATGCAAGCAATGTCCTTTTTCAAATTTTTATTTCCTTTTTAATCATGTCATATTTTTCAAGCAATAGATGACAAAAAGTAGATAGCTCATCATATAACATGTCCTCATCATCGGATTCGGTATTTACCTCAAGGGGGTTATCCCCTTAGACCATATAGCACACGTTGGAGGTGTCGCTTCCAACGTCCGAATCACTCCCGGCATAATATAGATCCTTTTCGCCAAGAGAGGTGATGATGTTCCAAGCTACAAAAGCCGAATCAATGTTAGATACCCTAGATAAATAATCATCATTTAGGGTTGACTTGATAGCATGAAGGGCTTTTGCATTAGCCTCAAAATTCTTACCATTTGAACAATATGAATCATTAGATATGGCAAGATATACATGAATGCCTAAGGCCTTGAGGTACAATGACATCTTAACCTTCCAATTTGGATGTTAAGAATGTCAAAGGTGGGTGGTGACATGAAGTCCATGGTGTGTGTACAAATATTGTGATTAGCCTAAAATGAGGATCTTTAACTCTAGGTTGTTAGACCCAAATCAGAGTACCAAGCTCTGATACCAATTGTAAGTTCACCTAGAGGGGGGTGAATAGGTGATGGCTAATCTAATGATCATAATTGTTTTAGCTTCCGCATTATTAGGCATTAAGTGACCATTAGATTAGCCATCACCTATTCACCCCCCCCTCTAGGTGAACTTACATCTTGAGCTCGGTGGAGCTCGTTTGGATAAACTATGGATGGCTTGATCCCTTGAGTAAGATACGTAGGCAGCCACATAGGTGCAGCCACTTTGAGTCGACAAGTACTGTGTTGAATTCGGCACAGATTTGAGAAATCTTCACCGAGGTGGAGAATTGTAGGGAGAGAGGAGATAAAAGCTCTGGTAAAAATTTTTAAAAACTCATCGGAAGAAATATTGTAGAGATCGGATCCAAAAGGAGCGAGAACGTAGTCAAAATGCAGGCCAGAACAGTGGCAGGCCGACTGACCGCTCGACCAGCATGCACAATATGCACGGAGTAGCTCGGCTGACTGCCTGATCGACCGTAGCAAGGACAGACTTCACGAAGACGCACTATGGACCCAGTTAAAAAGTACTAGTTGCTAGAAATAGAGATACAAATCGACTGTGCCTTTTAAATAGAAATCTTTAGCATAAGTATTTGTTAGGTTAACTAAAGTGTACAGCTTCATTGTGATTTGAGTTCAAGAATTCATGAAAATTTTCACTTGTCTACAATATAAATCATGTTTCTTCTCTGCAAAGATTTTTTAAGACCTATTAGAAAAAAAGCAGTGCACTATAATAGAAGGATTTGAGTTCTGGATGTGCAAGCTAAGATTCTCTGAATAATTCTTAAAATCATATGTAGGCATCTATTATTTTCTGAGACAATATATCTAGTAACAAGAAGAGTTGTCACCTATGTTCCACCTTTTCCAGAGCGAAAAGCTTCTGAAAGATTTCTTAACCACGCATCAGCCCTTATAGTGGTTTCATTGCACATTAGGGAGTGCCATATTTAGTATAACTTGCAAAATAACTTTTCATTCCATGCCAATATAATGTAGAGTTAGAGGCAAAACACTTAGTATACATGGTGACAGACTAGTGACGAACTCCACACAAAAAAAAAAAAAAACTATGCTGATATAGGTATGGAAATTTGGCAAATATGATTGAAAAGAAAGTGAACTAATTGTTGACTGTGTTTTCAATTTTTATTGATGCATATTATAACATTGAACCTGATAATTGATCGTGAACAGCTTCATAGCCTCTTGTCCAGCTGCATAAGGAAACATCCAAAGTTTATATCAGCCAAAAGGGAACATGTACTCCTTCCTGACTGATTATATGAAGAGAATTGATATTATTTACCAGACTAGATTGTTTAACAGATATAAATAGCTAACTGCATGTACACAACTGCGAATTGAGCAGTGCTGCATTGTATATGAATATATGTACAGAAAAATTACTTCGCAAAGCTTCTATCAGAAATAGGAGATGATTTATTAAAATATGGAAATAGAGAAGGAATTACAGAAGCAGGGATCTCCACTTAGAAATGGATTAATCACAAATATAGGATGGTTAGTCCTCTACTATTTTGACTAAGTACAAAAAGCCATATATTAAACCTTCATTTGGATCCTACATACTCAGCTCCATCTGCAAGCCCGAAATCGCCTGCAGGGAACATGCTATCAACTTCAAAATCATCCACTAACAATTGGGGCAAATCATCGAAAGAGGAGATAATATCAAAGTCATCCAGTGTCAATGGGGCGAGGCCTTCTGGTTCTTCCCCCAACACTGATGGAAACATGTCAGGCAATGATGCCGATGAGGATGAGAACAATAACGTATCCTGCGTAGATGGCTCAGGATGGACCACCCCAGAGGTCCCTGTCATCACTGCAAGTTCCTCTGGCACCCTCCTTTCTCGGGCTGCTTCTGCTTCTTCTCCTCCTTGTTCTCCAACAGCAGCAGCAACAGAAGCAGCCACATTATCAGATGCTAATGGAGTATTGGGGCCTTCTTGTTCTTCCCTCGGCACTGACTGAGGCATGTCGGATGAGGATGCAAAAAGAAAGTCTGAATTTTCCACAGAATCAGCGAACAGCAGTGATGTATATTCGCCGAATGGCTGAGAATACACGGTATCAGATGCCATCAGAGTACTGAGGCCTTCTGGTTCTTTTTCCCTCGACACTAACTGACACATGTCGGACAACGATGATGAGGATGCAGGCAACAATGGTGAATGTTGGCTGGATGACTCAGAGTAGACGATCTCAGGGTTCCTGCCTCGTCATTATCAGCCATCAAGCAGTCATGTTCCTCGACTCGCTTCCTCTTTGCCAACCTTTGTGTTGCTTCCTCTTCTTCTTCTCCTTCCATACAGCAATTGTTACTCCTCTTCTTGTAAATTTTGCAGAGCACCACGTCATCGAAGTCCATAGTATTATTTGGAGAGTGCAAACGGAATTCGTGCATAATCCAATCTGTCTTCTTCTTCTTCTCATTGTCCTTCCCCTTCAGGATCATAAAGGTCAGCTGAGTCTTGTGCCCGATAAGTCGAGATCCAACATTGATAAGGTTATCTCTGCCATTGCAGTGCAAACCCCACACCCAGCAGTGCGGCTAGCCCTTCGAGATCTCGAGCTGGTTGCGTGTCTCGGGGTAAAAAAGTGCATGGCTTTCTCCAAATTCTGGTACCGAAACGAATCACCTACAAACCATTCAACACATATTAGAAATAATACAAAAAGATTGAATTTTTATTTTTGAGAGAAAAAAAAGATCGCATTTTTATGAAATAACCAAAACGATCAAATTTTTTTCCCTCGAAAAGAAAAAAAATCAAAATTTTAATGCTTACTTGGCAGATTCCAAGGCTCTGTCGAGTAGACATCGAACTCTTGTATGAGACATGAGGGGCAGTTGCAGATGAGCTCGACATTAATTTGTTTCGAAGGTAAAAATCCAAGATCTGGACATCCGTCGGCTGGAATCGCAAGCCAGGAGGAAAGACACCGCTGAATGCCACCAATGATCCTACTTCTTCTTTCCCTCTTTCTCCTTGCATCATAATCACTGATGATGATGACGACATTGTAAAATGATGGCGATGCTGATGATGATTTTGGAGAAGAGAGATAAAAAGTGACTTATCTTTCAGACGAAGCTTGGGTTTCTTGAAGCAATTTGAAGCGGCGGCAAAAAAAACCCTAGATTCGATCGATAATTTGGGGAAAAAAATCACAATTACAAATTTATTTTCACCTTAGCCTCAATCCTAAACTCAGTCACATGGTCCATTTCAAATTGGACTCTACAGTATAACTAACAAATATTTTTTCTTTTCTAATTTTACACTTTTTCAGATTCGGCTGACTAAATTCTCTTTTGATTTTTTCTTCAATTTTCTTTTCATCTCCACGGATCTCGCCGATTTCTCATCAATCATCTCGTGATGGATTGATCGTTATCGTGTTGTTTTCGTTTGATGATTTTTGAAATTTAGGGTGTTTAGTTTTGATATGGTTCTGCTCAATGATGACAATGCTGAAATGATCGCAATCTTTTTATGTGAGAAATGACTCAAGGACTGCGACTCATGAGTGATTTCGATTTTGAGAGAGCTAGAGTTTTTTAGAGGGCAGTTACACAGTGGGAGAAGAGATGGTCGCAGTCCTCATGAAGGATTGCGACTATGGTCGCAAGCCTAATACCACTCTAAAAAAAATAAAGTGAACATGAAAATGAGGTCTTTTTTATGTGAGCACTGTGACCCATGTCTCAATTTTTTATATGGGACTCATAGTCCTGAAGTTACAGTTCCAGTCATAGTTCTCACAAAATCGCAGTCGCAGTTGCGCAGCACTTTCAGTCGTGGTCGCGGTTAAAAATTAAAATGAGGGTATTTTAGTCTTTTGCATTTTTATGATTAAACCACAAGTCAAACACATGTTACAATCTAACGCCCGCAAAAAAAATGTGAATCAGGCAAAGAAAAATTGTAATTGAGGTTTTCTCTAATTAAGTTTTAGTATAGGTGATTCTGCCCAGAATCCCATTTTTATTAAAAACATTATGTTCGAATTAAAAACAGGCCGTAGGGATATTCTGTCTCCACGTTAAATCATCCATACATAAGGCACTTTTATACTGATAAATGTAGCTAGAAACATGGAAAAGATATTTGAATCGAACAAAGTTATCCATTATGTTTAAAAAGATATCATTTTTGTGACATTCTTTGGTATACAGGGCTTGCAATAATGATAATGTCTTGTCCTTGAAGAAGGAAAAGAAAAAACCACAAAGAATTGGAAAATTATGTAGTATCTTGTCGATCAAAAAAAATCCATAAAAAAAAGTGCAAAGATGATCAAAAAGACAAAAATAGAGAGGAGTCAAAAAAAAAAAAATAGGGGTAGCGTGGGGGTGGGGGTGTTCTCGCCGTAATTTAGCAAAAATTATTGAAGGAAAAAAACGAATAGAATTAGACAATAAAAGGCAATAGAGATAGAGAGAGAAAGAGGTGAGAGAAGAATAGGGGTGCAAAAGACGAGATATGGCATTCACCATATCCGTATCCACTAACCAATCACGGATAGGATTTGGACACATATATGATTCGATATGATTCAGATTATGCCACGTCAAGAAATAATCCTCTAAGACATTTTGAAAGTATAATTTACAATATAGCTTCTGAAATCAGATTCGCATAATAATATATCCTGCTCTGAAAGTGATCAAAGTCAGTGAATAACTCGTCTCAACATTTTTCTGGAATGCATGGAAGAGGGTCGAAACTTCATCACTAGATTAGTTGCTCATCTATTTGCAAATTGAATACAAGAGGAGGTGCAAGGATTAGATCTTTTTATATCGATATAGTCTTTAAGGGAAATCTTGTGGAATTTATTCTCAAATAAAACTTCTATCTTGTTCGCTCTTTTCTATTGAAACCTGTCCTAACAGTGTTGCATTTCACAGCTCTAAATCAGCCTCCTCTTTGGAAAAAAGCTATTTAATAAAAATTCCATAACAACGTAACGTGAAAGAAATTTGGAGGTTTGGATAATCTTTGGCATGGGAATCTACAACGAATATGTCATGTTTTCAATATAAAAGTTTCTATTAGGAAAAGAGGAGAGTGTTGAACGTGATTTCTCTCTTGTGCTCTACACTTGTGACCGTATTTCTCTTGATGCACATAGGCCTGTTTTCTGTTTTGCAGCAATCTTGTATGTGTTCGGTCTCCCAAAAGGCTCAGGTGTCATGCTTCCACACAGTGCCAAAACTCTGGCCATGATCCAAACAGAATCAAGTTTAAAATTTGGTGTTAGATTTAAAGATATCCTAAATATTGACGGGATAGTAATTATGTGCACATATAAATCTGCCTGAAGCTTTGCAAAATGAAAAGGATATTTATACCGGCTCGTTTTTTATTGCTAATGATCAATTAGTGTGGACCAAAATAGCTTCTGTTGTAACTCATCTATTTGTTTGGGAAACAACTAGAAAACTGCCAAGTCCTTTAGCCAGCATTTGAGCTGCTACTCTAAACCTGCAAAGTGACTACCATGCATATTGTGTTCTTCTTCAGGGGAGAGGAATATTAGATTTCACCTTAATTCAACCACATTCTGTGTTCATGAAGCCTTGATATTTGTTGCGAACATTAAAAAAATGCTGCAGCTGAGGACAAAATAATGGGAAAAGAAGAAGCTCAAAGTCGAGACTTTGGTGATTTTACAATAGTTCTGCAGAGAATTAATTCCTCCCCCTGAAAAGATTTAAGTTGACCAAAACATAAAAAATTCTGCTGTGTCAAAAAATGTCATTCTCAAGCATGACAACAGTCACTAAACAAGAAACAAAAGCATAACAGTAGTCAATCTCAAAAGTCATTTTCAAAGAATCAAAAATGTAGGAAATAAGGATATCGCTTTTGACATTGGGGAACTATTATTCCACTTGAGCCATCTAATAATCATAGGAAACTTGTTGACAGTATGACCCAAAAAGGAACACATAAAAGTAAGTAGAATTATATGGCGCTGAGAAACTAAATTCCTCCTCAGCTTTTTGCCCCTTTTCACCCTTTTAGTCTTCATGAACATAAACCCACCAAATTAACTCTCAGGAACCTGTGTGTCAATCTTACTGTACATTGTTGTTATAACAAAATTGTGTATCGATCTTACAGCAAATAGTGAGCAAGGTAACAAAAGATCAGATTTACATATTTACCTAACAAGTATGAGCGAAAGGATCAAACTAATAGAGAAAGAATTAGCATATAATGTTGAAGCTAAACTTGCCCAAGAACACAACACTAGATGCACAAACACAATCAGAGAGAGAGAGAGAGAGAGAGAGAGAGAGAGAGAGAGAGAGAGATTAACGAGGTTCAGCTGTTAGACTTATTATGTTTTAAAGTCTAATTTATTTTGGGCCTAATCAAGTCAATTGGATATTTGCACCCCGCCCACTTAACCTATGTTGTTTGACCCAATAAAGAATTGATCAAACCTAAATGGTTTGGGTCTAGACACGTTTTCAATTACACTTAGCCATGAATGTATTTAAATTAGAATGTGGGACTCATCACACGTGTGGAACTCGTGTTATAAATCAAGGGCCTAGATCTATGATGAGTTGAACTAGGGTTTCTTGATGCTATATATACCATGAGTATGGTTCCCTCTCCACCAACAACAACAAATAACCATCTCTCTCTTGGAGGCCTCTCATCTCTCTAAGAATAAATAAGAGAACTTGGTGGCTGGAGAGAAGAATCCTCTCCCTCAACCCGGCGTCCTCGAGATCGTGCAACCTTCGCATCCTCTTCGTGATGGAATCAGGTATGCCTAAAACCCTCCTTCCCTTTGATCATGATAAAGAGGCTTACAGTATATGTAGATCTTTTATGGAATAAATTTAGATCTAACAATTAGTATCAGAGCCTCCTCTTTATCAGATCATAGGGATCTACAGAAATTATGATCTCCATATATAAATATCATAAAATTATCTCCTTTGATTCAATAAATATTTTGTGTCTCATATGTTGGATCAAAAGGTTAAAAGGAGTGATTTTTATTGACTTTAACATGTATATATATTTTTATGAAATTTGATTTGTGTGTTATTCTACATTTAAAAAAAAAAGGTACACTGCTTGGTCGGCTGCATGCAAACAATTTGCATGCAGCACAAGATAAAAAAAAAAACATGTTCATGTGCTGCATGCAAGCAACGCATGCAGCACACACAATTTTTTTTTTTGTTAAAAAAAAAAGGGAAACATGCGTTGTGCTCTCTGCAGAGAGCACTGCAGAGAGCACAATCCTCTCTGCAGAGCGCGCGCGCATGCACGCGTGCTAGCAGCATGCGTGCGATGGCCATCCTTGTGAGCGGGCAACAGCCGCCGGCCACCATGAGCCGGCGGCTACAAGGCAAATTTTTTTTTTTTTTTGGAGTTAAGGTTTCCTTAATTTGGAATTGTGAAATTGAATAGGATTAAATTTTTGATATAGATACAAAATTTAAATCTAATAAGGAAACTTATTTAATCTATTCTTAGTTGTTCTCACATTAAAGCTAATTGGGTTTTATCCAGTTTATTTAAACCCGGCCCAATAAGAAAGGAAACTAATAACTAATCATTGCGGGTCGGGTCTAATTAAGACCCGATAAGCACTGCAGACCCGTTTTGTCAATAGAAACTTCAATTAGCCGTTACGGGCTCATACGACCTCTGTTTTGGGCATGTAAAAAGCCGTTTCGAAGCTCTTGACGAGCACTACAGTATTACAGGAACTATACATGACAAAACAGTAGTTAGTTAATATAAAGAAGGCATTGAAGTGTTTGTTTATCATGGTTATGTGTACCCTTACATGCTTCCGCTTTATCATCAATATTTTATTGCTTATATTGTCTTGCATGATGAATATTGGTGTTTATTACAGTTAATAACACACAGATAAAGATATATACATGTTCAAGCTAAAGAATTTATAAAAGAGCTTATTTAATTGCGTATGTAGTTCATGCGGACAATAGCCGGCCCAAAGGAAGACTATTGTTTGGCCGAATTATGTACGGCGTCGGATACTTGATATGGGTAATGCAAGTGGGAGAACCTTGATGTGTGATAATCGGCCCAAAGGAAGGTTGTCACACTATTGACCCATATTGCATTACCCTCATCAACTAGTCCGATGGCGGAACAAGAATATAGATGCATAAATTTGTGTGGCCCATGCGTGTGGCAATCGGCCCAAAGGAAGGTTGTCATTATGGTCGGGTCATTACATATATTATATGGCCAATATAGATTACTTAAACTTTAGGACCAATCCTATAAAGTGACAGTCGGCCCAAAGGAAGGCTGTTCTCTTACATAGGACCTGACTTTAGGATATCTATATTGGGCCAGTACAGTGTTGGCATATAGAGACACAACTTGTTCTGAAAGTTTAACCGGCAGCTCTATCGGTTAAACTGGTTGCATTTTCTGAAATTCATTTTTTATGGCTATTACAGTAGAATTTTATTAAATGCAATGTTTATGTTAAACTGATGAGAAATTGTATACTTATGTAGTATAAATTGAAAGGTACAAACTTTAAGAAGTGATAAGACCACGTAAATGATCGTTCTTGAATTCATGCACCTAGAGTACACCTTAAAGATTGATGGATCTCTACTATCACTAATAAAAGTTCAGTAAAGAAAAGGTCAATTATGGTAAGTGGGAGAGATCTTACAAGATGTGTCTAATGGTTATAAAACACACTATTCCTATGACTATTAGGGGTGCTATGCCTGATAAGGTTAGTGCTAAGAGTTTCTAGCTGAAGTAGCAGACCGATTTACTAAATCGGATAATGTTGAGGCTAGTACGCATCTTAGCAAGCTAGTGAATATGCGCTACAACGGTAAAGGAAACATAAGGGAGTACATTATGAAAATGTCTAATCTTGTTTCAAAACTAAAGGCACTGAAATTGAAACTCTCTAAAGAGATTCTAGTGCACTTCATTTTGATTTCTCTTCCTCCACAGTATAACCCTTTCAAGATTAATTATAATGCTCAAAGGAAAAATGGAGTCTCACTGAGCTCATTAGTCACTGTGTTCAGAAAGAAGAAAGGTTGAAACAAGAAAAGACTGAAAGTGCTCACTTAGCATTTCAGGGTAACACCACTAATAAGAAAAGAAAAGTAAAACTAAAGGGAGGAACATAAACACCACTACAGTGGCTGATCCTAAGTGGCAAAAGTGCAGAAAAAAAGTAGCCTAAGGTCATTGCATACTTTTTCTGTAAGAAAGTAAGCCACCTCAAGTAGGAATGCATAAAGTATCAGAAATGGCTATTTAGCGGGTATATCTCATATTTATGTTTGTTTGGAGATTAATTTAGCTATAGTGCCACTTTATAAATTATGAATAGATAATTCACATAAGCGATTCAATGCGGAACTTCCAAACCAAAGGAGGCCCAGCCCAGCTGAGCGATACGTATACATGGGTGATGGAAATAAAGTTGCAATTAAAGTTGTTGGAGTTTGTAGGCTTAAATTAGATTCTGGTTTTTTGTTTTAGATTTGGATTAGACTTTATATGTACCGTCCTTTTAGGCGGAATCATATTTCTATTTCATTTGTTAGACAGATCTAGTTTTGCTGTCACTCTTGATAATGAAATGCTTAGTCTACTTTTCAAACCTAAAGTTGTTGGTACTAGAATTCTGATTGATGGCTATATAAATTGAAACTTCATGCTTTATATACTGAATCTCTATATGTGAATAGCATAGGCACTAAGCGAAATTAATTAAAGAAACATTAGAAAGTTTGGTACTAGACGAAGTTCAAGTGTCTTAATTTGGTATATACAGACATTTGTGGTCCATTCCCTACAGCTTCTTGGAATGGCCATGAATATTTCATCACTTTTACAGACAATTACTCTCGTTATAGGTACCTGTACTTGTTCCATGAGAAATCTCAATCATTGGACATGTTTAAAGCCGTTAAATCTGATCATGGTGGTGAGTACTATGACAGATATGACGAATCAGGTAAATGTCCAGAATCATTTGTCAATTTCTGAAAGAGTGGTATTATCGCTTAGTACACCATATCTGGGACACCTCGTCAAAATAGTATTGTTGAGAGATAAAATCACACACTAAAGGATATGATTGGGAGTATGATAGCTCACACTACTCTACCAAAGTCATTATATAGTGAAGCCTTAAAGATGGTTGTCACCTCCTTAATAGAGTACCTAGCAAAACAGTAACTAAAACCCTATATGAGTTATGGACTGGGAAATCTCTCAGTATTAGGCATCTACATGTTTGGGGTTGTCCAGCGGAAGCTCGGCCATATATACCATATGAGAAGAAGTTGGACTCAAGGACAGTTAGCTGTTTATTCGTAGGGTATTCTGAGAGGTGTAAAGGCTTTAAGTTTTATTGTATGAGTTTGACATAAGGCTAGAGGATGACCCCGCATCCTTAAATGAGGCCAAACTCAACATTCACTCCAATAAGTGATCAAATGCCATGAAAGATGAGTTAAAATCCATAAAGGACAATGATGTTTGAGATTTAGTAGAGTTGCCTGAAGGAAAGAAACCGATTGGTTATAAATGAGTATTCAAAACTAAGCGAGATTCGAAAGGTAATGTCGAAAGGTATAAGGCACATCTTGTCACAAAGGGATATACTCAAAGAGAGGGCATTGACTATAAGGAGACTTTCTCCCTGATTTTCATGAAGCATTCTTTTAGGATTATTATGGCACTGGTGGCTCACTTTGACCTAGAGTTATACCAAATGGATATTAAGATTGTCTTTCATAATGGTAGCATTAAGAAGGAAATCTGTATGGTGCAACCAGAAAATTTTAAAGTGAAAGTTTCATAATATTTGGTTTGCAAATAAAGAAATTCATTTATGGTTTAAAGCAAGCATCCCGTCAATAGTATTTGAAATTTAATCAAGTAATATCCGACTTTGATTTTAAGGAAAATATAGTTGATCAATGTATTTACCATAAATTTAAAGGGAGTAGATTTATATTTCTTGTGCTATATGTGGATGACATTCTATTAGCAAGTAACGATATAGATCTTCTACTTGAGACCAAGAGTTTTCTCTCAAAGAATTTTGAGATGAAAGATCTTGGAGACGCTTCTTTTGTGATAGTCATCAGATTCAACGTGACAGGACACGTGGAATATTAGGTTTATCACAAAAGACCTATATCGATAAAGTGCTAGATAGATATGGCATGAAGAATTGCTCTTTGGGTGATGCGCCTGTCATTAAGGGAGATAAGTTAAGTCTACTATAATGTCCCAAGAATGATCTATGGAAAGAGCAAATGAAAGACATTCCATATGCATAGGCGGTTGAATGTCTGATGTGTGCTCAAGTTTGTACCCATCCAGAATAGCATATACCATTGAGAAACTTGATAGAAACTTGATCAATCATGGGATTGATCTCTGGAAGACTGTCAAGAAGGTAATGCGATATCAATAGAAGACTACATGAAATCTGATCAATTGCAGCTGATCGGATACACAGATTCAGATTATGCTGTATGTATCGACAATAGGAAGTCCACTTCATGTTATATTTTCCTTATTGTAGGAAGATGGTGGATTTAGTCGAGAGGCCATTACAGCTACACTGTGATAATAAGAGCTATAGAGCTCTACTACAATAGTGACAAGAGTTCAGTAAAGTCGAAGCATATCGACATCAAGTTTCTTGTCATCAATGATAAAGTTCAGAATCATATTTTGTCTGTTGATAGTGATGACACTATTCTTAACATTACATATTCACTCATTAAAGGACTTTCACCTTAAGTATTCTTAGAGCATATTGCTCATATGGGGATGACTAGTCATTATGATATCCTGATTTTGTGGGAGTGGATAATTTTATGTAACAGACATTATTTCTAAGTGCACTTTATGGATATTTGTTGATTCTGATAAATTTATAACTACTTTTCTTAAAGTTTACTTTTGCGCATTTGAGTTTGTTGAATTAGCAGTTAGACTCGTTGGAGTCATAAAGTTAGACTCGTTGGAGTCATAAGGCTAGACTCGTTGGAGTCATAAAGTGAAAACCAGTTGGAATTGTACCTTATTTGATCAGAGGACATTTCCATGCCACACGTCCACATTTGATCTATGTCGTTAGGGGTTCTGAAACTTGTGATGTGGAAGGTCCTACCTCGATTATACAGAAGGTAACGATCGCCATGTTCAGTGGCAGGACTCTTAATGGACCAGATTGTTTTGAAACGTGGTTTGTCGGCGGTTAAAGTTTTGACGTCATAAAGTTATGCATAATATCTATTCAGTATGACTTGCTTGGCCCAAGTGGGAGATTGTTAGACTTATTATGTTTTAAAGTCTAATTTATTTTGGGCCTAATCAAGTCAATTGGATATTTGCACCCGCCCACTTAACCTATGTTGTTTGACCCAATAAAGAATTGATCAAACCTAAATGGTTTGGGTCTAGACACGTTTTCAATTACACTTAGCTATGAGTGTATTTAAATTAGAATGTGGGACTCATCACACGTGTGGAACTCGTGTTATAAATCAAGAGCCTAGATCTATGATGAGTTGAACTAGGGTTTCTTGATGCTATATATACCATGAGTATGGTTCCCTCTCCACCAACAACAACAATAACCATCTCTCTCTTGGAGGCCTCTCATCTCCTCTAAGAATAAATAAGAAAACTTGGTGGGTGGAGAGAAGAATCCTCTCCCTCAACCCGGCGTCCTCGAGATCGTGCAACCTTCGGCATCCTCTTCGTGATGGAATCAGGTATGCCTAAAACCCTCCTTCCCTTTGATCATGATAAAGAGGCTTACAGTATATGTAGATCTTGTATGGAATAAATTTAGATCTAACATCAACAAGATTGCCTACGTCTCCGGGACAGAAGAGAGATCTATATTTGATTTATACAAGATTACAAGAGGATTTACAATTGGTTCTCTCAAAAACTCACTTTTCTCTCATCTCCCACAAAATGGTTTACATCTTCTATTTACAGGGAGGAGAAGAAACTCTCAAATCCACAGTATTTCGAGTCCAGAATCACCTCTGACTCGACTTTCGGTCGACCACCCGGTCAACTGCGCAATATCCTACCAAGATTGCAGGACTTAGGCTGACATGTCGACCAACTGAGTTTTTCTCCTCTCTATCATCTTCGATCGACTGAGCGGTCGATCGATCCAAACCTTGTGCATATCGGTCGACCGAAGTCCTGTCATAAAGTTTAAAAACTCTCACTCCTTTTTTTGTCCTCTCTCTACATATAAAGCACCAGTTTAAAAGAAGAATAAAGCAAATAGTGTCAAGTTTACTGATTTAGCCTAAAAGTCATCTGCATGGAAGGATTAAAGCCATTAAGAAAGTGTTGACATGTAATGCTAGTTTATAAGAGAAGGGACACCACCTGATAGTTAGTCGTGTTGCGAAATTGATATGCTCTGATACCAATTATTGTAACAAATCGGCGCTCTAAACCAATTGTTACTCTCAAGATTGACATTTGCAGAACTTGGCAATATGATCAGTACTTGTAAAAGAAAACTGTTGTAAAGCAAATTAGCAATACCTAGATAAAAAAGCAATAAGAAAGAACACGAAGATTTAACACGGTTGGCTGAAACTAGACCTACGTCCACGGGGAGAAAACGTGAGAGAGTTTTATTAATAACTTGATATAAAGATATCTAACATTCCTCTTGATGCAACAAGAGTATTCACCTTCCTCCTTAATATAGACCTAGATTATAAGAGTATTACTTTATCTCTATGCACCTTCACCTTTCTCCTCTCTTTCTTGACTTCTTTCTGATCTCCTTAGTGTTCTCCACCTTTTTCTCCTTAAGATTGATTGAGATCAATGTTGGGTTACAACCTTTATTTATAAGATTTTACAAAACAACTCTTATTTGGACTATGAGATGATCTTGGCCATTGGATGCTTGAAGAATCTTGATCAGTCCTATTAGTTGATCTTCTTCATTTAGAAGAATTCTAAATCCTTTAATCTTTAGAAATAAATCCTTCATTGAATAGAAACTGAGTCCTATTCGTAGTCTACCAGAAAAGAAAATAAGAACCTGAAAAGAAAAACTGATTCTGCTTCAGAAAATGCTCCCATGAGTGGACTAGTCCATATGATTCCTGATATTAGTCAGCTAGTATACATATATATAGTCGATCACTGTAAATTGCTCTATATCTTTTTGCCTCTGTATTTGCCCTAGTCGACTAATACTCTTGATCAGTCAACTAGTAGTCTTGTTAGTCTACTATACAGTCGACTAACCTTCCTTGATCTGCTTCTTTTCTTCTACTTCATGCCATCATCTTCTCCAATTTGATTAGATCTTCTTGAACCATCATCTCCCCTTGAAAATAAGACAAAATCCTAACAATCTCTACTTTGACTTCCTTTTCAAACCTTTAATAAAACACCTTGAGATTTGGATTACTATCTTGATTTTTTCGTTGGTTGTAATTGTGCCATGAAGCATTTAACTCTTGCCCTTCTTCCTGGGGACTTTGGCTAATTTACCGCCATGACTTGAGCCATCTCGAACTTTACCCAGATGCATCATTTCTCCTTCCTTCAATACTTTGACCCGGTTCATGTCCCGTTGCAGTTTTCCTTTAAGCTCCACTTCTCGATGAGCTCCCTTCCAAGCTTATCCTTGAATCTTCACCTCGAACTGATATAACCCTTCACACTTCTCTCCTTCCAAGATTACCCTGTCTCCTTGGTTGACTGTGACGCCGCCTTGTTGCACTTGGATCTGGCATCCTTCTTCGTCGAGCACCCATATGGATATTAGATTGTAGCATGCCTCCAGGACATACTGAATTACCTCCAGAGCATGCACCGCCTCATCTCTTTCTGTAACCTTCACTGTCTCAGTACCAAGACTTTGCAAGCCAAACAACCACCATCTTGACAGTTGCTTCCTCTTTTTCAATCAAGGAGTTGAACAACTTTTTTTGAACGTATATGAACTGTACTACCTGAATAGAATGTCTAACCTTTACCTTGAGAAGTGTTATCTTCGTAGGAAGCTATTAATAGCTCAGTGCCCTCTATACCGCTTAATACTATATCTGCCTCCACAGCTTGCCCCTTCTTCTTCAACCACTCTTGACGATGCTATAGTCATTCTTTCAATGACCTTCTCTGTGACAAAAGTGATACGCCTTTGATGAGCCCGGACCTTTCCTTTCTTTTCCTCTTCCTTTCCTTCCCATGACCACCAAACCTGATCCTCTCTACTCTCCTTGATTTGGCCTTTTCTAATCTCATTAGATAAGAGAGTTGACATAACCTCCTCCAAAATGAGAGTTTCCTTACAATAAAGCATGGTGGAGGTGATGCAATCATATGACTGTGGAAGCGAATTGAAAAGTATAAACATCTTGTCGTCCTCATCGATCTTGACACAAACAGTTAGAAGCTCACTGATGATCTTATTGAAGAAGTTTAATGCTCCAACACTGTTATTCCTTCGTTCATGTGTAGCCCATATAGTTATTTCTTGAAATACAGCTTGTTTGAGAGGTTTTCGTCATATACAATGTTTCTAATTTTGACCACAATCCAGTAGCTGTTTCTTCATCCATCATGTTGTACATCACCTCGTCTGTGAGACATAGTTGGATCATGCTTTGCCGTCTTTAGATCCATCTCCCTCAACTTCGTTTGACGTACCTGCAGGTTTTGCTGACTTTTCCTGCAAGGTCTTGTAAAGACCATGTTGCACCAGCAATGCCTTCACCCTCTTTTGTCATAAGCCAAAGTTTCTTTTCCATTGAACTTTTTACCTTGAACTTTATCTCTATCTTCAATATATCGCCCTTCGTAGCCTTTAGCTCTGATATCAATTGTTGTGAAATTGATATGCTCTGATAGCAATTATTAGAACAAATCGGCGCTCTAACACCAATTGTTATTCCCAGGATAGACATTTGCGAAACTTGACAATATAATCAGTACTTGCAAAAGAAAAACTATTATAAACCAAACTAGCAATACCTAGACAAAAAATCAATAAGAAAAAATATAAGGATTTAACGTGGTTCGACCCAAACTTGACTTACGTTCACGGGGAGAGAACTTGAGAGAGCTTTATTAATAACTTGATACAAACCGATCTAATCTTCCTCTTGATGCAACAAGAGTATTCACTTTGTAGGTTAGATCTCTTTATTATCAAGTTATTAATAAAGCACTCTAAAGTTTTCTCTCCGTGGACGTAGGCAAGTTTGAGCCAAACGACATTAAATCATCGTGTTCTTTCTTTTTTTTGTCTAGGTATTACTAGTTTGCTTTACAATAATTTTTCTTTTGCAAGTACTGATCATATTATCAAGTTCCGCAAATGTCAATCCTGAGAGTAATAATTGGTATTAGAGTGTCGATTTGTTACAACAATTTGGTATCAGAGCATATCAATTTCACAATAATTTCTTGAGATTAGATTGAGATCAATGTTGGTTACAACGTTTATTTATAAGATTTTACAAAACAACTCCTATTTGAACTAAGAGATGATCTTGACCATTAGATGCTAGAAAGATCTTGATCAGTCCTATTAGGAGTTGATTTCCTTTAGAGAATTCTAAACCCTTTAATTTTTAGAAACAAATCCTTCATTGAATGGAAGCTGAGTTCTATCTTACTCCACTAGAAAAGAAAATCAGTACCAGATAAGAAAACTGATTCTGCTTCAGAAAACGCCTCTATTAGTTGACTAGTCCATATGATTAGTCGACTAATTTCTTATATATATCGACTACTATAAACTGCTCCTTTGTTTTTGCCTCTATATCTGCCCTAGTCGACTAATAGTCTTGATTAGTCGACTAATAGTCTTGTTAGTCGACTATACAGTCGATTAACCTTCCTTGATCTGCTTCTCTTCTTCTGCTTCAAGTCATCTTCTCCAATTCGATTGGATCTTCTTGGACCATATCTCCTTTTGAAAACAAGGCAAAATCCTAATAACTCGCACTCCTCTTTGACCTGGGAATAGACCTGTCAACAGGTCAGGTTCAGGGCGGGTACGAGTGGTACCAGACCCAGACCCGATTACCCAATGGGGTACCATACCCGTCCCGTTTACCCGCGGGTCCTAAAGGTGGGTTCCCATACCCGGACCCGCTTTACCTACTGGTCCAGACCCATTTACCGGGACTCGTTTACCACGGGTCATAATTCAATTCTATTGGCCTCTCTCTCTTCTGTACATTGATTTCAGTTTGTCACATTTTGTTCTCAACAAATGAAGCATTAATTCTTGATTGTTTGCGGGTTGCAGAGCTGTTGAAGAGGACCTAAAGGAAGCTATTTTCTTGGTGAGATTGGTTCTGTGGCTCCTTGCCATACGACTGGGGACTCTTCTCATTTATTGGTCCCTCAGTCTTTGCAGAGGGTTCCCATTCATCAACAAATTCTCAGAAATGACACTAGAGAAGAGAGGAGAGGTTCTAAAGATATGTAACAGGGAGAAGTCCTTTCTAATTTTAAGGAAAGCATTTGTAGCTGGGCTTTGAAACGGTAAATGGGTAATCAGGTCTGGTTCAAGTAAACCAGGCCCGTCCCATTTAGTAATCGGGTATACGGGTACACGGGTATATGGGTATGGGTCTAGAACAACACTAGCCATACCTTCCTAAATGGGTCGGGTCCGGGTTGGGTTCGGGTCCAGACCCGACCCATTGACAGGCCTACCTGGGAACCAGCTAAGACAAAGGATCAAGAGTAAGTAATAGAGATGGAAGGGAAAGCAATCATATGTAGTCTACTTAAAAATTTGGAAGAACTATGCACAATATACACGAGAATGGTAGAAAGATGCTAAAAACTGGGTACCAATCCACCAAGTGCTAAACCATGAAACTGTATGGTTTACAGAGCCAATATAGACTTAACTTCATTGATGAAAACACAAGAAACTCAAGAATTAAGAAACAGAGAGATTATATTCGTGACAGATATCCTGGTAAGAAATTCAGTCACCTTTTCCTGATCCTTCTTGCAGTGTCGTCTGATACTGAAAAACAAATAAAAGAGATGATGTAAAACTTCAAAAAGCACTCCAAGAAAGGTTCAAACTCTAAATTGACTGTATCCAAAAAGCACTCCAAGAAAGGTTCAAACTCTAAAGCAAAATGCTGAAATAAAGGTAGACGTTAAGCAGATTCTAGTTCTTATATATGCTTTCTCAATCCAGTCTCAAGGAAGAAGAAGGATTGAAGATATGCTGCAATCTACCTCCTCACTACCTTTTTTGATTTATGAATCATCTCACCAAAAACTGTAGAGCAAATAATAACATATTTGTCAAATAAAAATCAACCAAGTTCCAGGAAAACCATCAAATGAAAATCTGAGAGGGAAAAACAATTCAACTCCCAAAACAAGATCTTCCAGAAGCCAGTGGCTCTCAGAATTGTAACTCAACCTCATAAAAGAATACAATCAAAAGATCAGGAAAAACAAGAGACATAATTTACCGGTTCAAACAAGAACTTTTGTATGATAGGTCACCAAAACAGATTTCCATCAATATATGGATCAAAAGATGCCAATTAAGCATCTTTTTTCCGCATCTCTTGTGATTGCAGAACCACTACGAGAAAAGATTAAAAATTGATTTAAATAAAGAAAGAAACCATAAACTCATTAGTCGTTCTCAAAACCCTGCAAAAAGGATAAAAATGTAAGAAAAGGAGAGCCCTATCTAAAATGGGGAACTAGTTGCATCCCAGCAGTAAAACATTCCGCGAGCGCGAAAATCTAGCCCTTAGTAAAACAGAGGAAGAAAAACATAGCATGCAAACATCTCCATTCAAAAAATTATATCTTGAGAACTATTAGTATCTTCATATGACCGACATTGAACATATATTACAACACAAATACAAATCAGTGTGTTCCACAAGCTCACCTCTCCTCATTGCTCATGGCCATTGCTTATTCATCGAAATCCTTGAGGTGTGATCTAGAAGACAGTGATAAGAATGTCCAATATTTGCCATAAGCAACATCAAACTGACCCCTAAAACACATCTGCTTCTTATAATTAAGAATTAAAGAAGGCTCTTGCCTGCTGCCTCTTGCGGTGGTCAAATGGCAATAAATACAAAAGGAACCAGTTCCTTCTTGTAGCTCATAATGTTACACGCATAAGTTGCCATAAGCATCATCACGCTACCTCTTAAATACATCAGTATCTGATAAATTAGAATTTATAGAATCTCAACTGCTGCCTCTTGCAGTTGTCAAATGGCAATAACCCAACTGAAGTTGCCACCTTTCTGTAGATCATAATGTTACATGCATCAGTTCCTCTCTTGATACTCAACTCCCAAGCTCCAAAGGTGTTCACATATGGGTCCCTCCTTTTCATGATAAATTAGGAACCCCAATAATCAAATGAATTAGTTTTTCAGTGAAGTGCTCCTTCCAGTCACCCAGAGACGCAAATGGCAACAAACCGCACAATGCAGGATAAAGAACCAAGAGAATGAAATTGAACATAAAACGCCTAAGCCAGTACGGCGCAAGTCTGCCTCCTTCCTTAATTTGAGACACAGATATAGGACCATAAAGAATCTGATACAGAGCAGACGGGAAGACATTGGCAAAGAAATGAAGCAAGCAGAGAGACTCCCAATACAAAAGCCAGTGAAACCCACTCCCACCTAATGTGTCCACACACAACTTTCCAGCAATGCCACAGAGAAATCCCAACAGGAGAATGAAGGTTACAGGCATTGTTGTTGGTGTAGACATGGCTGTACGCTGGAATACAGAATAAGCAATGCCCACAATCATCACTAAACCAAAGAACATGCGTGTCAAAGCTACAACATGGCATCTGAGCATATACCAGCCTGAGTTGAATGATGCCATTGGATTTGGAATCCACCGGGACTTAGACTCCTAAGAGGGATATTATTGAAACAATTAGTAGCAAGAATCTCTGGAGATGCATAAAAAACAAGGATAATAGCATCTATTTCTATAACAAGTTTAGATTATTAATACATGTAACATGACAAACCTTGGGAATATCTGAGCAAGACAATGTTGCGTCCATGATACGCTGGTATGAAAAGATGTATGTCCCATAACCTAGACAACCAGACATGATAATCAAACCAGAGATGAGAAGGTCTATACACCTCCTTAGAAACTCCGCATGCCTAGTATCCAGCATTTGATTTCTCAGTTTCTCTTCTTTGAAAAAAGCCTTTGAAATGCCCATAGATACCTTTTTCTTCTCTAGCATATTTGCATAGGAGCTTAAAGCCAACTGTGATTCTTTCAGCTGTAACTTTCTCCTGATCAGACCTATCTCAAATGCTTTTAGGTCATTAGAGCGAGTCTGCTCCATAACAGATTTATCAAAGGTACTCAAAATGGATTGACTAAATCCAGCCCCAACAAAACTATGAGAAGCAGAGGCCAGTTGTTGATTCATTTGTCCATGAAGGACAATCTGATTACTCACGGTAGTCAATGATGGAATTTCTTCAGACTTTTCAACAGCATCACTAAAGAATTCATGATTGCCTTGTGAAACTTCACCACTGCTGCTGCTCGAGAACAAACTTAAATTAATGTTTCCTTGTTCAACAATAGATGGTTCACTGACTTTTCTATTTCCTTGTTCATCAATTGGGACTTGGGTTGATCTATTTCTCTGCCCAGCAACCGATGCTTCATTAATTAACTGCAATGTCCTCAATGTGCTGTCAAATGATTTCTCAAAGTTCAGCAGGAAACAGTCAAACCTGTTTCCATATTTCTAGTCAAAGAAAACAAAGGGCAAAGAAAGAATTGCAATATTAACATTAAGACCTCCATGAAGAGAAAACAGGAAGCAAGTACAGGAAAATAAAACTTACATTTGCCAAAGATTCTTTTACTGCTGATGTGCAGATCTGCATCACATAATACAAGCTCAAACTAATTTAGAAAACTCTCATAATCATAATGTAGTTATATGGAAAACATGCGAATTTGGATAATGTACCAGGGAAAGTCGGTCTACAGGTATCTGATCTCTTGATCCATTAATCCCATTTAATACCTGAAATCATCAAAACATCCTTATAAGCATTTTTCAAACTACTGACTTATTATCTATGTAGCATGGATAGGAACACGGGTTTCGGACATGACACGGACACGAGACACGGCAAAATCCAAAAGAAAAGGATAAAAAGACACGGCAATCACTATTATTATTGTTATTATTATTATTATACACAGATAAATTTCCTCCCCCGTTCCTAATTTTTTGATTTTCTCTCATACTTTCAAAGAGGTGCATTGTCTTCAACTTTTTCAACAGTACTCCTTGAAGTAGATATTTCTACATAACGCTACTTATCTTAGTAGAATAATGAATAATCAACTTGTCAAAATAATCTAATATGAATAATTAGTTTTATTAAAGGTAAGATGAAAAACAAATAAAATCTAAATAATTTACATTTATAGCTTCTATAAAGTAACATACAAAACAAAAAAAATAATCTAACTAATACCTCACCTAGCTCGTGATATGTGTAATTCTACTAACATATTTGCTTATGTCAGAACGATTTTTTTTCATGTTTATTTAAGCAATATGTGACTTTTAGATATCTAATACATGATCTTTAAATTTTATTTAATGCCGACATGGCGTTAGACACGGTGCCGACACGTGATTTATGGTTATTTAAAATCCGACAGGGCATCGGAGTGTCTGATACGTGTCTTACAAGTATCGGTGACCAATACGGACACAGTACTCACTATGAAGTGTTTGTGCTTCATAGCTTATTATTACTGGAATTAGGTGTAAAGATAGGTTGTCATCTTTCTATTTGAAGATAGGTTGTCATCTTTTAGTTCTTCCTCTAACTTTGCTAGCTGACTGCTAGAGCTGGTGTTGGCAATGGTCTTTGCCTTTTACTAAACATGTAGGAGAAGGGTAAGCTTTCTCTATCCTTTTATCTAAATGGGTAGGGTAAAGATGAGATGTTTATTATACCTATCAATTTACATGTTTATTTATTTGGATTTGGATATATAAATAATAATAACAATAAGTAACATAAAAAGTTTACTCTTATAAAATACATTATTTTCTATATCATTAGATATTCAATTTTACTTTTTCTTAAAGCAACAATTTTCTCTTTTAGTTGTATGTCTATTCAAACCTAGGGAAAATGCTATTAGACTTTCTTGACTAAAAATCTAAGATGACTCCTCTCATACAGTGTATGTTTAAGAACTTTGAATTATATATGAAATTGTGAAAAACACTTAGAGGGGGTGAATAGGTGTAAGTGCTAATCTAAGAAACTAAATGCAAACTAAGTGCGCTAAATGCGGAAGCTAATGCAAATTATGCACAAACTAATACAATACAACAAGTGTAGCCGAATTCCCCTTGCGAGGCTCTGGACTAACTCCCCTTGATTCCCCTTGAAATGGGTTTAGGTGCTATGTGAAGCTCTTGTTGGATGAGTATAAGTTAGGCACACACACACAAGCAATCCAAGCAATATAAAATACACACAATCAAGCCAAGCATATAAGAATGAATAGCAATATGAATAAATGCAAGGCAATATGAAATATGCACAACACAAGCAAATATGATATGATATGAATATGATGCTTTGCACAAATATAAGAGAGAGAGTTAGAGAGACAATGGATCAATACGCAAACACCAAGATTTGTTTCGAGGTTCGAGCACCTTGCTCTACATCCCCGCCTACACCACCGTGTAGGATTTCCACTATCTCAACTCCCACCGAGGGAACCTCTACCAAAGAGGATTTCTTACAACTCTAGGAGTACCAAACTCCTCTCTCAAACAACCACCTCACAACCGAGGGGTTAGGCCCGTAGCCAATACAACAACCAATCCACACACCTCTACCGAAGAGGCTCACAACCAAACACTATCACCTCTACCTAAGAGGGATCCACAACACAATCACCCGATCACCTCTACCGAAGAGGGATTCACAAATATAAGGGTGTTTACAACAATGAGGTTTACAACAAACAACCTCAAACACTTCTCTTTCTTTTTCTCTTTTCTTTTTCCACAAAAACAAGATCCTAATAGTTTAGGATAGATGATATAGCTCAAGTGTGGAAACTAAGTGTTTTTGGAAACAAGCAACAAAGAAAAACTACTTGGGAAATCTCTTGTATATGATAGAAATAAAAGATCAAATCAAAATCCCAAAACCTAGTTCTCTTTGATTTTCCAAAAACCCAAAACAATAAAGATTAGAAGTTTAAAGCTCAAAACTACTTTTTAAAACTCTTTTAAACACTTCAGAAACCTGGAATTTTTTCTCTTAAAAATCTTGGCCAAAATCCCCAAAGAGATGGAGTTTATATAGGCCAAACAGAAAACTAGCCGTTAGAGCTGAGCTGGCAGCTCTGACAGGCGTCGGTCGACCGGCCCGGTCGACCGCCAACGGTCAGAAAAGTGACCGTTGGGCACAAGCGGTCGACCGGCCCGGTCGACCGAAACATCCTGAGAGTTGAACTCTCAACTCGGTCGACTGGTCCGGTCGACCGACTACAATGTGTAGCCAGCGTGCACGTCTGTGCACATCGGTCGACCGACCCGGTCGACCGGCCACTTGGTGCGGTCGACCGAACTGGCCTGGCAGGCACAGTGCAGATCTGCACAGATACGGGATTTGAAAATAGGTCTTTTCACTCAATAAAAATCCCATAAATTCACAGTAAATCTAAAAATAGTTTTAATCACAATAAAAACTGTTTTTCTAAAAATATGTTTTTCTAAAACTTGTTTTATCATTTTATGTTAAAACATAAACATGTGATAAAATTTCAAGACAATATATCAACATATCAATTCATTTTAGAGTCTTGCAAATTTTATCAAAAACAAAACCTGTATTTTGTCAAACTTGATTTTTCCAAAACATGAATAGGGATATCAAAATAAGTTTGTTTACCAAGTAAAAGCATGTATGTATAAATAGAAAACATCTACTATACATATACCATATGTAAACTTGTTTTGAACAACTATTCATAAAAACCAAATATCAAATCATAAAACGTGTGTGTGTTGTGCACTTGAGCATATCAACTAAACTAAGCTTTACAAATGGATCTAAAAACTCTATCTAAACTAGGATACCTAAGTCTTCTTGTCGATCTTCCATCTTCAAGTAGACTCGGTCCAAACTCCGTGATTCACCAAGTGCAAAGGTATGATCTTTAAGCTTGGCACCAGAATCATCATGAATAGCTTCTAATCATCTTGTTGAAGCTAATCACCAACCTAATATCCTGTTAATGATCTGAAACTTAGAAACACAAGAATATTAGTAAACATAACTACATGAGTGTTGATCATCATCAAAACTAGAGTGGAAGGCCATTGGGCCAACAATTTGGACTGAGGCAACTTGATAAAGTTCATGGTTGCGTTTTAGGCAAAAAGTCAATGGTTTTTTTACAAATATTTAAGGCTTACATGATGCAACATACCTCAATATTTCATTGATATTTAAGTTTAATACCTTGTAATGATTTTTTTCCTATTGTAATACCTTAGAATTTTTTGAATCTATAGATCAATACCTTGAAAATTAATTAGATATTTTTGCCACACAATTGAAATTCAATGACCCTTTTATTCTCTTTTTCCTCTAATTTCATCTCCTTTTCACCAAACCTAATCCTAATCAAATAAAAGCCACTCTCCCCCAAGTTCCTCTTCCTCCTTCAATAGCTCAACCACCCCATCACATCTATAATCCTAAAGCCAAACCCAATTGGATAAATGTTAACTTCCTCCGCTAATACCACCACCATTCTCCACTAACACTGTCATCTCATCCACTATCGTCACTGCCTCCATCTCCACTAACAATACATTTTCCTTCTCACCACCATTCCATATTTCTCTGTTTTTACCCCTCCAACTTCATTTTCCATTTTGCAAGACCCTAGTATAAAAAAAGTGAACTTATTTCCTCTCCCACCTATATTAACACTACCACCTCCTCCTCTTCCTCCTAATTTATAACACTACCTTTTTTCTCCCCATCACCATTCTATATTTCTCCTTTTCCCCTCCAACTTCTTCATTTTCACTTTCGCAGGACCCTAATATAAGAAAGATAAACATATTTCCTCTCCCACCTCTATTAACACCTCCTCCTATTCCTCCTAGTGTACAACCTTTACCTAGTTCATCTTCCTCCTTCAAAGCTCAACCACCTCCATCACGTCTATAATCCTAAAGGCCAATTAAACCCAATTGAATAGATGATGTTAACTTCCTCCACTAACACCAACATTGCCATCCTCCAGTAGCAACGCCACCTCATCCACTATCGTCACCGCCTCCATGAGTGTCACCACCCACTTTATCTATTATTAGGGCTTTCTACCTATAATTTAGGAAGAAGCAAAGAGTAATATGGGCATTTTAACTTTATCATCGTACTACACCCGAAAAAGGAAGAAAAGATACAAGTATTAATCATGAGGAAAAAATATAAGGGTATTAAACATGAGTAAAATAGTATAAGTATTAAACTTAAATATCGGATAAACTTTAAGGTATTTTCCATAAAATAAGACAATATTTAATGGTTAGGTGTTTTAGCCATCCTTTTACCTTATAAGGTAAAGGAACTTTACCTTTACCAATTAAGGTGGGGTAGTTGTAGTTTCTAACTTACCCACTAGGTTAATGACAAGCGTTAGACATTTAAGGCCACACTAAGGGTAATACTATTACCCTAATCATTGCCATACCCTAATCATTGCCACTAGTTACAGGTACAACCTTTGTTATAAAACCACAGATATAGTGAAGGGAAAGAAGAAAGATGGGGAGGAAATGGAAGCCACAGAAAGACATAAACCTGTTAGTTTTTCACAAAAACCAAATCTTATACTTAACATCTAGTTCATGAATTTATGTTGACTGATAAGTGATAAACATAGGTTAGTCTTAGAATAATGGAGTCACCTCCCCAACATCGTAAGTGTGCTAGACCACTAGAGTTAACTCTTTTAAGGACAGACAAATGTAGCATTTTAAGTGGAATGTAGAGGGCTGGTGGCAATATTTTGGATGTCACCAAAGGGGCTTTCACATGATTGTTCGAAAATAAGTTGGAAGACATGAATAACTCACTTAGGCAACTCTCATTGGTCCTCCAATTAAATTCATTCAAGCAAGGAGCGAGTTTTCTAACTAGGAATAGGAGGGAACATGACATAGACTACCCTAGGAAATTGCCATTGGTCCTTTGCCGCGTAACATATGCTAATAAGTCAAAAACTGAAACACATTCCATCTCATGGTTACATTGGAAGAGAATATCACTTCAAAAGTGAACATTCATCCACAAGTTGACATTTTTTTCCAATTCAAAGTCATTTGCCCACCAATGAGTTTTAGTTGACCTTGAGGCAAGAAGATGGAGTTGTTCAATGGAAAGCCAAAAAAATGTGCTAAAACCTTAATAATAGATTAATAGGTAACATAAATTTAACTATATGTCAAACATAATAGTATTATCATACATACAATGGAATAATTCAAATTTTAATATAATTTTTTTAGGTCAAATTCCAATGCAGATAATATAATGATAATTTTGCCTTCTAAAACACATATTGAGAAACAAGTTGGATCTGAGTTGATCTATCGCATGCCTTCTGGTACTCAAAATGTAAGTTATCAATCATAGCCTTCCATCAACTTCCCTGCACCTACCTCAATCGCACTGGTAGACTCATTTCAGTTGAAGATTCCTTTCCGCCTTGTTATGGAATCTCTTCAAGCCTTTAACGGGATATCAAAAATTGGTATGTCAAGCTAAACTTTGTTATTTCTTGTTTGTTAGTTTCCACTAAATGAACTTTCTGTTTTCTTTCATTCAATCTTTTTCCTTCTTCTTTCTCTGCGTTACATGTTTGTTAAGCTCAACAAAAGCTTCATGGATTAGCAATATGGCAGACAACAAATGGTCACATAGCGGATAAACCCTTGCTCCTTGCCTATATTTGAAAAAAAAATTGAATAATACGTATAACTGTCGAGAAAAGTAACTAGAGAAGAAATGTAAGTAAATCTTCAGTGCAGATCTACTACATCCAAATTGAACATGATTTATTTAGATCTGATTACTTTCAGACCACATTTGTTTTATCCTCATTCTAGTTAACAAATTAAGATTTGATTAGGAGATTTACTTCAGATTTGACTTTTATGTTCATTTATGCTCTAAGATAGAGTTTGATTAAGATTTTTTGAGATTTGGTGTTAAATTTTTAATTAGAGGAGTTTAACATTTAAGTAGTTTGAGTAATCACAGAACAGCTTCGTTTGATGATTAAAAATAAATGAATTGAGTTGCTTTGATAGAACTGAGGTTTGAGTTTAACGGTTGTACTTGTGGATCCTTTCATCTTCATCCAATTTCTTTATTCCCTTAACAGTCTGCTACTAACCTTCTTTTAAAGTACACACTCATAATTTAAACTTTTGAAATTCAAATATCTCATTTTAGAACCCACTATAAGTTGTGCTAATAGGAAATTTAAAATCTTTGCAGAACCCTAAGATCCGACATACCAATAAACCCCTAACAACCATTATAAGTAAGGCAATGTTGAGCTTTCATTGCGCATATCTTCAAGATCACACAATTGTGGGGAGAGGGTAAAATATTGTTGATAGAGTTTTTTTAACTCCGTTGGAGTTTAGCCAAAAATAGATGCAATCAATGGTGTCGAATACGAGAGTGTATCAGTCACATCGAAGTTGGATTGCACATGTAGAAACATGATTAGTCGACTTGTAGGTTTATAAGTCGACTTATAGAGTTGACTGCAACACATACAGAAAGTTGGAGTTTCTATTTTACTAAAGACTAGTAGACAAGGATATTTCATAGTTGACTAATAACATTGATTAGTCGACTTATAATTGACTAAGGCGGCTGCAGGGCTGTTTTCAAATCTGATTCTGAATTCATTTCTGATCCGATTTCAGTATTTTTGGTTTTCTTTTCTTCGTGGCTTGTTTAGCTATATAAAGAGGGATATTGTCCCTAATATTTATAATCTGTAATTGATTGATTCAATAAGAACTCTCTCCCCTTCGGTCCCGAGGACGTAGGCAAATTGCGTCTTGTTAAATCTTGTGTTCTCTCTTTCTTTCCTTTATTTACTTTTTCGTTTGATTGATGATTATTCTCTGGTGTTGCTGTTCTCTATTGCTTGGATTCCAACAAGTAGTATCAGAGCTTTCCAGGTTCGACGGAGAGTTTTCGTTCTGGTGGAACAAATCAACTAGGAGATTGTCTACAGTTTCATTCAGAGGTAAAGATCTGATCTTTCCTATCAGAATTTGTTTTCACTAATCATTTTCCGCTTTGTGTTGAGAAATTTATTAAGAAAATGGCCAAAGAAAATCAATCCACGGTAAAATCCGTGAACCCACATCAGATGAAAATCGATGTCGTACAGTTTAATGACACGAACAATTTTGAGATGTGAAGATATGAGGTGATGATGCACTGACTGCACCAAATCTTAAAGACACTCTACGGTTGAAAGAAAATCCAAAAGAGACTTCAAAAAAGAATTGGGACAAGAATAAAATGGTGTGTGCTCTTATAAGGTCTTATTTAACACAAGACATCAATTACCATGTGTTGTATGTCTCACGTCTGCAATGAAGATGTGGGAGATTCTCGAGAAGAAATATCTGACGAAGAATATCGAGTCTCAACTGTATTTTAAGAGAAAGCTTTATCATTTTCAGTTGAAGAAGGGGCTCTCTATTGCTGAGCACATGAATAACTACACAAATTTCTTACAAATTTGGTTAATGTGGATATGAATATTGAAGAAGAGAAAAAGGCGTTAATTCTTTTGAATTCTCTTCCTGATGAAGAGTATAAGACATTCGTCCTTACCTTAATTAATGAGAAACAATCACTTAATTATAATGATGTGCTGGCTGCTCTTATAAATTATGAAGTGATGAGAAAGAATAAGCAATCTTCTTTTAGTAGTACATCAGCAGAGGCGTTAATAGTAAGAGGCAGGGGTTCCAATCAGAAGAGCAAAGGCATTTGCAAGAGATCAAAGTCCAGACCACCGTTTAGAGATCTCAAGAAGAACTAGTGTGCCTTCTGCAAAGAGTTATGATACTGGAAGGTTGATTGTCCAAGGATCAAGGATAAGAATAAGAGTAAGGAGTCAAAAACCAAGGTAAATCTTACGCAAGTGATCAATACCCAATCGGGTTGTACTTCACATGTAGATGGATCGGACTCAGAGTCATCTGTATTTTCATTCTCAGTCACTCCTCCTATCGTGGTTACTCAGGTAATTTTGAATGGATGATTAATACAAGAGCTACTATCATGTGTGTTTCAATAAGGATTGATTTTCTAGTTTTGAGAAACTAGATGATTATTCTATTGTCATGGGTGATGATCGTCCATGTCGCATGAAAGGGATAGGTACTATCTTTGTCAAGATGTTTGATGGAATAGTGCGAGAATTGAAGGATGTAAGATATGTACCTCAACTGAAAAGAAATCTTATCTCTGTTGATAACTTTTTGTGCTGAGGAATTGGCATATTGCTGCCATCTTGTTAACAGGTTGTGGAGTGAAAAGAAAAACATGGAGAAGATTACGAGAAGATCAAGATACTCCGTTCAGACAACAGAGGAGAGTATACAAGCAATCATTTCCTACAGCTATGTCGTGATGAGGGCATAGAAAGACACTTCACAGTAAGAGAAATAATGCAACAAAATGGGATGGCTGAAAGGATGAACAGAACTTTGCTAGAGAAGGTATGTTGCATGTTATCCAACACCGACATATCGAAATCTTTTTGGGCTGAAGTATTGGCGTTTGCTTGCCATCTTATTAACAGGTTGCCTTTGTCTGCAATAAAAGGTAAAAATCCTCTAGAGGTTTGGTTAGAGAAAGTTGCTCAAGATTATGATTTGCTATAGGTATTTGGGTGTCCGGCCTACTATTATGTCAAGGAAGACAAGTTGAACCCAAAGACAAAAAAAGGTGTGCTCATAGGATTGAAGAAAGAAGTAAAAGGCTACAAATTTTGAGATCCAAATGACAAAAAATTTATCTTGAGAAGAGACGTCACATTTGATTAGGCTGCCATGGTGAAGCCTATAAACTCTTAGCAGGTGGAGAGTCAGACGGCCAACACGATGTTGCAGCAGGTGGAGAGTGATGCTACTTCACCGTCTCTAGAAAGATTAGTATCATTTGAGGTCATGCCCTGGTGACACAAGGAGATGATCATGTAGCCGAATAGGATGCTGATAATGATGAGGATCAAGGATAGGTTAAGGGTAATGTCCAAGAATCCATTGCAGTTGAAAAAATCAGAAAAAATTCACGTAAGCCCAGTTGGCTCACTACTAACATGATCGTGGTATATGCTCTCCCAATCGTTAGAGAGACAATCCCGACTACTTATAGGGAAGCTGAATCAGTTTGAAGTCCAAGATGTGGGATACTATGATGGAAGAGATGAGTTCTCTACACAAGAATGACACTTGAAAATTGTCAGAGTTGCTCAAGGAAAAAAAAAGCGATCAGTTGTAAATGGGTATTTGTAAAGAAATAGGGATTTTCAGATGGTGATATTGTACGCCACAAAGCCAGATTGATAGCTAAATGTTACGCTCAACAAGAAGGTATTGACTATAACAAGGTATTCTCACCTATTATAAAACACTCGTCTATCTGGATTTTGTTGGCACTGATAGCATAGCACGAGTTGAAACTTGATAAGCTCGATGTGAAGACCGCTTTTCTCCTTGGCGATCTTGAAGAGATCTACATGTCTTAGCCGACCGGGTTCAAAACTGCAGAAAAAGAGAATATAGTATGCAAAAAAAATTATTGTATGGATTAAAGCAATCATCAAGGCAGTGGTACAAGCGTTTCAACAGTTTCATAAGAGGCAAGAGGTACAAACGAAGCCATTACGATCCATATATGTAATATAATAAGTTACCTGATAGAGAGTACATCTATCTGCTCTTGTATGTGGATGATATGCTCATCGCTTCTAAGAACAGATTTGCTATTAATAAATTGAAGAAAGATTTGTCTTTCAAATTTGAGATGAAAGATCTGGCAGAAGAAAAGAAGGTGCTAAGCATGGAGATTAAGCGAAACTGGAAGGGTGGCAAGATTAGCTTGATACAGAAGGGATATTTGAAAAAGGTATTTTAGAAGTTCAACATCAACGATAATACAAAGTCTGTAAATACATTATTGGCTCTTCGTTTCTAGTTAAAATCTATGATGTCTCCTACTATTGTTGAAGAGTGTGAGTACATGACTTACGTGTCCTATGCTAACGCAATTGGTAGTTTAATGAATGCAATAGTGTATACAAGGTCTGACTTATCACAAATTGTCTCAAAGGTAAGCAGATATATGCACGATCTTGGCATGGGTCACTGAGAGACAGTGAAGTAGATTCTACAGTACATTAGAGGTACCATAGACATTGGTTTAAAATTCAAAAAGATATTGCTGATAAGTAAGAGTGTATCGGATATGATGATTCTGACTACGCTGGAGACCTCGACAAACGCCGGTCCACAATGGGATATGTGTTTATATTGTCCCAAGCATTGGTCAGCTAGTGCTCAAGTCTACTATTGCATTGTATACTGCGGAGGCCGAGTATATGGCCGTGATAAAAGCTATGAAGGAGGTAATTTGGTTTCAAGGGTTGCTTGACGACTTGGGATTGATCAAGATTTATTGAAGATCAATTGTGATAGCACGAGTGCTATTTATTTGGCAAAAAATCAGGTATATCATGCAAGGACGAAGCACATTGATGTCAGGTTTCACTTTGTTCGCGAGATTCTTGACGAAGGTGACATCGAGTTACAAAAAATTTACACTAAGGAGAATTCCGCCGATGTGCTTACCAAGGTTGTTCCGGGAGTGAAGTTTGCACATTGTAAAGAGTTACTCCATATTCTTCTGGTTGTGTGAGCTTAGTGGAGCTCGTTTGGATGAACTACGTGTGGTTTAATCCCGCTGGGCATGGGTATGTAGGCAACCACAATGGTGTAGCCAATTGGAATCAACATGATGCTATGTTGTATTCGGCTCAGATTTGAGAAATCTTCACCGAAGTGGAGAATTATAGGGAGAGAGGATAAAATCTTATTGATAGAGAGAGTAAAATCTTGTTGATAGAGTTTTTTTAACTCTGTTAGAATTTAGCCAAAGATCGATGCAATCAATGAGGTCGAATATGAGAGTGTATCAGTCGTATCGAAGTTGGATTGCACAGGTGGAAACATGATTAGTCGACTTATAGGTTTATAAGTTGACTTATAGAGTTTACTGCAGAACACACAGAAAGTTGGAGTTTATGTTTTACTACAGACTAGTCGACTAGGATATTTCATAATTGACTAATAACATTAATTAGTCGACTTATAGTCGACTAAGGCGGTTTTTCCAAATCTGACTCTGAAATTATTTCTGATCCGATTTCAGTGTTTTTGGTTTCCTTTTCTTCGTGATTTCTTTAGCTATATAAAGAGGGGTATTGTTCCCAATATTTGTAACCTGTAATTGATTGATTAAATAAGAACTCTCTCCCCTTCTGCCCCGAGAATGTAGGCAAATTACCAAACCTTGTTAAATCTTGTGTTCTCTCTTTCTTTCCTTTTCCTTTGTTTAGTTGTTTGTGTGATTGGTGACTATTCTCTGGTGTTGTTGTTCTCTTTTGCTTGGATTCCAACAACAGTAACCTACGCAAGAATAAGTGGTGGAAAATAGGCTACAAGAAGTAATAATAGATTTGGATAACAAAGATAGAAATATCTAAAATAATACAGAACTTTGAAAGATCAAGGAAGTATACAAGATCCAAAGTAGAGTAGGGAAGGTGTGTGAAAGTAGTGTACCTAAGAGTACTGTCCTTACACTACCTGCCCAAATGCGTAAAACCATATTAAAGGGGAGTAAAGGTAAAACCAACACCCCCACAACAATTCCCATCGCAACAAGATGAACCTCGGGACGGGGAACACTACCTCCCAAAAACACAAGAGTTGTTTATGGCCAAGGAGAGCCTAGACGTAAAACTTCGGTCATGGTCATGCCTAAATGTCCCATTATTTGCACTCATCAGCTAAAGCAGCTAAGGTGGAAAATTTATTATCAGAAACTCAAAAGAAAATCTCTAGACCAATACAATGAGACATGAAACACCATGAATCCATGATGATAGCACCAATCTGTTGCGTTGAAATCCGTGATGATAGCATCATTTCTGGACATTTAATTTCTTGATTAATTCCAGCATTTTTATATGTAAAGATGTCAACTTGTCGAATTACAAGAACAAAAGAGCCAAATTAAACCCCGAGTGGCAACCGACTTAAATGTCTAAGTCTTTGTCGCATATTCGTTAAAACAGAAAAGATCAACTGAATTAAAAAAAAACAATGGAATAAATAACTAAACCTTATATATATCGGCAAACAACTTGACAGAAAGTCAAAAACAAGACATAAGGCATCAAGACGCCAGCTTTTTGAATCAAAATAACCCAATTGACACCAAAATACACAAAGTCTAAGCAGTGAACAACTCACCTGCGCGACAATGGCAGCAAAGGACATGCCAAGAGGAAGGGCGAGATCTTGAAGGCGGCCGTCGCCTTTGCAGCAGCAGCAGCAGCCGCCGCCGCCGCCGTCGGCGGCCCGCTTGCCACGATTGTGATAGGAGGACGCTGTCGTAGTTAAAGAGGAGGAGGAGGAAGATAAAGAGAATCTCTTGGGTTTCAAAATAATTACCCCCCTCTTCTTCTTCTTCTTGAAAATGAGGCGCCTTGGGGCGACAGCTGCTGCTTCTTTCTGATTCTCTCGTGGATTCGTTGTGATGCTGGGGTCGTCCCCATCTTCCTGCGCCGCCGCCACGGCGATCTCTTGGGGGGCTTCGGTTGTGGGGGATGTTGAGGAGGAGCACGGGGCGAGGAAGAAAGCCCGAGACGGCTCCATGAGAATTTTTTGGAGGCTGAGATGAATGAAGAGAGGAATCGGTTTGAGCGTGAGTGCTGCTCTGGGGACAAGAAAGGGGGAAAAATAAACAAAAAGAGGGGTTTCTGATTTGAGGCTCGAGCCACCGAATGAAGAGACGAGTGGAATTGAATTGTTGTCTCTCAAATTTTCAAAAAAAATGCCATTTGAAATTAAAATTTTAAATGAATTTTCTCTCTTGTAGAATCTTAGATTTAATATATAAATGTTTGTTATGTAAGATTTGTAAAATTGAAGTACTTTTTTCATGGAAATGGGGAGGCAACTCTCCAGCAATTGGGGAGAGTTTTCTTGGGACCCACTTAGAGAAATGCAGGAGACCAATTGTTCTGAGATATAAGCTATGACATGGGAAAGAAAGGAGAGAAAATAAAGAATTTAAAAAACAGAGTAGGTGTGGTGATATTGTAGCAGCCTGGGTCTATTTGTTTTTGTGGTGATCATACTTTGATTCATATCAGGATAATGATACGTGTCCAAATTACCGAGGAGGTTTCTCAAGACATCCACACCTCTTAGAGTCCACACCAAGGCCCCCGCCACATCCAGTTTTTCCGGAGCTACCCTCCTCCCCTTCCTAATAAAGACATTTCCGGCCAGAGCCACATTCCACCATTTCGAGATCTCTATATCACCGAGGTCTTTACCCCTCCGAAGTTCTCACCACGTCTAGGTCTCCTCCACTCCTATACCATTCTCGTTCCGAAGGCTCTAGCTCTGAACCTGAAGCTCCAAAAACAGATCATCCTTGATCTTTGACGATACTTATGCAACTCCGTCTTTCCCCACGTTCATAACATGTAACGCCCCTACCAGTGCGGACAGTTATGGACAGCGGCATATTCCCCAACATGTAATCCCAACCAACCGACGTCAGTGATCATGGTCGTTACAACAAATCTAGTACGTGCAGATCGTGTTGTTACAACAATCCATCAATTTCTTCTCCACGGCAGCATCCATGTCAGGTATATACTATCTTTCTTTTAAAGGAGAGAGGGGTCGCATCCCTAATCTTCAGAGCACACACTATTACACACTAGCAATTTCTCTGTGGTAGTCCATCCCAATACATTAAAAGGAAAATTAAAAAAATAGCGCAAAAATTGAAGGGCAGTAGCTCAGTAGTCATGCCAAGAATATGAAAAACACCTAGAGGGTGGGTGAATAGGTGTAAGTGCTAATCTAGAAAACTAAATGCGCTAAATGCGGAAGCTTAAAATAATCTTGCAACACACTTAATACAACCAACAAGTGTAGCCGAATTCCTCGTGAAGGGCTCTGAACTAACTCCTCTTGATTCCCCTAGATATGGGTTGAGGTGCTATATGAAGCTCTTGTGGTTAAGTACAAGTGAGGCACACACACAAGCAAGCCAAGCATATAAGAATGAGCAATATGAAATAATGCAAGGCACAACACAAGTATGAATGATATGGCAATATGAATAATGCAATGCACAAATATAGGAGAGAGAGAGTTAGAGAGACAATGGATCAAACACTAACAACAAGATATGTTTCGAGGTTCGAGCCCCTAGCTCTACATCCCCGCCTTCACCACCGTGAAGGATTTCCAATCCACTATCTCCCACCGAGGGAACCTCCACCGAGGAGGATTTGTTACAACACTAGGAGTACCGAACTCCTCTCTCAAACACCGCCTCACAACCGAGGGGTAGGCCCGTAGCCAATACAACAACCAACACCTCTACCGAAGAGGGTTACAACCAATCTCCACCTCTCACTAGAGGGAGCAAACACCACTCCGATCAACCTCTACAAAAGAGGGATACAACAAGTCAAGGAGGGTTTACAACTAGTGGTTTCTTTCAACCACAAACTCTCCTTTCCACAAAACAAAGATCCTAAATAGATTAGGATAGAAGATAGGCTCAAGTGTAGAAAACTAGGTGTTTGGAAAACAGAAACTCAAAGAAAAATACTTGAGAAAACTCTTGTAAAAGATAGAAAATGAAAGCCAAGACAAATCTCCCAAAATACTCTTTTCTTTGATTTATCCAAAAGCCTAAAACAAATAAGATTGGAAGTTTAAAGCTCAAAAATACTTTTGAAAACTTGTTTTTAACACTAGGGAAACAACAATTTTTCTCTTGTAAAAACCTTAGCCAAAATCCCAAAGAATTGGGGTTTATATAGGCCAAAACAGAAACTAGCCGTTAGGCTGATCTGGCAGCCTGACAGGCTAGCGGTCGGCCGGCCCGGCCGACCGCCAACGGTCATATTTATGACCGTTGGGCAATCCGGTCAGCCGCCCAGATACAGAGAGCAAAGCTCTCTAGTCCGGTCGGCCGCCCGGCCGACCGTCCCTGTGTCTGCCAAACGTGCACAAGCTTGTGCACGTCGGTCGACCGCAAGGGTCGACCGGCCTTTGGTGCGGTCGACCCGTGCGGTCGGCCGACCTGGCCTGTCAGCCACTGTTCTGGGACAGAAACACTTGTAAAAAATATTTCTAAAAATCTTTTAAGTCTTTGTAAAAATACCCAAAAATAGTTTTAACATTTTGCATTGATATATAAACATGTGATAAAAAGTTTAACTCAAATATCATGTAAGTTAGACTATTTTTGTGTTTTGAAAGTTTTACCAAAAACCAAAACTTGTATTTTTATCAAACTTGAATTTTTCAATAGGAAATCTGATTTTTCCTAAAACTCATGAATAGACATATCAAAATAAGTTTGTATAAGATATGAAGCATGTATGTATATTGAACACATCTAATATACATAAAAAACCATTTAAACTTGTTTTGATCTATTATTCATGAAAACCAAATCCAAAACATAAATCTTGTGTGTGTTGTGAACTTGAGCATATCAACTATACTAAGCTTTACAAATGGATCTAAACACACTAAACTATGGATACCTAAGTCTTCTTGACGATCTTCATCTTCAAGTCGACTCGGTCCAAAAACCGTGATCCAACGAGCATGGCTATGTATCATCTTGACGCTCGGGCTCGGGAATCACCAAGTGAAGGCTTCCAAAACTCCTCTTTTTGAAGCAATCACCAACTAATATCTTGATTAATGATCTGTAACTAAAATCACAAGATTATTAGTAAACATAACTACATGAGTTAATCATCATTAAAACTAGGGTGGAAGGCCTTCGGGCCAACAATCTCCCCCTTTTTGATGATGACAAAACTCATGGAGTTATATATGCATGGATTAAAGTTAAGCTTCAAAGAAGCTTCCCCTTAACTCATGCATAAACAAATAATAAATATGCAATGAATGACAATGCATATAAACAAGATGCTCTAGATACCAAATGAAATATCCAAAACAAAGCATGCTCTAGAGACCAATTAAAATTAAACTTATATTAAACTAAAACTTAATATATGCAAAACATAAATATGCATATATAAAACTCAAAATCTTTCTCCCCCTTTTTGTCAATCATCAACAAAGGGGTAAAAACACAAAAACAAACTTTTCTCCCCCTTTTGGTCTAAAACAAAAGTAATATAAATAAGGGGTAAATAACAAATCATAATATGTACACTCAAATATGATACCAATTGAAACTTATATGTCAATGAAGGGCATCTTGATACCAATTTAAAGTGAACATGAAACAATTAATAAATGATATATGCGATATACATTCATGAAGAGGAAGACGCTAAGTTAACTTCCCTACATATGCATTATATGAAGAAGGGATGATAAGCCCCAATTCACATAACACATATTATGTAATGCATAAGGAGAGATGTGAAGCTCCCCCTACACACGTGTACCACATAGAGAAGAGATGTCAAGCTCCTCAATACTAGATACACTCAACATGAATCTATATGTTAAGCTCTCCTTGCATATAGACAATATAAATCAAAAACTTTGAATTTTTCTTTAAACAAAATTTTTAGATACCAATTTAAAACACAAAACATCTTGATATCAAAAGAGAGTAATTTTCCTTTTAAGCACATGATATCAATTTGAAATTTTTATTTTCTATCATAAAGCAAAGGAGTGGGAAAACAAATACCAATTGAAATAAGAAAATTGAATTTTCTCCCCCTTTATGAAATACAAACAAAACACATGCATAAGCTTGTTTTGAGATACCAATTGAAAACCAATCAATCATTAGAAATTTTCAAGCTTAGCATAAACAAATTTTTGTGCTCTAAGATATAGAAATATAGTAGGCACAAACAAACACATATATGTATGAAAAATTAGATACCAATTGACATTGATACCATTGGATTGAAAGCATACATATATAAACACATATGAGTATACAAAAGGATCAAATTTGATACCAATTGAAAGAATTCAATGATACCAATTGACACAACAATAATAGCAAGGTATAACTCATATCACAAGGAAGAATACGAACTAGTTAAAATGAAAAATTTTTGTTAACTAGTACGAAATCCTTCAAGCAAGGAATAAAAACAGATTATTTTTCATAAAACATGAAATTCACAAAATAACTAACACTCATAATCAATGAAGCATACAATGACTCATGAAAACAAAACATGAGTAAATAAGAAGGGTGAGTGCATCATCAAAAATGTGAGGATCATGATTATGAAAATATTCAATTAAGCTCAAAATTCCTTGAAACATGGAAACATCAAAACTCATTTAATCTTCAAGGTATATGTATGTCCTATACAAACTAAAGTATACATACATATCCAAACACAACGAGTCCACTAAGATATATGCATGAAGGCACGTGGCTCAAAAAGAATGTATATGTATAAACAATAATTTGGATAAAATAGACATATACATGAAGTTAAATAAATAAACACACAGCAAAACCAAAAATGGGAATACAAGTTAAAATGTATGAATCATCAAAACTAGACTATACTAGCACATCTAATGGGTTCAAATATGCATTCAAGCTCAAACATATATAGATTTATTTGTGGCCCATAATATGTATAAGTATAAATCCTAGTGTTGACAAAAACTAACATTTAAACTAATATTCAAATCATGAAGCATCAAATCTTGAGAATACAAAATATTTTACCCATAAAAAGTAGGATCATGAGTTTATCTCATAAACTTATTGAAGAATAAATAACTAGTATAAAATGATTTTGAAAAACTAGTTAAAGATCCTTCAAATACATCAAATCATATGTTTTTCATAAAACATAACTAAATACATAAAGATTTAATCACTCATGATCTATAATGCTCAAAATGATTATGACACTTAAGTCATGGATAAATAAATGAAAAAGTGAGTGTTAAGAGATCATGAAAATAGCATTTTTATGAAAATAGACATTGAAGCTCAAATGAAACATGAATAACAATTTTATTAAAACAAATCATGAAAAATCTAAAACACAAACTTCTAGGTATATGTATAATTTATCCAATCCTAACAATACACATACATATCCCAAACGTAAAAGAGTCTAATAAGGATGTTTGCATGAAGGCAAGAGACTCACGGGTATACATGTATATTTATTAGATTTGAATTCAAAATACATATACATGAAGTAGAAACATGAAGGTAGGCAAAAACATGTATAAATGAAGGAATCATCAAAACTAACTTATACATGTGCATATAGTGGGTACAAATGAGCATGAAGTGCAAACATATATGAATCAATTTGTTCTCACTAGTTGTACATGCATACATGCAAGTTTTGATAAAAACTACATTTAAATTAGTTTATACCACATGAAGCACAAAAACAATTAAAACATGATCATGCTAAAAGTATCATGAATGAACAAGCATGAGCATAAATAAAATGGGAGTTTAGAGATCGTTACCAACTCCAAAACTTCAAAACATGGTGGTTGTCCCACCAAACTTCCCTTGAAAGTGATGCATCCAAATTGTTCTCTTTAAGCACGGAACGCATCCACTCCAAGGTACGGCAACTCTCACGTCATGTGAGAGCCCACACCTACATCAAAAATAGGAGGGGTGGTCTTTGGTACCCATATCTTCTTGGGTCCATGGGGGTTAGTCCCTTCTCTAACCCAAACAAATTTATTTGCTAAATTTGAAACATGTAATCTATCATAACAAAATTTAGCAAGGTGGCCCATACGTCCACAATGTGTACAAGTGTACACATGAGCATACATGTGTTGGTGGTGACCGTGAGGAGCATGTGTATGCCGTGTATGGTGTGCATGAAAAGATGGAACTTGTTTCATTCGAACCAAAGATTCCAAGCGTGTATGGTTCATGGCACATTGGCTCATAGTGGAGCCCAAACAATCCATTTCTTCTTAATTAAATTTATATCATTTTCAATCATAGAAGAAGTGGAGCATGCAATGGGTGAAGTGTGTGAAACTACCCTAGCATGACAAACATGAGAATCAATTTTATTTTGCAAAACAATATTTTTCTCTAAACAAACATTCAAATCATTTGAAATGGAAATTATTTTATTTTTCAAAGCAACATTTTCTTTTAAAACAAAATCAACTTTTGAGGATAAATTTTCATTTTTCTTCAAAAGTTTTTCACAATCATTTTTAGATTTTAAAAACTCATTTTCTTTTAGTGCAAGATCAAGTTGAGATCTAAGTGAGTCACATTCACTAGAAACCTCTTCCTTCTCTTGCAAAACAATGTTAAGTTTAGAAGACAATTTTTCATTTTCTTTATTTAAAGCATAAGTCTTCTTTTTCAACAAATTATATTTTTCAATTAATTTTCACAAACAATTGATAGTTCTTCATTTAAAGCATGGGCATCAACAAAGTCATTTGAAGAACTAGCACAATCATCACTATCTAGTTAAGTTTCCGATTGTACCTCAAGGGAGTCATTCCCTTGGACCATCAAGCATTGTGATTCGGATTCTCCACTAGATTTCACTTCTTGGATTTGCACTTGAAGCTTGGAGGTATTGGTGGTTGTCAACAAATTCCACACTGCAAAGGCGGAATCAATGTTAGAACACGCATAAGATATTCTTTGGATAATGTGCTTCTAATGGCCTCAAGGGCTTGTGCATTGGCCCCTATATGATTGCGATTACCAAGATAGCATTTCTTGGTAGCGGTAAGGAAAACATGCAAGCCTAGGGTCTTTAGGTACATGGACATCCTATATTTCCATATGTCAATGTTGGACACATCGAATATGGGAGGTGAAAAGCAATCCATGGGTACAAACTATATGAGTGTGCAAACAAGCAAATGCAAATAATAGATTAGCAAACAAATGGATCTCACTCCAAGGATGTTAAGCCTAATATCAGGAGCGTAGGCTCTGATACCAATTGAAAAACACCTAGAGGGGGGGTGAATAGGTGTAAGTGCTAATCTAGAAAACTAAATGCGCTAAATGCGGAAGCTTAAAACAATCTTGCAACACACTTAATACAACCAACAAGTGTAGCCGAATTCCCCGTGAAGGGCTCTGGACTAACTCCTCTTGATTCCCCTAGATATGGGTTGAGGTGCTATATGAAGCTCTTGTGGTTAAGTACAAGTGAGGCACACACACAAGCAAGCCAAGCATATAAGAATGAGCAATATGAAATAATGCAAGGCACAACACAAGTATGAATGATATGGCAATATGAATAATGCAATGCACAAATATAAGAGAGAGAGAGTTAGAGAGACAATGGATCAAACGCTAACAACAAGATATGTTTCGAGGTTCGAGCCCCTAGCTCTACATCCCCGCCTTCACCACCGTGAAGGATTTCCAATCCACTATCTCCCACCGAGGGAACCTCCACCGAGGAGGATTTGTTACAACACTAGGAGTACCGAACTCCTCTCTCAAACACCGCCTCACAACCGAGGGGTAGGCCCGTAGCCAATACAACAACCAACACCTCTACCGAAGAGGGTTACAACCAATCTCCACCTCTCACTAGAGGGAGCAAACACCACGCCGATCAACGTCTACCAAAGAGGGATACAACAAGTCAAGGAGGGTTTACAACTAGTGGTTTCTTTCAACCACAAACTCTCCTTTCCACAAAACAAAGATCCTAAATAGATTAGGATAGAAGATAGGCTCAAGTGTGGAAACTAGGTGTTTGGAAAACAGAAACTCAAAGAAAAATACTTGGGAAAACTCTTGTAAAAGATAGAAAATGAAAGCCAAGACAAATCTCCCAAAATACTCTTTTCTTTGATTTATCCAAAAACCTAAAACAAATAAGATTGGAAGTTTAAAGCTCAAAAACACTTTTGAAAACTTATTTTTAACATTAGGGAAACATCAATTTTTCTCTTGTAAAAACCTTAGCCAAAATCCCAAAGAATTGGGGTTTATATAGGCCAAAACAGAAACTAGCCGTTAGGCTGATCTGGCAGCCTGACAGGCTAGCGGTCGGCCGGCCCGGCCGACCGCCAACGGTCATATTTCTGACCGTTGGGCAATCCGGTCGGCGCCCGGCCGACTGCCCAGATACAGAGAGCAAAGCTCTCTGGTCCGGTCGGCCGCCCGGCCGACCGTCCCCGTGTCTGCCAAACGTGCACAAGCTTGTGCACGTCGGTCGACCACAAGGGTCGACCGGCCTTTGGTGCGGTCGACCCGTGCGGTCGGCCGACCTGGCCCGTCAGCCACTGTTCTGGGACAGAAACACTTGTAAAAAATATTTCTAAAAATCTTTTAAGTCTTTGTAAAAATACCCAAAATAGTTTTAACATTTTGCATTGATATATAAACATGTGATAAAAAGTTTAACTCAAATATCATGCAAGTTAGACTATTTTTGTGTTTTGAAAGTTTTACCAAAAACCAAAACTTGTATTTTATCAAACTTGGATTTTTCAATAGGAAATCTGATTTTTCCTAAAACTCATGAATAGACATATCAAAATAAGTTTGTATAAGATATGAAGCATGTATGTATATTGAACACATCTAATATACATAAAAAACCATTTAAACTTGTTTTGATCTACTATTCATGAAAACCAAATCCAAAACATAAATCTTGTGTGTGTTGTGAACTTGAGCATATCAATTATACTAAGCTTTACAAATGGATCTAAACACACTAAACTATGGATACCTAAGTCTTCTTGACGATCTTCATCTTCAAGTCGACTCGGTCCAAAAACCGTGATCCAACGAGCATGGCTATGTATCATCTTGACGCTCGGGCTCGAGAATTACCAAGTGAAGGCTTCCAAAACTCCTCTTTTTGAAGCATAAATAGGGTTGTCAACTGGGCCGCCCAGCAACCACACGGGCTCGGCACGGCCTCGGTGGTACCCGGGACTCCGGCTCCCCCATAGCCGGACCCGAGTTTGGATAAAGCGGTCCACGATCGCGGGGGGGGGGGGGGGGGGGGGGGGGCGTGCCTAGCCCGTTCCCGGCCCTGGACCAGGCATGGGCACGAGCTTTGGCACGGCCCTCTCGGGTCGGGCCGGCCTACTTGTCCCAATGGCTCAAAGAGCCATTGGGGGGTCCAGGCCGGGGCATGGACTTTGGCACGGCCCTCATGGCCGGGCCAGCCTGCTTGCCCCAATGGCTCAAAGGGCCATTGGGGCACTTGATTGTGGCCTGGCCCGAACCCGCATCTCCAACGGCTCAAAGGGGGGTTCTGCAATTTTTTTTTGCAAACCCCCCACCCCCGGCTATTTTGGCCTTGGCGGTGGTGTTTGCATTTTTTATTTTTTTTGCAAATAGCCCCCTAACGAGTAGAATGGACTTATGGTGAATCTTTTGCAAAAAAAAAAATGGCAGAAAAAAATACTTCTCTTTTTTTTATAAATACTTCATCTTCCCTACTTCATTTCATCATAAATAAAAAACTCTAGAATTCTCAAAAATTTCTCTAAAATTCCCAACTACAAGGTTACAAGCTCTCACGTTCTCAAGCTCTCTCTCCCCCCCTCTCTCACTCTCTCTACAGGCTCTCAAGTTCTCAAACTCGCTCTTTCAAGCTCTACAAGGTATCAAGTTCTCTCTCTCAAGCTCTACAAGCTCTCAAATTCTCAAGCTCTACAAGCTCCATCGGTAACTCGGTAATTATAGTCTTGTAAATTTAGAAATTAGTAAATAAAATGAATGTCAATTCTTCATCAGTAGGCCCTAGTCAAGCTTCTGATTTTAGATATCATGGTAGTTTTAGTTTGACTAATAAACAGTGAGAAGCTCTAAATTTGTTTTACCCGAGACTTCACAGATTCCATTAACATAATACACAGATTTTGCTGCTTCTTCTGAAGCTACCACTACTCCTTATATAATTATTAGTTCTATCGAGGTATCAACTACCTCTACAAATCTTAAATTTGGAGATTAAAAATATTTTGATAAAGTAACTCTTGATGGAGGTAGGAGGGCTCAATGCAAGTTGTGTCCAGATGTTTCAGATGCTTTTCTCAAAAATGGGGGAACCGACCCCCTAAGCAGACATATTAAGAGTAAACACCCCGCATAACAATCACGACAAACTCAAATTAGCACTTTAGGTACCACACTAGGCACTTTTACTTATAATCATGTTACAGGTAAAACTTATTAGCTAAATATCTTATTCGGTCTGAACAACCTTTTAATATTGCTGAAGATGGTGCATTTACAAGATTATATTAGAACCACTCATAATTCGAATTATGAGCCAGTCAGTAAGAATACTTAAGACCAGAAATGTTTAGAGTAGTTGAAGAATAAAAATAAATGTTAATTGCAGATTTGTCTTCTTTACCACATAAAATTGAACGTTGAAAAGCTCTTAACGGCGAACATTATATTGTTATTACTGCACATTTTATTGATTCTGATTGGCTTTTAAATAAAAAAATTATCAGTTTTAAAAAGTTTCCTTATCCTCATAATACTCCAAATATAAGTAAACTTATAATGCATGTTACTAGAGAATATAGAATTGATTGCAAAAGTTTTACTATTGATAATACTAGCGAAAATACTACTGCAATTGAAATTTGAAAAATTATCTAATACTTATTTTGAATGAATTTTTTCCATATTTGATGCATTTGTCATATTATTAACTTGTGTGTACAAGATGGTTTGAAAATTAATGATTATGTTCTAAAATTAAGAGATACTATTATATTTACTAAAAATAGCGGCACAAAAAGACAAACCTTTAGATAAATTTGTTCGTCTTAGGCCTACCTGCTAAAGATTATCTCAAGATGTAAGAACTTGTTCGAACTCAACATATAATGTATTGAGTAAAGCAATTCCTTATAAGTAGGCAATAAATAGGTTCAATTCTATAGAATTGTCTAATGTCTTATCTCTAAGGAGAAATGGGAACTTTGTGAATGAATTTGTGAATTTTTGAAAAGATTTGAAAGAGTAACAAAATTATTTTTTAGTATTTATTATTCAACGACTAGTTTAGTATTTTATGAGTTAACTAAAATAACTGAGAAATTTTCTCGATGCAGAAATAATGATTTTCTTCGTGATATTATTGCTCTCATGGAAAAAATTTATAAATAATTTAAAATTTTTCTTATATTTTTATTTGCTGCTATTATGGATCTTAAGATTAAATTTCATGAATGTAAATTTTTACTTGAAATGTTTAGTGAAAGAATGTAATATGGGTATATATTAATGTTTCTATAAATAAGTTATATGATTATTATGAAACTACCTATAAAAATAAATAATTTTCTTGTTCATCTCAATCTTCTTCTTCAACTAGGAATAGAAATTCATTATTTTTAAGTCTTTTATTAGCATCTAAAAGATTTAGAACCTCTGACACTTTAAATGAGCTCAATTATTATATACAATATGCCGCGCTCCTGAGATTGATCTAGACTCAGGATTTAATATTTTTGATATTTTGACATGGTGAAAATCACAGGTATCAACTTATCCTATATTTTCATCATGGCATGTAATTTTCTAACCCTTCTGACATCTACAGTAGCATTGAAGTATGCTTTTAGTAAAAGTGGTCGAGTGCTGACTGATACGAAGAATCATCTGGCGTTGGATGCAATCAAAATGACCATATGTGGGAAGGCTTGACTAGATGCGAAAAAAAAGAAGTCAAAATAAAACAATTAACGATCTCATCGAAGACTTCCCAGAAGATGAATGAAGACTTTGAAATTTTTTTATTTATGAATGAAAAAATATTTGAAGATTTGTAATTTTTTTATTTATGAATGATAAAATTTAAATTTTTTAATTTATACTTTAGTTGTATTTGTATCCATTTATCTATTTTATTAGATCATTAATAAAAAATTACATTTTCATTTCACAACTTCTAATTTCTTTGTCAATTTTTTACTTAACATTTTTTGAGATTTTTAAAAAAATATTTAAGAAATTTTTACATTTTCTTAATTTTTTTAAATTTTTAGGATTTTTTAAATTTTTTTAATAATTAGCCGGGTCAGGCCGGACCCATGTTCCCTAAAGGGGGGCTCGAGCTTGGGCCGGGCCGGCATGGTTTGGCCAGCAGGCGGGCTCAGCTTGGCCCGCCATGCCCGGGCCATCCCGTTTGACACCCCTAATTATAAAATGACACAAAATCAGAAATAGAAAAGCAGAAAATAAATTTAAAATTTGAAAATGATTAAAATAAGAACATAAAAAATCTAGTAAAAAGTGAAAGGATAGAAAATAGTGAAATAAACTTTTGAAAAAAATAAAAGAAATAATCAAAAAGATGAATAGTATCTCGAAATTTTAAAGAAAGTTTTAAAGAAAAAAAAAATGAAATTTTTTTTAGAATAAAACTAAAACAAATAAAATAGAAAGAGAGAGAGAGATGAAAAGAGGAAATATAAAAACTTTTGACAAAAAAACAAAATAAAAAACAAAGAAAGGATATTAAAAATATATTGAGTGTAACTGGGAAAAAGTCAAGGATAACTATGAAGAAATATAGAAAGTAAAATGTAACAGAAAATTAAACAAATCCTGAAGGAAATAAAAGACTAATTAAAAATAAATGAAAGAAACTTCAAATGGCAAAGATTCTAGTAAAAGAAAAGAAAAAATATGAAAAATAAAGTGAATAAGAAAGAGAGAAAAAATATAAAAAAAGAACAAAATCATAAAACAAGAGATAATGAAAGAAAAAAGAAAAAATGCTAAAAAATGGTAAGAAAAGAAAAGAAAGGAAGAATTAGAGGGGAAAATGAAACGTGAAAAAAAAATGAGAAATACGTAATTTGGATAAATAAAATGAAACAAACAAAAAGATAAGAAAATTGTAGAAATAAATAAAAAATAAGAACAATATTTGAAAAGTAAAGAAAGAAGAGTCAGGAAAATAAAATTAAAAAGGAAAAAAAATAAGGAATCAATTAAAAAAAAAGATTTTATCAAGGATGTGAAAAGTTGAACTTGTTCACAAACTGTGAAGAATGAAAGAATTTTTTGTGTAGTGTTGTATTTCTCATATCAAAATCAAGCAAAACTGAATTAATAATTCAGCTAGATATGACATTTTTCAGATCAGATGATCGAGTCATAAACTAGCTAGAAGAAGTCTTTCTTTCTCTTGCTGCTTGATACTGAGTTACGAGAGATCTCATATTCAAAACTGAGCTATGACAACCTTTGTTATTGAAGAAAATTGAAAATAAAAAACTCACAAAGAAGATATAGACTCTTTAATTAATTAAAGAAATTTGTACCTTCTTTACAATATAACAATTAATCGACTAAGTCTTTGCTTATTTAGTAAAAAGTTACTCTAATCAATATGATTTTTTTAGTCCCACAAAACATATGAATCTGCAAATAATGTTCAAACACCATTAAATATAATATGCCATAAATACCAAACATACGGTCAGATGCAAAAATGTCATGAGAATGACAAAGTGTGCAGGAACAACAATTAAATATATTAATTTTTAGAAATAATTAACCACAAAATAATATATTAACTAAAAATAGTAGCAAAAGTAACTACTCACCAATGAGTATTGTGCTTTTCTTGATCATTTTCTCCTTTTTTATGGCAGTCGATCAGAACCGGAGAGGATGACTCAGTTATCTGATTGGCTTGTAGAGCTTTTAGAGAGAGTTTTGTAGTTTGATAGTTTAAAGTCGAGTCATGAAAGATAAAAGAGGGAGAGCTTATTTCTTTCTTTCTTTTTTTTTTCTTTTTTCTTTTTTCCATTTCTTTCTTGTGAATATGTGAGGCTCAGTTTTTTCATTTTTTGTAAAAGATGACTTATTTTTTGATGTTTAGATTTTAGAAAAAAAATGAGAGAGTCTCCATAATTTAAAAGTTTCAATTTGAAAAAGATAAAAATAAAGAGAGTATGAGAGAGAGAGAGAGAGAGAGAGAGAGAGAGTTTCTATGAAATGCGTATTTAACTATACAAGAAGATGTTTACGTGGTTTCTATTTGTTTTTAAGAGTAGTTGTAGATTAGGGATATTTTTGACTCTCTTATACTCAGCTGTATCTAACCTCTTCCTCCTCTAACTTTTATATCCCCTTGTTTGCCTATTAAAGTCCTCGCTATTGCACTAAAACTTCATAAAAAAGTTTCTCAATTTCTACCGGAGTATTAAGATTTTAGTTGAATTTCACAAGGACGTGGGCTTGGACACGAATAATTCAAATTATGATTAGTAGGACAACTTTTTACGTCATAATATTAAACTTTGTCAATTTTTATATCCATCTAAATTCTCAAATTATTAATATAAGAATTTTTTTTTAAATAGTTTGTCTTGCTAATTTGGATCGAGGCACCAAATATTTATAAAATCAAAAGAAAATTAAAAAAGAAAAATGTTGAAAAATTTGAAGAGCAGCAGCTTAATTGTGGCGCCAAGAACAACGAGGGTCAGAAAAATTAGGATTTTAGTTCACAGCTGGCGCTGAGAGAATGATGAGAACCCATCGACTGATCGCGTAGTTGGCCGCCACCTCAATAAATAGAGGGGAACCCATCTCTTCTCTCTTCATTACCGCCACTTTCTCACCAATTTTTCCCAAACCCTAATTTCAAGCTCTCTTTCTCTATTCTCAAGAAAGCTATCATTTTTTTCTGTCTCTGATCTCATAAAAGATAGCTTTTTTCTTTAACAATCCTCTCTGCAACCAAGCGTAAGCCAAGCCGCCGCTGCCGCCGCTAGGGTTTGCTCGCCTCCACGAAGAAACCCATCATCTTCATCATCAGCGCGATCGTCATTGTCCTCGCAATGGCAATGCCGATGACATTGCTTAATCTTCCGACGGGTTTCTGCTTCGAGCCGACAGACACAGACCTGGTGGATTTTTACCTCCGACGAAGGGCCACCACCGGAGCGCGCTGCCTGTGTTTTCCCTGGATGTCTCATCCAAGAATCCGACGTCTATGCGACGGAGCCCTGGAATCTCCCAAGTAAGTCCAATTCTGACTGCTCCCCTTTTCTTAGTTTCTTTCTTTGTTTTTTTTTCAAATTGGTTGTCATTAATTTAGTTTAATTATTGTGGTTTTCTTCTTCTTGCTCAAATTTTGACTTGCATTGATGTTGTTTAACATCAAATCAAGTTTATTAATTAGTTTGCTTCTCTGCCAATCACTTGTTGATCCATTATGATTGATATATTGAAGTCGGTTAAACTTCAAATTTAAATTTTGAGGGAATTGTTTGCTGTGCTGATCATTTGTTTGATGGATTGCAGGTGATTCATTTCTGTACCAGGGCATTGAGAACAACATGTACTTCTTCACTCCCCGGTATCCCCCAAGGAGAACTCTCAGAGGGCTCGCCGAACTACTGGCTGCGGTGTCTGGCTGGGCTGCGGCAAGGACAAGCACATCAAGGTCGGGTCTCGGCTCATCGGGCACAAGACGCAACTCACCTTTGTGATCATCAAGGGGAAGGACAAGAAGGAGAAGATCAACACAGGCTGGATCATGCACGAGTTCCGGCTGCAATCACCCCCTTCTTCAGGTCCAAACAAAGCCAAGTTCGATGACTCGTCCTCTGCAGGATTCACTTCAAGAAGAACAACAACAGCAACAACAAGTGTTGGGAATTTGCAGGTTCTGTTGCAGATTCTGGTGCCGTTTCTTTTACCCAACAGCAAGAAGAAGAGGAAGCAGAGGGAAGTTTGGTCAAAAGGAGACGATTTAAGGAAGATGAATTGATGGCTGGCAGTAATATCGAGACAAGGACCTCTGGGATTAATGTCTACACTGATCAGTCAGCGGGCCAACCTGCAGCACCGCTGGAGGAACCACGAGAGCTTGCCTCCATGGCATCAGATGCTGTTTCTCTTGTTGAATCTGGTAGTATTTCTAAACAACAACAAGAAGAAGAAGATGCAGATGCAGATTTTGATTATGCCCTTTCTCTTGAGCGTCAACTAGTAGAAGTAGGAGAAGAAGAAGAGGAAGCAGTGGGAAGATTGACTGACAGTACTTATGAGACACAGACATCTGGGATTAATATCTACACTGAGTCATCGGGCCATCCTGTACCATCGCTGTCTTCATCATTCTCCAGAATGCCAACATTGGTTTTGTCGGAGGAACCAATAGAGCCCGCCTCAATGTCATCAGATGTGGCTTATGTTGCTTCTGCAGTCAAAGAACCAAGAGAACCAGAACTACAACAGAGACTGATGGCTCGGGCTGACAATAGTACAGATATGTCTTGTATTGCTGCTGCTACTGCAGTGGGAGAACGAGAACAAATAGAAACAGAAACAGCGAAAAGGCTGCTTGAAAGAAGATGGCCTGTCGAGGAACGTGGGGTGGAAAACACTGAGTCTACTAGCCGTTCATCACAATTCAATGCCGGCTGTAATCTTCTAGCTGATCTATATTGCCTTGATGACTTGGGTAGCAGCTTTCCACCAATGGATGCAGATCAGTTTAGCGCATCATCATCTTTCCTTGCTCCACCAATATCAGCAGCAAATCACATTTCAGACTACTATTACAATGATGGCTTCGATGGCTTAGCAGGCCTCGGGGACTTTCCCGCCATCGACATCGAATCAATTATACCTGACTTACCTGACTGGCTAGAGGTCTGACAGTCCTGTTCTGCAGGACTTGCTCAATGCCCAGAAGAACAACAATGAGGAATGATATTTATTTTCTAAATTGATAGGAAACTGAGCAAACAGTTTATTTGTAATTAGTGAGGACTGAATGTATTTTACTGACTGTCAATTGAGATTTTTGATGTAAACAGTGTATATGTTTCTGTAATTTAAGCTAGAAAATGGCTTCCCTCAAGAAGAACTAAAGTCATAAATTTTCTTCGTTATTTTTGTTTATTGATACTGTCAGACTTCAAATTAGTTACTCATGTGTCTAATCTTTGTGCCATATTCAAGTTTACTAGTAGTCAGGGTGGGGGTTTTGTGAATCTGAGTTTGATGTGTGAGATTTCTGATATGGAGCTGATACAGTATAGTTTAACTTGGATATCCTTAATGCTGACAGTTTAATTTGGAACTAGCATCTCCATATGTCAGGTTCCTATAGTATCAGATATCTGGTTTTCTTTGGTTATTTATGATAGCTCGGATTGTTTCTTTCTGGTGATATCTGAGGTACTTTGTCATCAAGCCAAGTGCTTCAGTTCGTATGTTTGGTGTTAATTCCCTTTATACATGTCTTTTGCTTTTATCACACAGCTCACTTCTTTTCTAAAAATAGAGCTTCTGGACCAATATTGATGCAAATTTGAAACATGGATACTACTCTTTGTTAGGTTCAAGTTAGAACCTAATTTGTTAGGCTAATGTTGGTGGTGCATGAGTGTACATTGTTCGAGACATAATTCTCAGTGAGTACATAATATGGCACTGATTACATATTATACTGGCAACTGAGTATTGATGATTGCAAATTCTGCCACTGTTACTTTTGCTCGATCTAGAAAAAGTAAATAGCTAGAATTCAAGTGCATCAAGTGATTTCCAGGATTACTATTCTTTTTGCATTCAAATGCATGAAGTAATTCTTTTTTTTAGTAAGAAACACTATAGCACTAATTGCTGGCAATGAAATTCTCAAATGCATCAGAAGTGATGATCTCAAGACATTCAAATTCCCCAAAAAAAACACAAAGATAAGAGCCACAATTAATTTGCAGGATGTTGAAGGTAGCATGGAACAGGATCCGATGGGGTGGGGGAGAGAGGCCTTAGTCTTTATGTTGTGGATCCTTAATTTTGGTTTCTAAACTGAGGCTATGTATCAACTTGTAATCTAAGCATCTTTAGCCTGTCTTCTTGATTACCATTTCTTTGTACATCGCCACATGTTATCATTAATGGTTCTCAAGCGAGAGGACTGAGCGCAAAAGAAGTAAAGGCTTTGAAACAGCTACATCTTAATTAACCATAACTAATATGCATCCCACCCCAGCTATGCTTCAATTGTGTGTCAGAGCTCTTCTCGCTTCCACTCTGCTAAGAAAAGAGGAGAACCCACCGTACAATTTTCTATGTAAGAATGAGTTAATCACTAGTCCATTATCCTTAGTGTGTGCTCGGTGCAGGAAGAGGAAGTGATGGCATGGGTAGCAATTTTTGTTTTAATTCCTACAACAATTGTTTTCCTGCTCACATTCCTTATCCTTGACAGAAAATGATAAGTGAAAAGTCTCTCACAGAATTTAATTTAAACCAGCACATTATGATTGGGAGTTACCAGAGGCTGATCGTCCTTCGTTGAATTTCCCAAAGGTCTACCAATCAAGGTTCAAGCAACATCAACTGATTTCTAGGCAACACAATCGTCAAAAACCTAATGCCAACAAGCTACATATGAAGGACTAGAGCCATCAATATTCTGCATAATAAGACCTCTTGTTTGTACATGCATAGTGTTAAAAGTTATCTAACTTGTATGGCTGTGGAACCTCTCACTGAGAAGACTCTGTCCAATAAGTTTGTAGAATATTGTGTTATTTGATCTCCTTCATATATGTTATTCAATTCACTGGCCTAAAAGGAGATCAGTGCTCATCAATTTGTTCTAAATCTTTTATAGATCCTTAGCACTTAATATTATCTTAGGGCGTGTTTGGTTGCAAGGAAGTGAGCGGAAGTAAGGAAACGGGAAGTATAATTGCTCACTTTCCTATCTATCCAAACACCAGAAAAGGAAATAAGAAAACCTCTTTTCCTTTTACTCTTTCTCTTTTACACAATCATTTCCTCATTTTCAGGGTGTTACAGTTAATTTTATGGTCATGTAAATCTCATTTGTAATAAGTTGTAGCACAAAACAGTTAATTTTTTTATCATGTAAATCTCTTACATTCTAATTATAGTCATTTTTTATTTTTTAATTAATTTTTATTTTAATATTATTTTGCGGTCAACTTTGTGGTCAACTTTTTCACTTTCACTTTCACATTACCATCCAAACACCGGAAAAGACATAACATTTTTCAAACCATACTTCTCAACAACATTCAAACACCGTAAAACTTACTAACCAATTCCCAAGTTCCAAAGGGAACTATTACTACTTTCTCACTTTCACCCTTAACCAAATAGGCCCTTAGCTGAATAGTATGCTAATTAATCAACAACCCTATCATTCTTGCAATAAAAGATTACAAGAAAGAGTAGTTTTCATTTACCCCTCTTATTTGACTTTAATTTTAAATTAAAACTCTAATGTTAAAAAGTTCATTCTGAGACCCTTTAAATCTAGAATATTTCTCCCTAACACTTGTAAGGACTTGGGGCACCATCTCAAAAGACTAGCATTCTAGGTGGAGTTACCCAAATTCTTATATACCCAAGACCATCCCCTTGTCTAGCCGATGTGGGACTATTTATTCGCACAAATACCAACAATCCCCCTCTCGAATAAAAAGTCTCCATGTAAGCTTATCTTTTCACCTGGAAAACCATCTTCACACTCAGAAGACCATATGCTCCATTGAGATTCTCTTCACTGCATTGGGTAGCACACTCCTTACGTGAAGCAAGACTGTAACCTGTTACTCCTCTTCACTGCTTTGGTGATCGACACGTCTTACGTGAAGTAGGAGCACTGCTGCCAAATCCTCGAGAGCCAACTAGCTCTGCATGGGCCTTTTACCGCGCCTTCCGCTAGCGCCCGCGCCTTTGTGCCCGGGGGGATCAAACACCACCCACACACATGGCTAAGTTCGGGGCATGGCTCTGATACCATTTGTTATGATCTATCATCGATCAAACAACAGAGAAACACCGAATTAATGACTCTGCAGTAGAAACTTTGGAGCGGATCTATCACTAGAAAGCAAAAATAACTAATCACCACAATAAATCATGAAACACCAGATTTAACATGGTTCAACAATGTGCCTACGTCCACAGGGAGGAGGAGAGAAATCATTATTGAAAATAAAGAAGAAAATACAAGAGTTAAAAGAATATCTCTCTCTTATAACTCTTAATGGTGGAAATATCTTTTGTTCTTGACACACCTTTAAAAGGCCAACCCCAAGTGGTTTATATAAGACCTAGGATGATCTAGTCCAAACTAAATTTCAACAATCTACTCATCACCACCTTAGAAAAAGAAGAAAGCTTAATCCAATCCAAATTGGAAACATAACAAAAAAAATTTGCCCAGAACCCGACATTAGTCGACTAGGGCCAAGTATTAGTTGACTAATACAACTATTAGTAAACTATACCAATAAATTAGTCGATTACTGTAACACAATCTAAGAACTCAACTCTCTGTTTGCAAGGCCTAGTCGACTACATCCAGTATTAGTCGACTAGCCTAGAGCCCAGTCGGCTAATAATACATGTTAGTCAACTAATCAACATGCACAAAACCTGTACATGTCTGTACTTTATCTCTAAAGTTTGTAACACCTCCATCTGATCCTCGATTCTTCTCCAATGAATATAAGGCACTCAAAAGACTAAAAAATTATTGTGATCTATCACCGATCAAACAACAAAGAAATACTGAATTAAAGGCTCTACAACGAAAACTTTGAAGCGGATCTGCACTAGCAAGCAAAAGAAACTAATCACCATAAAAAACTAAGAAACACCAGATTTAATGTGGTTCCGCAATGTACCTATGTCCATGTGGAGGAGGGGAGAAATCTTTATTGAAAACAGAGAAGAAAATACAAGAGTTACAAGTATATCTCTCTTGCAACTCTGAATCGTGGAAATCTCTTTCGTTCTTGACACACCTTTAAAAGGCAAACCCCAAGGTTTATATAGGAGTTAGGATGATTTAGTCCAACTCAAACTTCAACAATCCAATCAGCACCGTCTCAGAGAAAGAAGAAAACCGAATCCAATCCAAACTGAAAACAAAACCCAAAAAAGAATTTGCCCAGAACCCGACATTAGTCGACTAGGGCCAAGTATTAGTCGACTAATATCAATAAATTAGTCGATTACTATAACACAATCTAAGAACCTAACTCTCTGTTTACAAGGCCTAGTCAACTACACCCAGTATTAGTCGACTAGCCTAGAGCCTAGTCGACTAATAAAATATATTAGTCAACTAATCAACATGCACACAGCCTATATATGTTCGTGTTTGATCTCTAAAGCTTGTAACACCTCCACCTGATTCTTGATTCTTCTCCAATGAATATAAGCACTCAAAATACTAAATAATTTGTTGTGATCTATCACCGATCAAAAAATAGAGAAACACTGAATTAATGGCTCTACAGCAAAACTTTTAAAGTGGATCTACCACTAACAAGCAAAAGAAACTAATCACCACAAAAAACTGAGAAACACCTGATTTAACGTGGTTCAACAATGTGCCTACATCCACGGGAAGGAGGGGAGAAATCTTTATTGAAAACAGAGAATAAAATAAATAAGTTACAAGAATATCTCTCTCTTACAACGCTTAATGATAGAAATCTCTTTTGTTCTTGACACACCTTTAAAAGGCCAACCCAAGGTTTTAGATAGGACCTAGAATGATCCTAATCCAACTCAAACTTCTACAATCTAATTAGCACCGCCTCAGAGAAAGAAAGAAATCGAATCCAATCCAAACTGAAAATAGAACCCAAAAAAACTGCACAGAACCCGACATTAGTCGACTAGGGCCAAGTACTAGTCGACTAATATCGAGTATTAGTTGACTATATCAATAAATTAGTCAACTACTGTAACATAATCCGAGAACCCAACTCTCTGTTTGCAAGGCTTAGTCGAGTACAACCAGTATTAGTCGACTAGCCTAGAGCTTGGTCGACTAATAACACCTATTGGTCGACTAATCAACATGCACAGAGCTTGTATATGTCTGTGCTTGATCTCTAAAGCTTGTAACTCCTCCACTTGATCCTTGAATATGAGGCACTCCAAATACTAATAATCTCCACCTTGACTCTTCTCTAATGAATATGAGGCACTCCAAATACTAATAATCTCCACCTTGACTCTTCTCTAATGAATATGAGGCACTCCAAATACTAACAATCTCTATCTTGACTCATGTTCATTGAGTCCCTTTGTAAAAATTGGCCTTCGCTTCATTCGCTTTGCTTTCTCCCCCTTTTGTGACTTCACATGTCTCTCTTCTAAGAGCTCATTCTCTACTTTACTTTTGGAGAACCTGATGAAGTTTAGAGATGCTCTGAGCTTCTCTATCAGGATGGTCTTCGTCATCATATCTACTGGATTCATTTTTGTGCTGATCTTTACCAAATCGATCCCTTATCATACATGACCTATTGATGTATCTTGTGATACCTCACATCAATGTGCTTCATCTGCTTGTGATACCTGTGATTCTTAGTAAGATGAATCACACTCTGACTATTGCAAATGAATCCGAACTAAATTCTACATGATACTGAACGTCTCAACCAATCCTCTCAACTACAAAGCTTCATTTGATGCCTTAACTGCAGCCATGTACTCTGTCTTTGTCGTTGAAAAAGCAACAGTATCTTGCAACTCTATCTTCCAACTAATGACACACTCAGCTTCTGTGAACACATAGCCCATCGTAGATCTTTGCTGATCAAGATCTCATACATAATCTGCATCAATATAGCCTTGTAATATCCTAGACTTTCCATTTTCAATCTCTAAAACACCAAGTCTAGTCTCGAGTCCCTCGCAGATATTTTAGCACCCACTTCATGCTTTTTAATGTTGCTTTTTGAATTTGACATGAACTGACTTACTGCATTAACTTCATAGGCTTAGTCAGGCTTAGTGAAGACCATACCATACATATGTGATCCCACCACACTAGCATATGGTACTCGAGATATCTCTTCCCCCTCTTCTGATGATTGTGGACACTACTTAGAGGATAATTTGAAGTGACTTGCCAAATGAGTAGTGACTGGTCTTCCTTCTGCTATGTTAAATCTCTCCAATACCTTAATAACGCAGTTCTCTTGGGATAGTCAAAGTCTTCCTGAGCCTCTATCTCGAGTGGTCTCCATACTTAAGATCTTCTAGGCTTCTCCCAGATCTTTTATGTCAAATTTTTTCTGAGCTGAGCTTTAAGCTTCTAAAACATGTGTCTTATTTTTCGCAACAATTAGCATATCATCCACAAATAACAATAAATATGTCAGATCATTACTCTGCTTAAAATAAATACAACTATCATACTCACATCGGTTGTATCTGATCTTGATCATGAAAGAATTGAACTATTTATACCGCTGCCTAGAAGATTGTTTAAATCCATAGAGTGACTTATTTAGAAGACACACCTTATTTTTTTTGACCTTCCTGAGGATAACTTTCAGATTGTTTCACATATGTCTTCTCCTCCAGCTCATCATGCAGAAACGCTATTTTGATATCCATTTGCTCTAACTCAAGATCAAACTGAGCAACTATCACCAATAGCATTTGAATAGATATATGCTTGACTACAAGAGAAAAAATCTCATTGTAGTCAATACTCCTTTTGAGCATATCCTTTAACAACTAACTCATTGTCTTTCTTGTGAAAGACCCATCTGTAACCTATTGTCTTGGAGTCTTTCGGAAGATCGACTATATGTCCATATTTAGTTCTGTCCAAAGACCCCATCTCCTGCTCCAAGGCTATAATCCACTTGCCATGGTCATCTACCTCAATCGCCTCACTGTAACTACTAGGATCACCTGTTTCTGTTACTAATGCGAATGCGACATGATCATCTTCCCAGCCATATCTTGTTGTGCACCATTACTCTGACTGACCGCCTTAACGTCTAGGTTGCTCTTGAGTAGTCTTCTCATTATCTCTATCTAAATCTGAGGAGTTCTCTTTTGACCCTTCAGGCCCTTTAGGGTTCTTTGAGAACTAAACTCTCTTTTCCTGAGTGTTTGTCAAGCTTTCTGTAGTTTCACCTTGCGCTTTATCCTCTATCTTTGATTTTTCTTGCAACATTGATTACTCATCAAAGAACATATCTCTACTGGTAAAGGTACTCCTTGACTCAGGATTCTAAAGTCTGAAATCCTTGACTCCTTTGGTGAGCTATGAAGATACACTTATTAGATTTCGACTCCAGTTTGTTCTTTTTTTGACTATCAACCAAACTATACGTCGGGCAACTTAAAATCCTAAGGTGAATAATTCACAAACTTTTCTCACCATATCTCCTCTCAGATCTGAAGATCAATAGCTGTTGATGGTGATTTATTTACTAGATGACTCACATGATTCACCGCCTTTGCCAAAAATTCTTCTAACATGTCAGCATGTAAATCTGATACTGCGGGCATGCTTTATAAGTGTCTAAATCATGCGCTCTGCTACTCTATTCTGTTCTGATCGTCTTG